>CM035141.1:102885294-103383000 GCA_020205605.1 Panax ginseng | reverse complement strand
CTAGGCCCTGAGCCACAGGCCCTGGGCCTGGTGGCCTGGGCCCTGGGCCCCTGGGCCTGGGCCTGGGCCTGGGCCTGGGCCTGGGCCTGGGCCTGGGCCACTGGGCCTGGGCCCTGGGGCCTGGGCCTGGGCCTGGGCCTGAGCCTGGGCCTGGGCCCTGAGGCCTGGGCCTGGGCCTGGGCCTGGGCCCTGGGCCTGGGCCCTGGGCCCTGGGCCTGGGCCTGGGCCTGGGCCCAGGGCCTGGGCCTGGGCCTGGGCCTGGGCCTGGGCCCTGGGCCTGGGCCTGGGCCTGGGCCTGGGCCTGGGCCTGGGCCTGGGCCTGGGCCTGGGCCTGGGCCCCTGGGCCACTGGGCCTGGGCCTGGGCCTGGGCCTGGGCCTGGGCCCTGGGCCTGGGCCCTGGGCCCTGAGCCCTGGGCCTGGGCCACAGGCCTGGGCCTGGGCCTGGGCCTGGGCACTGGGCCTGGGCCTGGGCCTGGGCCTGGGCCTGGGCCCTGGGCCTGGGCCTGGGCCTGGGCCTGGGCCTGGGCCTGGGCCTGGGCCCTGGGCCCCTGGGCCTGGGCCTGGGCCACTGGGGCCTGGGCCTGGGCCCCTGGGCCTGGGCCTGGGCCCTGGGCCCTGGGCCTGGGCCTGGGCCTGGGCCACAAGGCCTGGGCCTGGGCCTGAGCCTGGGCCACAGGCACTGAGGCCTGGGCCACTGGGCCTGGGCCTGGGCCTGAGCCTGGGCACTGGGCCAGGCCTGGGCCTGGGCCTGGGCCACTGGGCCACTGGGCCTGGGCCACAGGCCAGGCCTGGGCCTGGGCCTGTACAGCCTGGGCCTGGGCCTGGGCCACAGGCCTGGGCCACTGGGCCACAGGCCTGGGCCCCTGGGCCTGGGCCACAGGCCTGGGCCTGGGCCTGGGCCCTGGGCCTGGGCCACAGGCCTGGGCCTGGGCCTGGAGCCTGGGCACTGGGCCCCTGGGCCACTGGGCCCACAGGCCTGGGCCACTGAGCCTGGGCCACACTGGGCCTGGGCCTGGGCCCTGGGCCTGGGCAGGCCCAGGCCACTGGGCCTGGGCCTGAGCAGGCCTGGGCCTGGGCCTGGGCCTGGGCCACTGGGCCTGGGCCTGGGCCTGGGCCCTGGGCCTGGGCCACAGGCCTGGGCCTGGGCCTGGGCCTGGGCCTGAGGCCTGGGCCACAGGCCTGAGCCTGGGCCTGGGCCTGGGCCTGGGCCCTGGGCCCTGGGCCTGGGCCACAGGCCTGGGCCTGGGCCCACAGGCCTGGGCCACTGGCCCTGGGCCTGAGCCTGGGCCTGGGCCTGGGGCCACAGGCCTGGGCCTGGGCCTGGGCCACACTGGGGCCTGGGCCTGGCCCTGGGCCTGAGCCTGGGCCTGGGCCTGGGCCTGGGCCTGGGGCCTGGGCACTGGGCCACTGGGCCTGGGCCTGAAGGCCACAGGCCTGGGCCTGGGCCTGGGCCTGGGCCTGGGCCTGGGCCTGGGCCTGGGCCACAGGCCTGGGGCCACACAGAGCCACTGGGCCTGGGCCTGGGCCTGGGCCTGGGCCCTGGGCCTGGGCCTGGCCAGGCCTGGGCCCTGGGCCTGAGCCTGGGCCACTGGGGCTGACTGAGCCTGGGCCTGGGCCTGGGCCTGAGCCTGGGCCTGGCCCCTGGGCCTGGGCCTGAGCCCTGGGCCACTGGGCCACTGGGCCTGGGCCTGGGCCCCAGGCCTGGGCCTGGGCCTGGGCCACAGGCCTGGGCCTGGGCCTGGGCCTGGGCCTGGGCCTGGGCCTGGGCCACAGGCCTGGGCCACAGGCCCTGGGCCCTGGGCCCTGGGCACAGGGCCACAGCCTGGGCCCTGGGCCTGGGCCTGGGCCTGGGCCCTGGGCCACCTGGGCCTGGGCCACTGGGCAGGCCCTGGGCCACTGGGCCACAGGCCTGGGCCTGGGCACTGGGCCACAGGCCTGGGCCTGGGCCTGGGCCTGGGCCACTGGGCCTGGGCCTGGGCCTGGGCCTGGGCCTGGGGCCTGGGCACAGGCCTGGGCCCTGGGCCTGGGCCTGGGCCTGGGCCTGGGCCTGGGCCACAGGCCCTGGGCCACCCTGGGCCACACAGGCACACTGGGCCTGGGCCCTGGGCTGGGCCTGAGCCCTGGGCCACTGAGCCTGGGCCCCACTGGGCCTGGGCCCTGGGCCCTGAGCCTGGGCCTGGGCCTGGGCCACTGGGCCTGGGCCTGGGCCTGGGCACTGGGCCCTGGGCCTGGGCCACTGGGCCACTGAGGCCTGGGCCTGGGCCACTGGGCCACAGGCCTGGGCCTGGGCACACTGGGCCTGGGCCTGGGCCTGGGCACAGGCCTGGGCCTGGGCCAGGGCCTGGGCCCACAGGCCCTGGGCCTGACTGAGCCTAGGCCTGGGCCACACAGGCCTGGGCCACAGGCCTGGGCCTGGGCCACAGGCCACTGGGCCTGGGCCTGGGCCTGGGCCACACTGGGCCCTGGGCCTGGGCCACTGGCCACAGGCCTGGGCCTGGGCCTGGGCCTGGGCCTGGGCCTGGCCACTGGGCCTGGGCCTGGGCCTGGGCCTGGGCACTGGGCCTGGGGCCAGGCACTGGGCCTGGGCCTGGGCCCTGGGCCTGGGCCACTGCAGGCCTGGGCCTGGGCCTGGGCCTGAGCCTGGGCCACTGGGCCCCACTGGGCCCTGGGCCCTGGGCCTGGGCCTGGGCCTGGGCCTGGGCACTGAGCCTGGGCCTGGGCCACAGGCCTGGGCCTGGGCCTGGGCCTGGGCACTGGGGCCTGGGCCTGGGCCTGGGCCTGGGCCACTGGGGCCACAGGCCACTGGGCCTGGGCCACTGGGCCCTGGGCCCTGGGCCTGGGCCCTGGGCCACTGGGCCACAGGCCTGGGCCTGGGCCTGGGCACTGGGCCTGGGCCACAGGCCTGGGCCACACTGGGCCTGGGCACAGGCCTGGGCCTGGCCACTGGGCCTGGGCCCTGGGCCTGGGCCTGGGCCTGGGCCTGGGCACAGGCCTGGGCCCTGGGCCACAGGGGCCTGGGCACAGGCCCTGGGGGCCTGGGCCTGAGCCTGGGCCTGGGCCACAGGCCTGGGCCTGGGCCTGAGGCCACAGGCCTGGGCCTGGGCCTGGGCCTGGGCCACTGAGGCCTGGGCCACCAGGCCTGGGCCCTGGGCCTGGGCCTGGGCCTGGGCCCTGGGCCTGGGCCACTGGGCCTGGGCCTGGGCCTGGGCCTGGGCCTGGCCCCACTGGGCCTGGGCCACAGGCCTGGGCCTGGGCCTGGGCCACTGAAGCCACTGGGCCTGGAGCCTGGGCCTGGGCCTGGGCCTGGGCCTGGGCCTGGGCCACTGGGCCTGGGCCACAGGCCTGGGCCTGGGCCACTGGGCCTGGGCCTGGGCCTGGGCCTGGGCACTGGGCCTGGGCCACAGGCCTGGGCCTGGGCCACAGGGCCTGGGCCACTGGGCCTGGGCCTGGGCCTGGGCCTGGGCCAGGCCCTGGGCCTGGGCCTGGGCCTGGGCCACAGGCCTGGGCCTGGGCCTGGGCCTGGGCCTGGGCCTGCAGGCCTGGGCCACTGGGCCTGGCCTGGGCCTGGGCCTGGGCCCTGGGCCTGGGCCACTGGGCCACAGGCCTGGGCCTGGGCCTGGGCCTGGGCCTGGGCCTGGGCCTGGGCCTGGGCCCTGAGCCTGGGCCTGGGCCCTGGGCCACTGGAGCCTGAGCCACACAGGGCCTGGGCCCTGGGCCTGGGCCCTGGGCCTGAGCCTGGGCCTGGGCCTGGGCCTGGGCCTGGGCACAGGCCTGGGCCTGGGCCTGGGCCTGGGCCTGAGGCCTGGGCCACAGGCCTGGGCCTGAGCCTGGGCCACAGGCCTGAGCCTGAGCCTGGGCCCTGGGCCTGGGCCTGGGCCTGGGCCTGAGCCCTGGCCACTGGGCCTGGGCCACAGGCCTGGGCCTGGGCCTGGGCCACTGGGCCTGGGCCTGGGCCTGGGCCTGGGCCAGGCCACAGGCCTGGGCCCTGGGCCTGGGCCTGGGCCAGCCCTGGGCCTGGGCCTGGGCCTGGGCCTGGGCACTGGGCCTGGGCCCTGGGCCTGGGCCACTGGGCCCTGGGCCTGGGCGGGCCACAGGCCTGGGCCTGGGCCTGGGCCTGGGCCTGGGCCTGGGCCTGGGCCCTGGGCCCTGGGCCAGCCTGGGCCACTGGCCACAGGCCTGGGCCTGGGCCTGAGCCTGGGCCTGGGCCACTGGGCCTGGGCCTGGGCCACAGGCCTGGGCCTGGGCCACTGGGCCTGGGCCTGGGCCTGGGCCTGGGCCACTGGGCCCTGGGCACTGGGCACTGGGCCTGGGCCTGGGCCAGGGCCTGGGCCCTGGGCCACTGGGCCCTGGGCCTGGGCCTGGCCCTGGGCCCTGGGCCTGGGCCACTGGGCCTGGGCCTGGGCCTGGGCCACTGGGCCACAGGCCTGGGCCTGAGACCTGGGCCTGGGCCTGGGCCACAGGCCTGGGCCACTGGGGCCTGGGCCTGAGCCTGGGCCTGGGCCTGGGCCTGGGCCCTGGGCCTGGGCCACTGGGCCTGGGCCTGGGCCTGGGCCACAGGCCTGGGCCTGGGCCTGGGCCACACAGGCCTGGGCCTGGGCCTGGGCCTGGGCCACAGGCCTGGGCCTGGGCCTGGGCACTGGGCCCTGGGCCTGGGCCTGGGCCTGGGCCCTGAGCCCTGGGCCTGGGCCTGGGCCACTGGGCCCAGGGCCTGGGCCTGGGCCTGGGCCTGGGCCTGGGCACTGGGCCTGGGCCTGGGCCTGGGCCTGGCCTGGGCCTGGGCCTGGGCCACAGGCCTGGGCCTGGGCTGGGCACAGGCCCTGGGCCACAGGCTGGGCCTGGGCCTGGGCCTGGGCCACTGGGCCTGGGCCCAGCCTGGGCCTGAGGCCTGGGCCTGGGCCTGAGCCTGGGCCCTGGGCCTGGGCCACTGGGCCTGGGCCCTGGGCCTGGGCCCTGGGCCTGGGCCTGGGCATTGGGCCTGGGCCAGGCCTGGGCCCTGGGCCACCAGGGCCTGGGCCTGGGCCTGGGCCTGGGCCTGGGCCTGGGCCCTGGGCCCTGGGCCTGGGCCACAGGCCTGGGCCACAGGCCTGGGCCTGGGCCCTGGGCCTGGGCCCTGGGCCTGGGCCTGGGCCCAGGCCTGAGCCTGGGCCTGGGCCTGGGCCCTGGGCCTGGGCCCTGGCCACTGGGCCACAGGCCTGGGCCCTGGGCCACAGGCCTGGGCCTGGGCCTGGGCCTGGGCCTGGGCCTGGGCCACTGGGCCTGGGCCACTGGGCCTGGGCCTGGGCCCTGGGCCACTGGGCCCTGGGCCACAGGCACAGGCCACAGGCCTGGGCCAGGCCTGGGCCACTGGGCCTGGGCCACTGGGCCTGGGCCTGGAGCCTGAGCACAGGCCTGGGCCTGGGCCACAGCCCTGGCCCTGGGCCTGGGCCTGGGCCTGACCTGGGCCACTGAGGCCTGGGCCTGGGCCACTGGCCACTGGGCCTGGGCCACTGGGCCTGGGCCTGGGCCTGGGCCTGGGCCAGGCCTGGGCCACAGGCCTGGCCTGGGCCTGGGCCTGGGCCCAGGCCTGGGCCTGGGCCACAGGCCTGGGCCTGGGCCTGGGCCTGGGCCACAGGCCTGGGCCACTGGGCCTGGGCCTGGGCCACAGGAGCCTGGGCCTGGGCCTGGGCCACTGGGCCTGGGCCTGGGCCCTGGGCCTGAGCCTGGGCCCTGGGCCACTGGGCCCTGGGCCTGGGCCTGGGCCCACAGGCCTGGGCCTGGGCCCTGGAGCCTGGGCCTGGGCCTGGAGCCTGGGCCTGGGCCTGGGCCTGGGCCTGGGCCTGGGCCTGGCCTGGGCCTGGGCACTGGGCACTGGGCCACTGGGCCTGGGCCTGGGCCTGGGCCACAGGCCTGGCCTGGGCCTGGGCCACTGGGCCTGGGCCACTGGGCCACAGGCCTGGGCCTGGGCCTGGGCCTGGGCCTGGGCCACAGGCCTGGGCCTGGGCCTGGGCCCCTGGGCCTGGGCCTGGGCCTGGGCCTGGGCCACTGGGCCACTGGGCCTGGGCCTGGGCCTGGGCCTGGGCCTGAGCCTGGGCCTGGGCCTGGGCACTGGGCCTGAGGCCTGGGCCTGGGCCTGGGCCCTGGGCCCTGGGGCCTGGGCCACAGGCCTGGGCCTGGGCCTGGGCCTGGGCCTGGGCCTGGGCCTGGGCACTGGGGCCTGGGCCAGGCCTGGGCCTGGGCCTGGGCCTGGCCCTGGGCCTGAGCCTGGGCCTGGGCCTGGGCCTGGGCCACTGGGCCTGGGCCTGGGCCTGGGCCTGGGCCTGGGCCTGGGCCTGAGCCCTGGGCCACTGGGCCTGGGCCACACAGGCCTGGGCCACAGGCCACTGCACTGGCCTGGGCCTGGCCTGGGCCACAGGCCCTGGGCCTGGGCCTGGGCCTGGGCCTGGGCCACAGGCCTGGGCCTGGGGCCTGGGCCACAGGCCACTGGGCCTGGGCCTGGGCCACTGGGCCTGGGCCTGGGCCACTGGGCACTGGGCCTGGGCCTGGGCCTGGGCCTGGGCCCTGGGCCTGGGCCCTGGGCCTGGGCCCTGGGCCTGGGCCTGGTACTGGGCCCTGGGCCTGGGCCACACAGGCCTGGGCCTGGAGCCCTGGGCCTGGGCCTGGGCCTGGGCCACAGGCCTGGGCCTGGGCCACTGGGCCTGGGGCCTGGGCCCCTGGGCCACAGGCCTGAGCCCCTGGGCCTGGGCCTGGGCCACAGGCCTGGGCCTGGGCCTGGGCCTGGGCCACAGGCCTGGGCCCTGGGCCTGGGCCACAGGCACTGGGCCTGAGCCTGGGCCTGGGCCTGGGCCTGGGCCACTGGGCCTGGGCCTGGGCCTGGGCCACTGGGCCTGGGCCTGGGCCCTGGGCCTGGGCCTGGGCCCTGGAGCCTGGGGCCTGGGCCTGGGCCTGGGCCTGGGCCACAGGCCCTGGGCCTGGAGCCTGGGCCACACTGGGCCTGGGGCCTGGGCCACTGGGCCTGGGCCCTGGGCCTGGGCCTGGGCCTGGGCCCTGGGCCTGGGCCTGGGCCTGGGGCCACTGGGCCTGGGCCACAGGCCTGGGCCTGGGCCTGGGCCTGGGCCTGGGCCACTGGGCCTGGGCCTGGGCCTGAGGCCTGGGCCCCTGGGCCCTGGGCCTGGGCCACTGGGCCACTGGCCACTGGGCCTGAGCCTGGGCCTGGGCCTGGGCACTGGGCCACTGAGCCTGGGCCTGGGCCACCAGGCCTGGAGCCCCTGGGCCTGAGGCCTGGGCCTGGGCCCCTGGGCCTGGGCCCTGGGCCACTGGGCCTGGGCCTGGGCCACAGGCCTGGGCCTGGGCCTGAACACTGGGCCTGGGCCTGAGCCTGGGCCCAGGCCTGGAGCCTGGGCCACAGGCCACTGGGCCCTGGGCCTGGGCCTGGGCCTGGGCCACACTGGGCCACTGGGCCTGAGCCTGGGCCTGGGCCTGGGCCCCTGGGCCTGGGCCCTGGGCCCTGGGCCTGGGCCTGGGCCCTGGGCACAGGCCCTGGGCCTGGGCCTGGGCCACTGGGCCTGGGCCACTGGGCCTGGGCCACTGGGCCTGGGGCCACTGGGCCTGGGCCTGGGCCTGAGGCCTGGGCCTGGGCCTGAGCCTGGCCTGGGCCTGGGCCTGGGCCACAGGCCTGGGCCTGGGCCCTGGGCCTGGGCCTGGGCCACTGGGCCTGGGCCTGGGGCCTGGGCCTGGGCCTGGGCCTGAGCCTGGGCCTGGGCCTGGGCCTGGAGCCCTGGGCCTGGGGCCTGGGCCTGAGCCTGGGCCTGGGCCTGGGCCTGGGCCACAGGCCTGGGCCTGGGCCACTGGGCCTGGGCCTGGGCCCTGGGCCTGGGCTGGGCCTGGCCACTGGGCCTGGGCCACTGAGCCAGGCCTGGGCCTGAGGCCTGGGCCACAGGCCTGGGCCTGAGCCACAGGCCTGGGCACAGGCCACTGGGCCTGGGCCCTGGGCCTGGGCCCTGGGCCTGGGCCTGGGCCCTGGGCCCTGGGCCACTGAGCCCTGGGCCACCTGGGCCTGGGCCTGGGCCTGAGCCTGAGCCTGGGCCAGGCCTGGGCCTGGGCCTGAGCCTGGGCCTGGAGCCACAGGCCTGGGGCCTGGGCCTGGGCCTGGGCCCTGGGCCTGGGCCTGGAGCCTGGGCCTGGGCCACAGGCCACTGGGCCACAGGCCTGGGCCTGGGCCTGGGGCCCTGGGCCTGGGCCTGGGCCTGAGCCTGGGCCAGGCCTGGGCCTGGGCCTGGGCCTGGCCTGGGCCTGGGCCTGGGCCCTGGGCCTGGGCCTGGGCCTGGGGCAGGCCTGGGCCTGGGCCACACTGGGCCTGGGCCACAGCCTGGGCCACCTGGGCCCTGGGCCCAGGCCTGGGCCCCTGGGCACACACTGGGCCTGGGCCACTGGGCCTGGGCCTGGGCCACTGGGCCTGGGCCACTGGGCCTGGGCCACTGGGCCTGGGCACTGGGCCTGGGCCCTGGGCCTGGGCCTGGGCCTGGGCCTGGGCCTGGGCCTGGGCCTGGGCCTGGGCCCTGGGCCTGGGCCTGAGCCACTGGGCCTGGGCCTGGGCCCTGGGCCCTGGGCCACTGGGCCTGGGCCTGGGCCCTGGGCCACTGGGCCTGGGGCTGGGCCTGGGCTGGGCCTGGGCCTGGGCCTGGGCCACTGGGCCTGGGCCCTGGGCCTGGGCCACTGGGGGCCTGGGCCTGCCTGGGCCTGGGCCTGGGCCACAGGCCTGGGCCTGGGCCTGAGCCTGGGCCTGGGCCTGGGCCTGGGCCCCTGGGCCTGAGCCCTGGGCCCTGGGCCTGGGCCTGGGCCTGGGCCTGGGCCTGGGCCCAGGCCTGGGCCTGGGCCTGGGCCTGGCCTGGGCACAGGCCTGGGCCTGGGCCTGGGCCTGGGCCTGGGCCTGGGCCTGGGCCACTGGGCCTGGGCCCCCTGGGCCTGGGCCTGGGCCCTGGGCCACTGGGCCCTGGGCCACAGGCCTGGGCCTGGGCCTGGGCCACAGGCCACTGGGCCTGGGCCACTGGGCCTGGGCCTGGGCCACAGGGCCTGGGCCTGGGCCTGGGCACTGGGCCTGGGCCTGGGCCACAGGCCTGGGCCTGGGCCTGGGCCTGGGCCTGGGCCCTGGGCCTGGGCCACTGGGCCTGGGCCTGGGCCTGGCCTGGGCCTGGGCCTGGGCCTGGGCCTGGGCCACAGGCCTGAGGCCTGGGCCACTGGGCCCTGGGCCTGGGCCTGGGCCTGGGCCTGGGCCCTGGGCCTGGGCCTGGGCCTGGGCCTGGGCCCTGGGCCTGGGCCCACAGCCTGCCCCTGGGCCTGGGCCTGGGCCTGGGCCTGGGCCAGGCCTGGGCCTGGGCCTGGGCCTGGGCCACTGGGCCTGGGCCTGGGCCTGAGCCTGGCCCTGGGCCTGGGCCCTGGGCCTGGGCCACTGGGCCTGGGCCTGGGCCTGGGCCTGGGCACTGGGCCTGGGCCTGGGCCCTGGCCCCTGGGCCTGGGCCCCACAGGCCTGGGCCTGGGCCTGGGCCACTGGGCCTGGGCCTGGGCCACAGGCCTGGGCCTGGGCCTGGGGCCTGGGCCACTGGGCCTGGGCCCCTGGGCCTGGGCCCTGGGCCCTGGGCCTGGGCCACTGGCCACTGGGCCTGGGCCTGGGCCTGGGCCACAGGCCCTGGGCCTGAGCCTGGGCCTGGGCCTGGGCCACAGGCCTGGGCCTGGGCCTGGGCCACTGGGCCTAGGCCTGGGCCCTGGGCCTGGGCCCTGGCCTGGGCCTGGGCCTGGGCCTGGGCCCTGGGCCAGGCCTGGGCCACTGGCCCTGAGCCTGGGCCTGGGCCTGGGCCTGGGCCTGGGCCACAGGCCTGGGCCTGGGCACAGGCCTGGGCCTGGGCCTGCCCTGGGCCACCAGGCCTGGGCCTGGGCCTGGGCCACAGGCCTGGGCCTGGGCCTGGGCCTGGGCCCTGGGCCCTGGGCCTGGGCCCTGGGCCCTGGGCCTGGGCCTGGGCCTGGGCCTGGGCCTGGGCCTGAGCCTGGGCCTGGGCCTGGGCCTGGGCCCTGGGCCTGGGCCTGGGCCACTGGGCACTGGGCCTGGGCCACTGGGCCCTGGGCCTGGGCCTGGGCCTGGGCCTGGGCCACAGGCCCTGGGCCTGAGCCTGGCCACTGGGCCTGGGCCTGGGCCTGGGCCTGGGCCAGCCCAGGCCTGGGCCCTGGGCCTGGGCCTGGGCCTGAGGCCTGGGCCTGGGCCACTGGGCCCTGGCCCTGGGCCTGGGCCCTGGGCCTGGGCCTGGGCCTGGGCCTGAGCCACTGGGCCTGGGCCACTGGGCCTGGGCCTGGGCCACTGGGCCTGGGCCCTGGGCCTGGGCCTGGGCCTGGGCCTGGGCCTGGGCCCTGGGCCTGAGGCCACGCAGCCCTGGGCCCCCTGGGCCTGGGCCTGAGCCTGGGCCTGGGCCTGGGCCTGGGCCTGGGCCTGGGCCTGGGCCCTGGGCCACTGGGCCTGGGCCTGAGCCCACAGGCCTGGGCCTGGGCCCTGGGCCCTGGGCCTGCCAGGCCTGGGCCACTGGGCCTGGGCCTGGGCCTGAGCCACTGGGCCACAGGCCTGGGCCTGGGCCACTGGGCCTGGGCCTGGGCCACTGGGCCTGGGCCTGAGGCACAGGCCTGGGCCCTGGGCCCTGGGCCCTGGGCCTGGGCCTGGGCCTGGGCCTGGGCCTGGGCCCTGGGCCTGGGCCTGGGCCTGGGCCTGGGCCCTGGGCCCACAGGCCTGGGCCTGGGCCCTGGGCCTGGGCCAGGCACACAGGGCACTGGAGGCCACTGGGCCTGGGCCCTGGGCCTGGGCCACAGGCCTGGGCCTGGGCCTGGGCCTGGGCACTGGGCCTGGGCCTGAGGCCTGGGCCACTGAGGCCACAGCCCCTGGGCCACAGGCCTGGGCCCTGGGCCTGGGCCTGGGCCACTGGGCCTGGCCACTGGGCACTGAGCCTGGGCCTGGGCCTGGGCCACTGGGCCTGGGCCACAGGCCACAGGCCACTGGGCCACTGGGCCTGGGCCACAGGCCTGGGCCTGGGCCTGGGCCTGGGCCTGGGCCCTGGGCACTGGGCCTGGGCCTGGGCCTGGGCCTGGGCCACAGGCCTGGGCCTGGGCCTGGGCCTGGGCCTGGGCCTGGGCCACAGGCCTGGGCACTGGGCCTGGGCCTGGGCCACTGGGCCTGGGCCTGGGCCTGGGCCTGGGCCTGGGCCACAGGCCTGAGCCTGGGCCTGGGCCTGAGCCACTGGGGCCTGGGCCTGGGCCTGGGCCTGGGCCTGGGCCACTGGGCCTGGGCCACTGGGCCTGGGCCTGGGCCTGGGCCCTGAGCCTGAGCCTGGGCCTGGGCCCTGGGCCTGGGCCCTGGGCCTGGGCCTGGGCCACAGGCCTGGGGCCTGGGCCTGGGCCCTGGGCCTGGGCCCTGGGCCACAGGCCACTGGGCCTGGGCCACACAGGCCTGAGGCCACAGGCCTGGGCCTGGGCCTGGGCCTGGGCCTGGGCCTGGGCCTGGGCCTGGGCCTGGGCCCTGGGCCTGAGCCTGGGGCCTGGGCCCTGGGCCACAGGCCACTGGGCTGGGCCTGGGCCTGGGCCTGGGCCCTGGGCCTGGGCCTGGGCCTGGGCCACACTGGGCCTGGGCCTGGGCCTGGGCCACAGGCCTGGGCCACACAGGCCTGGGCCCTGGGCCTGGGCCCCAGGCCCTGGGCCTGGGCCTGGGCCTGGGCCCTGGGCCCTGGGCCTGGGCCTGGGCCTGGGCCTGGGCCTGGGCCAGGCCTGGGCCTGGGCCTGGGCCCTGGGCCTGGGCCCTGGGCCTGGGCCTGGGCCACTGGGCCTGGGCCTGGGCCTGGGCCCTGGGCCTGGGCCTGGGCCTGAGCCTGGGCCCTGGGCCTGGGCCTGGGCCAGGCCACAGGCCACTGGGCCCTGGGCCTGGGCCCTGGGCCTGGGCCACTGGGCCTGGGCCTGGGCCCTGGGCCTGGGCCTGGGCCACTGGGCCTGGGCCACACAGGCCACTGGGCCCTGGGCCCTGGGCCCTGGGCCTGGGCCTGGGCCTGGGCCTGAGCCTGAGCCTGGGCCTGGGCCTGGGCCTGAGCCTGGGCCCTGAGCCTGGGCCCCTGAGGCCTGGGCCTGAGCCTGGGCCTGGGCCTGGGCCTGGGCCAGGCACTGGGCCTGGGCCTGGGCCTGAGCCTGAGGCCTGGGCCCACTGAGCCTGGGCCTGGGCCTGGGCCTGGGCCCCTGGGCCACAGGCCTGAGCCAGGCCACTGGCCTGAGCCCTGAGGCCTGGGCCTGGGCCTGGGCCTGCCACTGGGCCTGAGGCCACTGGGCCTGGGCACTGGGCCTGGGCCCTGAGCCTGGGCCTGGGCCACAGGCCTGGGGCCTGGGCCTGGGCCTGGGCCACAGGCCTGGGCCCTAGGCCTGGGCCTGGGCCTGGGCCACAGCCTGGGCCCTGGGCCCACAGGCCTGGGCCCTGGGCCCTGGGCCCTGGGCCCTGGGCCTGGGCCACTGGCCTGAGCCTGGGCCTGGGCCACTGGGCCTGAGCCACAAGCCCTGGGCCACTGGGCCTGAGCCTGGGCCACACAGGCCTGAGCCTGGGCCTGGGCCACAGGCCACCAGGCCTGAGCCTGGGCCTGGGCCTGGGCCTGGGCCCTGGGCCTGGGCCTGGGCCTGGGCCCTGGGCCCTGGGCCTGAGCCCTGGGCCTGGGCCAGGCCTGGCCACTGGGCCACTGGGCCACAGGCCTGAGGCCTGGGCCTGAGCCTGGGCCTGGGCCTGGGCCTGAGCCTGGGCCTGAGCCTGAGCCACAGGCCTGAGCCTGGGCCTGGCCTGAGCCTGGGCCTGGGCCTGGGCCTGGGCCTGGAGCCCTGAGCCTGGGCCTGGGCCTGGGCCTGGCCTGGTACTGAGCCTGGGCCTGGGCCTGGGCCTGGGCCTGGGCCCTGGGCCCTGGGCCTGGGCCTGGGCCTGGGCCTGGGCCTGAGCCTGGGCCACTGGGCCTGGGCCCACTGGGCCTGGGCCACTGAGCCACTGGGCCTGGGCCTGGGCCACAGGCCTGGGCCTGGGCCTGGGCCACAGGCCACAGCCCACAGGCCCTGGGCCTGGGCCTGGGCCTGGGCCACAGGCCTGGGCCTGGGCCTGGGCCACAGGCCTGGGGCCACACAGGCCACTGGGCCTGAGCCTGGAGGCCTGAGGCCTGAGCCTGGGCCTGGGCCACACTGGCCACTGGGCACTGAGCCTGGGCCCTGGGCCCTGGGCCTGGGCCTGGGCCTGGGCCTGGGCCTGGGCCTGGGCCTGGGCCTGGGCCTGGGCCTGGCCCTGGGCCTGGGCCTGGGCCACACAGGCCTGGCACTGGGCTGGGCCTGGGCCTGGGCCTGGGCCCTGGGCCTGGGCCACTGGGCCTGGGCCCTGGGCCTGGGCCTGGGCCTGGGCCTGGGCCTGGGCCCTGGGCAGGCCTGGGCCACTGGGCCCTGGGCCTGGGCCTGGGCCTGGGCCTGGGCCTGGGCCCTGGGCCCTGGGCCTGGGCCTGGGCCTGGGCCTGGGCCTGGGCCTGCAGGCCTGGGCCTGGGCCTGGGCCACAGGCCTGGGCCTGGGCCTGGGCCTGGGCCCTGGGCCTGGGCCTGGGCCTGGGCCTGGGCCTGGGCCAGGCCTGGGCCTGGGCCTGGGCCTGGGCCCTGGGCCTGAGGCCTGGGCCTGGGCCTGGGCCTGAGGCCTGGGCCTGGGCCCTGGGCCTGGGCCTGGGCCTGAGCCTGGGCCACAGGCCAGGCAGGCACAGGCCACTGGGCCTGGGCCTGGGCCTGGGCACTGGGCCTGGGCCACTGGGCCTGGGCCTGGGCCTGGGCCCTGGGCCCTGGGCCTGGGCCTGGGCCCTGGGCCTGGGCCTGGGCCTGGGCCCTGGGCCACAGGCCTGGGCCCTGGGCCTGGGCCTGGGCCTGGGCCTGGGCCTGGGCCTGGGCCTGGGCCTGGGCCTGGGCCCTGGGCCCCTGGGCCACTGGGCCTGGGCCTGGGCCTGGGGCCTGGGCCACTGGGCCTGGGCCACAGGCCTGGGCCTGGGCCTGGGCCACTGGGCCCACCAGGCCTGGGCCACAGGCCACACAGCCTGGGCCCTGGGCCTGGGCCTGGGCCTGGGCCTGGGCCTGAGCCTGGGCCACAGGCCTGGGCCTGGGCCTGGGCCTGGGCCTGGGCCTGGGCCCTGGGCCTGGGCCACTGGGCCTGGGCCTGGGCACTGGGCCTGGGCCCTGGGCCCTGGGCCTGGGCCTGGGCCTGGGCCTGGGCCTGGGCCTGGGCCCTGGGCCACTGGGCCTGGGCCTGGGCCTGGGCCACTGGGCCTGGGCCACTGGCCCTGGGCCACTGGGCCACTGGGCCTGGGCCTGGGGCCTGGGCCTGGGCCTGGGCCTGGGCCTGGGCCTGGGCCTGAGGCCTGGGCCTGGGCCACTGGGCCTGGGCCACAGGCCACAGGCCTGGGCCTGAGCCCTGGGCCTGGGCCTGGGCCTGGGCCTGGGCCTGGGCCTGGGCCACAGGCCTGGGCCCTGGGCCCTGGGCCTGGGCCTGGGCCCTGGGCCTGGGCCTGGGCCTGGGCCTGAGCCCTGAGGCCTGGGCCCTGGGCCTGGGCCTGGGCCTGGGCCACAGGCCACACAGGCCTGGGCCTGGGCCCTGGGCCTGGGCCTGGGCCTGGGCCCTGGGCCTGGGCCTGGGCCTGGGCCTGGGCCTGGGCCACTGGGCCTGGGCCTGGGCCTGGGCCTGGGCCTTGGGCCTGGGCCTGGGCCTGGGCACAGGCCACAGGCCACAGGCCTGGGCCACTGGGCCTGGGCCTGGGCCTGGGCCTGGGCCTGGGCCTGGGCCTGGAGCCTGGGCCTGGGCCTGGGCCTGGGCCCTGGGCCTGGGCACTGGGCCTGGGCCTGGGCCTGGGCCACAGGCCACTGGGCCTGGGCCTGGGCCTGGGCCTGGGCCACTGGGCCTGGGCCTGGGCCTGGGCCTGGGCCTGGGCCCTGGGCCTGGGCCCTGGGCCTGGGCCTGGGCCTGGGCCTGGGCCACTGGGCCTGGGCCCTGGGCCTGGGCCTGGGCCACAGGCCCTGGGCCTGCCTGGCCCTGGGCCTGGGCCTGGGCCTGGGCCCTGGGCCTGGGCCACTGGCCCAGGCCTGGGCCTGGGCCTGGGCCACCAGGCCTGGGCCTGGGCCCACAGGCCTGGGCCTGGGCCTGGGCCTGGGCCCAGGCCTGGGCCTGGGCCTGGGCCTGGGCCTGGGCCCTGGGCCTGGGCCTGGGCCTGGGCCTGGGCCTGGGCCACAGGCCTGGGCCTGGGCCTGGGCCCTGGGCCTGGGCCTGGGCCTGGGCCTGAGGCCTGGGCCTGGGCCTGGGCCTGGGCCTGGGCCTGGGCACTGGGCCTGGGCCCCTGGGCCTGGGCCTGGGCCTGGGCCTGGGCCTGGGCCACTGGGCCTGGGCCTGGGCCCTGGGCCTGGGCCTGGGCCACAGGCCTGGGCCTGGGCCCCCTGAGGCCCTGGGCCTGGGCCTGGGCCCTGGGCCACTGGGCCTGGGCCTGGGCCACTGGCCTGAGCCTGGGCCTGGGCCTGGGCCTGGGCCTGGGCCTGGGCCACAGGCCTGGCCCTGGGCCTGGGCCTGGGCCTGGGCCTGGGCCTGGGCCTGGGCCCTGGGCCTGGGCCTGGGCCCTGGGCCTGGGCCTGGGCCTGGGCCTGGGCCTGGGCCTGGGCCCTGGGCCCAGGCCTGGGCCACAGGCCTGGGCCTGGGCCACTGGGCCTGGGCCCTGGGCACTGGGCCTGGGCCTGGGCCTGGGCACAGGCCTGGGCCTGGGCCTGGGCCTGGGCCACTGGGCCTGGGCCTGGGCCTGGCCACTGGGCCTGGGCCTGGGCCTGGGCCACAGGCCTGGGCCTGGGCCTGGGCCACAGGCACTGGGCCCTGGGCCTGGGCCTGGGCCTGGGCCTGGGCCTGGGCACAGGCCTGGGCCTGGGCCTGGGCCACTGGGCCTGGGCCTGGGCCCTGGGCCTGGGCCTGGGCCTGGGCCTGGGCCTGGGCCTGGGCCTGGGCCACTGGCCCTGGGCCTGGGCCTGGGCCTGGGCCTGGGCCTGGGCCTGGGCCACAGGGCCTGGGCCTGGGCCTGGGCCTGAGCCCTGGGCCTGGGGCCTGGGCCTGGGCCTGGGCCTGGGCCTGGGCCACTGGGCCTGGGCCTGGGCCCTGGGCCTGGGCCTGGGCCTGGGCCTGGGCCACTGGCCTGGGCCTGGGCCTGGGCCCTGGGCCACAGGCCTGGGCCTGGGCCTGGGCCACAGGCCTGGGCCTGGGCCTGGGCCTGGGCCTGGGCCTGGGCCCTGGGCCTGGGCCTGGGCCTGGGCCCCTGGGCCTGGGCCTGGGCCCTGGGCCTGGGCCTGGGCCTGGGCCTGGGCCAGGCCTGGGCCTGGGCCTGAGGCCTGGGCCTGGGCCTGGGGCCTGAGCCACAGGCCTGAGCCTGGGCCCACTGGGCCACTGGGCCTGGGCCTGGGCCTGGGCCTGGGCCACTGGGCCTGGGCCTGGGCCTGGGCCTGGGCCTGGGCCTGGGCCACTGGGCCTGGGCCTGGGCCTGGGCCTGGGCCTGGGCCTGGGCCTGGGCCCTGGGCCTGGGCCACAGGCCTGGGCCCTGGGCCCTGGGCCTGGGCCTGGGCCACTGGGCCACAGGCCACTGGGCCTGGGCCTGGGCCTGGGCCACTGGGCCACTGGGCCTGGGCCTGGGCCTGGGCCCCTGGGCCTGGGCCTGGGCCCTGGGCCTGGGCCTGTCCCCTGGGCCTGGGCCTGGGCACTGGGCCTGGGCCACACTGAGCCTGGGCCTGAGCCTGGGCCTGGGCCTGGGCCCTGGGCCACAGGCCACTGGGCCACAGGCCTGAGCCACAGGCCTGGGCCTGGGCCTGAGCCTGGGCCTGGGCCTGGGCCTGGGCCTGGGCCTGGGCCTGGGCCTGGGCCTGGGCCTGGGCCTGGGCCTGGGCCTGGGCCTGGGCCTGGGCCTGGGCCTGGGCCTGGGCCCCTGGGCCTGGGCCTGGGCCCTGGGCCTGGGCCTGGGCCACAGGCCACAGGCCTGGGCCTGGGCCTGGGCCTGGGCCTGGGCCTGGGCCACTGAGGCCCTGGGCCTGGGCCTGGGCCTGGGCCACAGGCCTGGGCCCTGGGCCTGGGCCTGGGCCTGGGCCTGGGCCCTGGGCCCTGGGCCACTGGCCTGGGCCTGGGCCTGGGCCCT
This sequence comes from Panax ginseng, assembly GCA_020205605.1. Taxonomy (NCBI): domain Eukaryota; kingdom Viridiplantae; phylum Streptophyta; class Magnoliopsida; order Apiales; family Araliaceae; genus Panax; species Panax ginseng. The sequence goes on along the minus strand of CM035141.1, from coordinate 103,365,804 downwards.
GGGCCCTGGGCCTGGGCCTGGGCCTGGGCCCTGGGCCTGGGCCTGGGCCTGGGCCTGGGCCTGGGCCTGGGCCACAGGCCTGGCCCTGGGCCTGGGCCTGGGCCTGGGGCCTGGGCCTGGGCCTGGGCCTGGGCCACAGGCCACTGGGCCTGGGCCTGGGCCTGAGCCTGGGCCCTGGGCCTGGGCCTGGGCCTGAGCCTGGGCCTGGGCCCTGGGCCTGGGCCTGCCTGGCCCTGGGCCTGGGCCTGGGCACAGGCCTGGGCCACAGGCCTGGGCCACTGAGCCTGGGCCTGGGCCTGGGCCTGGGCCTGGGCCTGGGCCTGGGCCTGGGCCTGGGCCTGGCCCTGGGCCACTGGGCCTGGGCCTGGGCCTGGGCCTGGGCCACAGGCCCTGGGCCTGGGCCTGGGCCTGGGCCTGGGCCCTGGGCCTGGGCCCTGGGCCCTGGGCCTGAGCCTGGGCCCTGGGCCCACTGGGCCTGGGCCACAGGCCTGGGCCCTGGGCCTGGGCCTGGGCCTGGGCCCTGGGCCTGGGCCACAGGCCTGAGCCACTGAGGCCTGGGCCTGGGCCACACTGGGCCACTGAGCCTGGGCCTGGGCCTGGGCCTGGGCCTGAGCCTGGGCCTGGGCCTGGGCCTGGGCCAGGCCTGGGCCTGGGCCACTGGGCCTGGGCCTGGGCCCTGGGCCTGGGCCTGGGCCTGGGCCCTGGGCCTGGGCCTGGGCCCTGGGCCTGGGCCTGGGCCTGGGCCTGGGCCACTGGGCCACTGGGCCTGGGCCTGAGCCTGGGCCACAGGCCTGGGCCACTGAGGCCCTGGGCCTGGGCACAGGCCACTGGGCCTGGGCCTGGGCCTGGGCCTGGGCCTGGGCCTGGGCCTGGGCCTGGGCCTGAGCCTGGGCCTGGGCCTGGGCCTGGGCCACTGGCCCTGGGCCTGGGCCTGGGCCTGGGCCTGGGCCTGGGCACTGGGCCTGGGCCTGGGCCTGGGCCTGGGCCTGGGCCTGGGCCTGGGCCTGGGCCTGGGCCCTGGGCCTGGGCCTGGGCCACAGGCCTGGGCCTGGGCCTGGGCCTGGGCCTGGGCCAGGCCTGGGCCACTGGCCTGGGCCTGGGCCTGGGCCACACTGGGCCTGGGCCACAGGCCTGGGCCTGGGCCTGGGGCCTGGGCCTGAGCCTGGGCCTGGGCCTGGGCCCTGGGCCTGAGGCCTGGGCCTGGGCCTGGGCCTGGGCCTGGGCCCTGAGCCTGGGCCTGGGCCTGGGCCTGGGCCCTGGGCCTGGGCCTGGGCCACTGGGCCTGGGCCTGGGCCTGGGCCCTGGGCCTGGGCCTGGGCCTGGGCCACAGGCCTGGGCCTGGGCCTGAGCCACCTGGGCCACAGCCTGGGCCTGGGCCTGAGCCCTGGGCCCTGGGCCTGGGCCTGGGCCACAGGCCTGGGCCTGGGCCCTGGCCTGGGCCAGGCCTGGGCCTGGGCCTGGGCCTGGGCCTGGGCCTGGGCCTGGGCCTGGGCCTGGGCCTGGGCCTGGGCCCTGGGCCTGGGCCAGCCTGGGCCTGGGCCTGGGCCTGGGCCTGGGCCTGGGCCTGGGCCTGGGCCTGGGCCTGGGCCTGGGCCTGGGCCTGGAGCCTGGGCCTGGGCCTGGGCCCTGGGCCCTGGGCCCTGGGCCTGGGCCTGGGCCTGGGCCCTGGGCCTGGGCCTGGGCCTGGGCCTGGGCCTGGGCCTGGGCCTGGGCCCTGGGCCTGGGCCTGGGCCTGGGCACTGGCCCTGGGCCTGGGCCAGGACCCTGGGCCTGGGCCCTGGGCCTGGGCCCTGGGCCTGGGCCCTGGGCCCAGGCCCTGGGCCCCTGGGCCCCTGGGCCACAGGCCCTGGGCCCAGGCCCTGGGCCTGGGCCTGGGCCTGGGCCTGGGCCTGGGCCACAGGCCCTGGGCCACTGGGCCCTGGGCCTGGGCCCTGGGCCTGGGCCTGGGCACTGGGCCTGAGCCCTGGGCCTGGGCCTGGGCCACTGGGCCTGGGCCTGGGCCTGGGCCACAGGCCTGGGCCTGGGCCACAGGCCTGGGCCTGGGCCACAGGCCCTGGGCCTGGGCCTGGGCCCTGGGCCTGGGCCTGAGCCTGGGCCACTGGGCCCTGGGCCCTGGGCCTGGGCCTGGGCCTGGGCCTGGGCCTGGGCCACTGGGCCTGGGCCTGGGCCTGGGCCTGGGCCCTGGGCCTGGGCCTGAGCCTGGGCCACAGGCCTGGGCCTGGGCCCTGGGCCTGGGCCCTGGGCCACTGGGCCTGGGCCTGGGCCCTGGGCCTGGGCCTGGAGCCACAGGCCCTGGGCCTGGGCCTGGAGCCTGGGCCTGGGCCCTGGGCCTGGGCCTGGGCCTGGGCCCCTGGGCCCTGGGCCCTGGGCCCTGGGCCTGGGCCACAGGGCACTGGGCCTGGGCCACTGGGCCTGGGCCCTGGGCCCTGGGCCTGGGCCAGGCCTGGGCCCCTGGGCCACAGGCCTGGGCTGGGCCTGGGCCTGGGCCCTGGGCCTGAGGCCTGGGCCTGGGCCTGGGCCTGGGCCACAGGCTGGGCCTGGGCCTGGGCCTGGGCCTGGGCCACAGGCCTGGGCCTGGGCCACAGGCCTGGGCCTGGGCCTGGGCCTGGGCCTGGGCCTGGGCCTGGGCCTGGGCCTGGGCCTGGGCCTGGGCCTGGGCCACAGGCCTGCCACACAGGCCCCTGGGCCCTGGGCCTGGGCCACTGGGCCTGGGCCTGGGCCTGGGCCTGGGCCTGGGCCTGGGCCACTGGGCCTGGGCACAGGCCTGGGCCTGGGCCCCTGGGCCTGGGCCTGGGCCTGGGCCTGGCACCCCCTGGGGCCTGGGCCTGGGCCACTGGGCCTGAGCCTGGGCCACAGGCCTGGGCCAGGCCTGGGCCTGGGCCTGGGCCTGGGCCTGAGCCTGGGCCTGGGCCTGGGCCCTGGGCCTGGGCCACTGGCCAGGCCTGGGCCTGGGCCTGGGCCTGGGCCTGGGCCTGGGCCTGGGCCTGGGCCTGGGCCTGGGCCTGGGCCTGGGCCAGCCTGGGCCCTGGGCCTGGGCCTGGGCCACTGGGCCCACTGGGCCTGGGCCACAGGGGCCTGGGCCCTGGGCCACTGGGCCTGGGCCTGGGCCTGGGCCTGGGCCACTGGGCACTGGGCCTGGGCCACTGGGCCTGGGCCTGGGCCTGGGCCTGGGCCTGGGCCTGGGCCCTGGCCTGGGCCTGGGCCCTGGGGCCTGGGCCTGGGCCTGGGCCTGGGCCACAGGCCTGGGCACTGGGCCTGGGCCTGGGCCTGGGCCTGGGCCTGGGCCTGAGGCCTGGGCCCCTGGGCCCTGGGCCTGGGCCTGGGCCACTGGGGCCTGGGCCCTGGGCCTGGGCCTGGGCCTGGGCCTGGGCCCTGGGCCACAGGCCTGGGCCTGGGCCACTGGCCACTGGGCCACAGGCCTGGGCCTGGGCCACTGGGCCTGGGCCTGGGCCTGGGCCTGGGCCTGGGCCTGGGCCTGGGCCCTGGGCCTGGGCCTGGGCCTGGGCCTGGGCCCTGGGCCTGGGCCTGGGCACTGAGCCTGGGCCTGGGCCCTGGGCCTGGGCCTGGGCCTGGGCCTGGGCCTGGGCCTGGGCCTGGGCCTGGGCCTGGCCTGGGCCACACAGGCCTGGGCCTGGGCCACAGGCCTGGGCCTGGGCCCTGGGCCTGGGCCTGGGCCTGGGCCTGGGCCTGGGCCCTGGGCCTGGGCCACTGGGCCTGGGCCTGAGCCCTGGGCCTGGGCCTGGGCCTGGGCCTGGGCCCTGGGCCTGCAGGCCTGGGCCTGGGCCTGGGCCACAGGCCACAGGCCACAGGCCACAGGCCCTGGGCCTGGGCCACTGGGCCTGGGCCTGGGCCTGGGCCTGGGCCTGGGCCTGGAGCCACAGGCCTGGGCCACTGGGCTGCAGGCCTGGGCCAGCCTGGGCCCTGGGCCACTGGGGCCTGGGCCTGGGCCCTGGGGCTGGGCCTGGGCCTGGGCCCTGGGCCCTGGGCCTGGGCCTGGGCCTGGGCCCCCTGGGCCCTGGGCCTGGGCCTGGGCCTGGGGGGCCTGGGCCTGGGCTACAGGCCCTGGGCCTGAGCCCTCCCTGGGCCTGGGCCTGGGCCCTGGGCCTGGGCCTGGCCACCTGGGCCTCTGGGGCACTGGGCCCTGGGCTCCTGCAGGCCAAAGGCCTGGGCCACTGGGCTGGGCCTGGGCCACAGGGCTGGGCCTGGGCCACAGGGGGCCTGGGCCTGAGCCTGGGCCCTGAGGCCTGGGCCTGGGCCTGGGCCCCTGGGCCTGGGCCACTGGGGCCTGGGCCTGGGCCCTGGGCCTGGGCCTGGGCCACAGGCCCTGGGCCTGGGCCTGGGCCTGGACCAGGCCTGAGCCTGGGCTCCTGCCTGGGCCTGGGCCCTGGGCCACTGGGCACAGGCCCTGAGCCTGGCCTGGGCCAAGGCCTGGGGCCCCTGGGCCCCAAGGCCTGGGCCCCCTGGCCCTGGGCTCCTGGGCTCTACTGGGCCTGAGCCTGGGCACTGGGCCTGGGCCTGGGCCTGGGCCACTGGGCCACAAGGCCTGGGCCCTGGGCCCTGGGCCCTGGGCCTGGGCCTGGGCCCCTGGGCCCTGGGCCCCTGAGCTGAGCCTGGGCCTGGGCCCTGGGCCTCCTGGGCCTGAGCCTGAGCCTGGGCCTGGGCCTGAGCCTGGGCCCTGGGCCTGGGCCTGGGCCTGGGCCTGGGCCTGGGCCCAGGCCTGGGCCCTGGGCACTGGGCCCTGGGCCTGGGCCCTGGGCCTGGGCCTGGGCCCTGGCCTGGGCCCTGGGCCCCTGGGCCCTGGGGCCTGGGCCTGGGCCCTGGGCCTGGGCCCTGGGCCACTGGGCCCTGGGCCCTGCCACAGGCCCTGGGGCCACGGGCCCTGGGCCCTGAGCCTGGGCCCCTGGGCCTGGGCCCTGGGCCTGGGGCCCTGGGCCACCCTGAGGCTCCTGGGGCTCACTGGGCCCTAAAACCCTAAACCCACAAACCTAAACCCTAAACCTGGGCCCCTAAACCCCTGGCCACTGGGCCTAAACCCTAAACCCCTAAAACCCTAAAACTCCTAAAACTCCTAAAACCCCTAAAACCCTAAACCCTAAACCCTAAACCCTAAACCCTAAACCCTAAAACCCTAAAACTCCTAAAACTCCTAAAACTCCTAAAAACCCTAAACCCTAAACCCTAAACCCTAAACCCTAAACCCTAAACCCTAAACCCTAAACCCTAAACCTGGCGTCAATACACATTCTAAAAGCGCATCTTACGCATTTAAACCCTAAACCCTAAATGTCCAATTCAAGCTGTCCAATGCGTCGACAATTAGCGTCAATTCGCATCCATGCTTAGCGCGTTGAATACGCGTTCGCGTTCAAAACAAGTACAAAATCGTCAAAAGCGCGTCAAGCGTCGATTGCATCCGTATCTCGCGTTCAAAACGCATCTTATATGCGTCTAAACCCTAAACCGATACGAACCTAAATGTCAATTCACGTCGATACGGCGTTAATATTAGCGTCCATGCGTAGCGTTGAATACCGTTCTGCGTTCAAAACCGGTACAAAATTCGTCCAAAAGCGAGTACAATACTTATTAAAATCGCATCCAAAAGCGCGTCGAATTCATGTTCAACAGCGTCGATATGTGTAAAGCGTGTTAAAATCACGTCCAAAACACGTCGATTCGTGTCCAAAATCGCATCAGCAGCGTAAATAATGTGTCGATTCAGCGTCGATACGCGTTCAAAGCGCATCCAATCTAAACCATAAACCAATTACGAACCCGTCCCGATACGGCGTTACAATTGGCGTCGATTCATGTCCATAGCGTGTTCAAATCGTGTCCAAAAGCGAGTCCAAAGCAGCGTCTGATACATATTAAAAACACGTCCCAAAGCGCATCAAATTCATGTTCAAAAGCAGCGATCGCGTAAAAACACATCGATTCGCATAAAAATCGTCCAAAAGCGCGTCGAATCCACATTCGAAATCGTCCAAAGCAGCGTAAAACATATCCAAAACACGTCAAAGTCGCATTCAAAAGTGTCCAAAACATATTATTTAATTATGTATTATTATTTTATTTTGCATTTTATTATCATGTAATTTTTAACATATTAGTTAATTATTGAAAATGTATTTTTGTATTGTTAGTTTTTATTATTATTATCATTTTTTTATTTAATATTCTTTTAACATATATATATATATTATACCTAAAATAATTAATTAACAAATAATTACATATTAGTATATGTTTATAATATAAAATTATTTTATTTTATTATTAAAATTATTTTATGTAATTATTATATTTTATATTTTTAAAAAGTTATATATTTATTTTCTTTTCTTTTTATTTTTATATGTACATTATATTTCTAACATATTTATATAAAGTTAATATATTTAATTTATTATTTTAAAATGTATATGCAATTATTATTTAGATATATATATATATATATATATATATTAATATTTATTTATATAATTTTAGTGTTTAATTTTTATTATATTATAGTTTTGTTGTATACTTTTGATGTATTTATTTTATTATCATGTTATTTTTATTTTATTTTATATTACTTAATGTAATTATAGTTAAAATGCAATTATAGTTCAAATATAATTATTTTTTGATTTTTTTAAATTTTTATCATATTTATATTTATTACATGTTATATAATAAATAATATAGAGTTAATTATTATTTATATAGATATATTTTAATATATAGTTAATTAAGTGTCATTTTTATTTTACTATTATATACTATTGGTGACAAATTTATATAGTTAATTATTTAATGTAGATATAGTTAAAACATTTAATTAACCAAGTGGAAAGTATTCTGTAACACTAATTAGAGAATAACAAAAACATTTCATTCATATCTTTGTCTGAAAATAAAGATGTACAGTAAGGATGCACTCAGAAGTTAGAATTGTAATAATAAAGCTAAATTCCGTGACAAATTCAACAAAAAAAAGTTCAAACCACTGCTAGCAATTATATGGGAGAAAATATATTCAAAACCATAATTACATAACCTTGAAAATATTACAACTTTAAAAAAGATTTATCAATAATTACTAGTAAATCTTTAAAAAATCATACTACAAAACCAAGTTACAGGACTACAAAAAAGGGTAAAGAAACAATCCAAGGTAAAGCTACGATTTTTCTTTTTATTTCAAACTTTCAAAAGAGATAAAATACTAAAAACAAAGAGTGCTTAAAAGTGTGAAACACAAAATCAAAAAATTGAATGATCCAAAAGATAAAAGCTACACCAGGTGGCAAAGATACATAAAGAGGATAATTAAGCTAAGGACAAGGGAAATTTGGAGATAAATAAAGAAAGAATAGATCTTTAGAAACCTCAAAAATCAATCATTAACTTCAATAGTAAAAAATACTATATATATAATAAAATTGTAATGGTCTAACACAAAGTTTGAACTTAAAAAAACTTGATTGCGCAAGTTTTTTGCATGTACAAACTTATCTGATCATGAGAAGAGGGGGTTAGCAATTAGCAGTTAATGTACATATTATTATACACATTACGCAATACATTCTTCAAACTTTGTGCACTTAGGCTAACTCTTTTTTGTGTGCTAATTACACTTCCACTTACTCAAATAGTTAAACAGCTATTATATTTTACTATTTAAAATAATATTTTTAACATATTATATAGTTTAATTATTATTATATTATATAGTTTAAATTTTTTTTTATATATGTAATATGTAATAAAATAGTTAATTATTTTTATATTTTTTATTTTAATATCATATTATATTTATGTTATTTTTAATTATATTTATTTTTGATGTATTTATTTTATTTTATTATCATATTATATATAGATATATAGTGGTGACAAATTTGTTCTTCACAAGTACGCATTACATTCTTAAAACTTATTGCACTTAGTCCACTTGGTTTCCCACTCAATAGTTGGCACTTGTTGTATTTTATATAATAATTTATTTTGTATATTTTAAACTTAATTATTTAAAATATATAAATATATATTTAAGCATATATTAAATAGCATTATATTGTATTTTTAATGTATTTTTATTTATTCTATTTTTGATGTATTTATCTTATTATCATGTTATATTTATTGTAATAATCCAAGACATGAATGGACTGAAGTAAAGCTATTACTGAGAATAAATGATCCAACTGAAAGATTCAAAAAAATATTCAAAACTACAAAATAAGCAATATATCAATTCAATTCAATTTTGAGACTTCATTCAATTTTTTTCACATCTAAAAGGATTCATACGCTCTTGGTATGAGCTTTTGGCCATTTAATATATATATAAAAAATATATAGGTCAACTCTATATTTGATTCGATTTGTTTGGCTAACAAATTATATAATTTAATTATTATATTATATTGTTTATAGTTTAATTATTTATGTAATAATATAATTAATTAATTATTATATTTTAATTTTATTATCATATTACGTTTATGATAATTTTAGTTATTTCACTTTATTGCTTTTTGATGTATTTATTTTATTTTATTATCTTATTACATTTAGGTATTTTTAATTATTTTACTTTATTGTATTTTGATGAATTTCTTTTTATTTTTTATCATATTATATATAGTGGTGACAAATTTGTTCTTCACAAGTAATGCTTAAGAACAAGGATCTTCACTAATGTCCATCACAACACTTGGTGCAAATGTGTCAACATAAACCAAGTTGAGAATTAATTCTCAGTACTGGCCTCTTATCTTTCAGGAACTCTAGACAAAACTATACCCAACTGACATACAATCTGCGTCATGCTTTCCATCTTGGCCTCAAATTTTCTTATATTTCCTAATACGAAGTCAAATATGTAAATAGTAATTGAGATTGATATAATATATATATATATATATATATATATACACACACACACCTCCCATAGTCATTTGCCAAATCCACTATCACTAGTCAGTCAATACACAGGAAAAAGGAAACATAAACAAAAAATAGTGATCAATACCAACCTGCTAATTTTATGTTCTGCTAATTTCACGGTGACGAATCTGCAAATGAAGGACACCACCAAAAAGAAGCATGTTATGCAGTTAGTGTTGGTAACCACTTTTTGAAAAAAGAAGTGATATTCAAACAGTAGATAGAATATTATATATAGTACTTCATACTTTTAATAAGTAAAAATCTACTCAAGAAGACACCAAAAAGGATATGGTGCCACATACACATTAAACCAGGTTGTATATATATATAGATGAATATTGAACCAAAACAGATTTATATGGCTTAATCAGGATATCCGCAAAGGCGCAAATACAAAACCTCAGAATAGTTGTCTTGCTATAGCTGTGAATCAAATGCACTGATTGAATAATAGTCAAATCACAATTAATAATATAAAGCAGGAGAAAAGTCTCGCTGGTATAGCAACAAATGAATACCTACAGATACCTTCTTTGATCCATCAGCTCTTGTTCCTGTAGATTGTACAATATGACGTTGCAACTGGCGTCGCAGCCTTTCTTGAATTCTCTGTAACCACCTTTTCTGCAGCTTCTTTCACAGTTCTTTGAGCTTCCCATGCTTTTGAATCTTCTTTAGCTCTCTTGTTTTCAGCCTCAAGGCTAGCCTGAATCAATGAAAACCGTGTCATATTTACACGATAAAAACCAATAAGTATCTAAAAGGTTAACATGTAATTTATATATGTTTCATATTTCTGATGAAAGAAAATACAGAAAAAGACAAGGTCTCCTCTGTCAGGCACTTTAACAGAATATCCATTCCATCTCCATATGTTTTGTGAGTCTCCAAAACTCACCCAGCTAACACAATCACCTTTTCTAACAGCACAAAACCCAATTCATGAACAAAAACCGCAAGCCAACTCTAATTCATTAACTACATTCTTCATAATCAATACAAACAGGATAACTTACCCCCTGTGATTTGATATTAGAAATTATGACAATAATTATTACTATTAGTTTTAGTATTACTTTCATAACTTTTTTTTTACGCGGTTTTCTATATATATTTACTACTTGTTACTTTTTTGCTTTTTTTCTTTGGTTTGGGGTGGGAGGAGAGTGCATTATAAAATTTAAAAAGCAAATCTGACTTGGCCTTTGTCGACACAAATTAAAGAATTGAAAGAACTTTAACTGAAGTTGTTGCGATGTGCAAATTAGATTCAAATGAGGCCTTGACAACTACCCAAAATTAGCGATGCCCATGAAAACAAAAGTAAGATGCCGGATACCCATAAATAGCATCTTTTGATTCTTTGTCGCATGTTTTTTTAGTGAATTGTTAACGCTTAAGATCTTACGACGCGTCCCAATCACGAAAGGCATACGATCACCGCACGATAAACACGATAAACACCACAAGTTTGTGGTACATTAAGTCGAGGGATAGCTTCGGCGTGGGAATCGATATCGTGTTCACAAGGTTAACAATGGATGATGTAATGTACAGTGTATTGAGAGAGATAATAATTCTCGATAGTGTGTATGTGATTATGAATGAAGTCGTACCGGTTTGTGAAGACCTTCTTGCTAGATTATACTTTCTCTTTGCCGGGATTACAAGTGCCACCCATTACTATCGACCACGGCTCCACGATCGATGGGTTCTGCTGCATTCGTATGTAGTCTACTACTACTACTTTTGGTCCTTTGCATTTTTACTCTGCTATGGTAGCCAGTGATCCCATCCACATTAATGCATGGCGGTGTTTTAGTCAGCCGTCATACTTTTCATCATTACAAGTCAAAGATAAAGATATTAAAATACTAATGGGTCGATCCACTTGATCGACCCGATCTTAAAAGGATCAGCAGAATAATATAATGATGGGCCCAATAACTTTAAGACTCGATAAGGAGGACCCAATGAACAAATCAAATAAGTAGGCCCAATCTACTCGGCCCGAAGAGGAAAATATCATGATTGACATTGCCCCCTAGTTTTTTATTGAATGGAATGTTTAATGAAAACTATAAATGGTTCATGATATTTTACTAAAGGAATCCGTAGTGAGAAATAATCGAAATGTGCAGGATTCTTTGTTCATGAGATGAAATGAGAGGAAACGGAGGCCCAAATCGGAAAGGCTCTTTGATAAATATCTGGACCCGGAACCGGACGCTTCCCATTCAAATTCTAAATCATTACTATCATTTAATGTGCCGGCCTTGTACACCGTGTAACCGTCAGTATAAAAGATAACTTTACCAAATTTGACAGTTTTACCTTTCCATTTGAAATTCGAGCACCTTTTGAGTTTTCTTCTTCTCTGAACTATCTGTCCTCCTCTGCGAATTGTCAAAAATGGCTTCCCAAGATTCTGAACAAAGTTCACCCCTCCTAGTAACACCGATCGATGTCGTTTCACCAAACCCTAACACTTGTATGAAGGAACCTCGACTTGAACCCCAAAGGCAGCGAAAGCAAGAATCCTCCTCCAAAATCTCCAAAATTCTTACGAATACTACGAGGAATACGGATCGTTTCTCGCATGCCAACACTCACTCTATCGTCCAAGCCGAAGTTAAAGAGGATTCGATCTCATTACCACATTAGGATACTCACGCAATTTAGGGCTCCCGGTCCGGTGAAAAAATGTACCAATGACGAGGAGGTTGGGCGGTAGTCCTTGTGACCCTGCTTGAGAAGGGGGTCCGTTTTCCTCTGCACATCTTCATAGTGACTATACTGGGGTTCCTGGGCGTGGGGTTCGCCCAATTGGTACCAAATTCTTATATTCACATTTTGACCTTTGTTTGCCTTCTGCCATGAGTTGGGCGTTGAGCCTTCCCTCGACTTCTTCTTCACCGTGTACAAGATCGTTCAATCCAGAGAGAAGGGGTTCGAGGCCCTCAGCAAACACTCTCCGAGTCGGGAAAAAAGTTTGAGAGACGTTCATTGGTGAACACTCCTTGACGATGAGGGATGGCACGAGAAGTGGTTCTTCGTCAAAGGTCCTGAAATCTCTTCACCGAATCATTGGGCCTTGACGAGAAGATCTCTGTGACTTTGGAGATATTTTTGAAGAAGCGGGAAGTTGAGATGATGGAGCTTTTGATAATTTTCCTAAGGAGGTGGAAGTATGGACTCTCTCAAAGCGAGCATGGTTATATGACCATAAATGTAAGTATCGGTCTATTTTATACATAAATTTTTAAAAATGTTTTTTATGATGTGGAATCTAACATAGAATTTGTTTGTTTAGATGCATTATCTTTGATCGAATAGAGCTCCTTAGAAATAAAGGAGTTTGAAGATTTTTGTCGGGGAAGTCTTGGAAGTTGTTGAGAGTCTACCAGAGGCTACCCCCCAGTGAGCCAACCACAAATACATACCGATGAACTCAAGCGGAAGAACAGAAGGCGATGAGGTTCATGTATCGGAAGAGACCCTTCGTCCTCGTCAAAAAAGGAGGGCCATTAGAAAACCAGATCAACACCTCTTCCAAATTTCTACCAAGCCATCCAGGCCGAGCCAACCACACACCAATCCCTCGGCGAGGAGGCTTGCTCGATCGTCTGATCGAAGAAAGTATCCTCCGGACCAAAAAACTAAAACCAAGATAACCCCACGATGTAGAAGAACTCATGGTGCCTCGGTCCTCAAACATCCCACCTTTCGTGCGCTTGGCCAGAAATACAAATTGAAGAAGAAGGAAAGCGGGGAAAAGCCCATTCCAATATTTGTCCGGAAAAAAGCGTACACACAGTGACCATCAAGTTACGCCTCTGCCCCATCTCCCCAAGAACTCATTCAAATAGATCTCCTTCTCCTAGAAATTGTATGTCACGGACCTCACCCCTCGGCGACCGGCCCCTTCTCCGAGAAGGCTGAGACCCTCCCCGACGACCCGGTCCTTGGTCGGGATTATCATCTTGAGGCTATGGGGTCCCCGACTACGTGGCCTAGATTGATGCAAATTTCCCATTCGATCTTTTGAACTTTAAATTAGGAACGTTGATGACCACCGGTTCAGCGACCATACGGATGGAAATCTTCTTGACGAGGGGATGAGCTATCTGGCTAAGGTAAATAACAGTTTCTTTATTTTCTATTTTTCTGTTCTTGTTTAGATATCGAACCTTTGAACCCTAAACCTAAACCCTAAACCTAAACCCCAAACCCCGAGGCAAAACCGAAACCCTAAACTGAAACCCAAAACCCCAAACCCAAACCCCAGGCAGAACCACAGACCACAGAACCTAGACCCTAAACCCCAAACCCCAAACCCCAAACCCAAACCCCTAGACCCGAACCCCAAACCCCAAACCCTAGACCCTAGACCCTAAACCCTAAACCTTAAACCCTAAACCCTACAATACATATTAAAAACGCGTCCGAAATGCGTTAAATTCATATTCAAAGCGGCGTCGATCTGCGTAAAAAGCGGCGTCAATCTATGTCTATAGCGTGTCAAAATCGCGTCCAAAAGCGCGCGCGATTCGGCGCGTCGATACATATTCAAAATGCATCTTACGGGCATTTAAACCTAAACCAACCTTGAACCTAAATGTCAATCGCAATACAATTGGCGTCGATTCGCATCCATAGCGCGTTGAATCGCGTTCTGCGTTCAAAATGAGTACAAAATCGTCCAAAGCAGCGTCAAAATTGCGTCCAAAAGCGCGTCAAATTCATGTTCAAAACGCGTCCGATCCTTGTAAAACAACGTGTCAAATTAATGTTCAAAAGCGTCTAATCCGCGTAAAACAACGCGTCGATATGTCTAAAAGCGTGTTAAAATCACATCGATTTATGTCGAATCGCATCAAAAGCGCGTAAATAATGTGTCGAACCCTAAACCCTTAACGGTCCAGGAACCTAAGCGTCGATCGGCGTTACAATTGGCGTCGATTCATTCAAATCGTGTGCAATACCGTTCAAAAGCGAATCCATGCGCGTTAAATGCAAGTCCAAAATGCATATTAAAAGCGCATCAAAACACGTCAAATTCATTTTCAAAGCGCGCCCAATCGCATAAAAAGCGAATCAAAACCTAAACCCTAAACTCGTACAATACATATTAAAAGCGCGTCCAAAATCGTTAAATTCATATTCAAAACGCGTCGATCCGCGTAAAAAGCGCGTCGATATATACATAGCGTGTCAAAATCACGTTCAAATCGGCGTCAAAAGCGTGCCCGATTAGCGTCGATACACATTCAAAAGCGCATCTTACCGCGCGTTAAACCTAAACCCTAAACCAACCCTAAACCTAAATGTCCAATTCGCGTCCAATACGCGATACAATTAGCGTCGATTCGCGATCCATAGCGCGTTGAATACGCGTTCTGCGTTCAAAACAAGTACAAAATGCGTCTAAAGCGCGTCAAAATTGCATCCATATACGCATTCAAAATGCGTCTAAACCCTAAACCACCGATACGAACCCTAAATGTCAATTCACGTCCAATACGCGTTAATATTGGCGTCCATGTAGCGTTGAATACCGTTCTGCGTTCAAAAGCAGTACAAAATTCGTCCAAAGCGAGTACAATACTTATTAAAATCGCATCCAAAACGCGTCAAATTCATGTTCAAAACGCGTCCAATATGTGTAAAATGTGTTAAAATCACGTCCAAAACACGTCCAATTCGTGTCCAAAATCGGATCAAAAACGCGTAAATAATGTGTCGATTCGCGTCGATACGCATTCAAAAGCGCATCAAATCCTAAACCATAAACCGATTACGAACCCCGTCGATACGCGTTACAATTAAGCGTCCAATTCATATCCATAAAGTGTTCAAATCGTGTCCAAAAGCGAGGTCAAAAGCAGCGTCTGATACATATTAAAAAGCGGCGTCAAAAGCGCATCAAATTCATGTTCAAAAGCAGCGATCCGCATAAAAACACATCGATTCGCATAAAAATGCGTCCAAAAAGCGCGTCGAATACACATTCAAAATCGTCCAAAACACATATAAAAACATGTCCAAAACACGTCAAAAGTCGCATTCAAAAGTGTCCAAAACATATTATTTAATTATGTATTATTATTTTATTTTGCATTTTATTATCATGTAATTTTTAACATATTAGTTAATTATTGAAAATGTATTTTTGTATTGTTAGTTTTTTATTATTATTATCATTTTTTTTATTTAATATTCTTTTTAACATATATATATATTATACCTAAAATAATTAATTAACAAATAATTACATATTAGTATATGTTTATAATATAAAATTATTTTATTTTATTATTAAAATTATTTTATGTAATTATTATATTTTATATTTTTAAAAGTTATATATTTATTTTCTTTTCTTTTTATTTTTATATGTACATTATATTTCTAACATATTTATATAAAGTTAATATATTTAATTTATTATTTTAAAATGTATATGCAATTATTATTTAGATATATATATATATATATATATATATTTATATAATTTTAGTGTTTAATTTTTTATTATATTATAGCTTTGTTGTATACTTTTGATGTATTTATTTTATTATCATGTTATTTTTATTTTATTTTATATTACTTAATGTAATTATAGTTAAAATGCAATTATAGTTCAAATATAATTATTTTTTGATTTTTTTAAATTTTTATCATATTTATATTTATTACATGTTATATAATAAATAATATAGAGTTAATTATTATTTATATAGATATATTTTAATATATAGTTAATTAAGTGTCATTTTATTTTACTATTATATACTATTGGTGACAAATTTATATAGTTAATTATTTAATGTAGATATAGTTAAAACATTTAATTAACCAAGTGGAAAGTATTCTGTAACACTAATTAGAGAATAACAAAAACATTTCATTCATATCTTTGTCTGAAAATAAAGATGTACAGTAAGGATGCACTCAGAAGTTAGAATTGTAATAATAAAGCTAAATTCCGTGACAAATTCAACAAAAAAGTTCAAACCACTGCTAGCAATTATATGGGAGAAAATATATTCAAAACCATAATTACATAACCTTGAAAATATTACAACTTTAAAAAAGATTTATCAATAATTACTAGTAAATCTTTAAAAAATCATACTACAAAACCAAGTTACAGGACTACAAAAAAGGGTAAAGAAACAATCCAAGGTAAAGTTACGATTTTTCTTTTTATTTCAAACTTTCAAAAGAGATAAAATACTAAAACAAAGAGTGCTTAAAGGAGTGTGAAACACAAAATCAAAAATTAAATGATCCAAAAGATAAAAGCTACACCAGGTGGCAAAGATACATAAAGAGGATAATTAAGCTAAGGACAAGGGAAATTTGGAGATAAATAAAGAAAGAATAGATCTTTAGAAACCTCAAAATCAATCATTAACTTCAATAGTAAAAAATACTATATATATAATAAAATTGTAATGGTCTAACACAAAGTTTGAACTTAAAAAACTTGATTGCGCAAGTTTTTGCATGTACAAACTTATCTGATCATGAGAAGAGGGGGTTAGCAATTAGCAGTTAATGTACATATTATTATACACATTACGCAATACATTCTTCAAACTTTGTGCACTTAGGCTAACTCTTTTTGTGTGCTAATTACACTTCCACTTACTCAAATAGTTAAACAGCTATTATATTTTACTATTTAAAATAATATTTTAACATATTATATAGTTTAATTATTATTATATTATATAGTTTAAATTTTTTTATATATGTAATATGTAATAAAATAGTTAATTATTTTTATATTTTTATTTTAATATCATATTATATTTATGTTATTTTTAATTATATTTATTTTTGATGTATTTATTTTATTTTATTATCATATTATATATAGATATATAGTGGTGACAAATTTGTTCTTCACAAGTACGCATTACATTCTTAAAACTTATTGCACTTAGTCCACTTGGTTCCCACTCAATAGTTGGCACTTGTTGTATTTTATATAATAATTTATTTTGTATATTTTAAACTTAATTATTTAAAATATATAAATATATATTTAAGCATATATTAAATAGCATTATATTGTATTTTTAATGTATTTTTATTTATTCTATTTTTGATGTATTTATCTTATTATCATGTTATATTTATTGTAATAATCCAAGACATGAATGGACTGAAGTAAAGCTATTACTGAGAATAAATGATCCAACTGAAAGATTCAAAAAATATTCAAAACTACAAAATAAGCAATATATCAATTCAATTCAATTTTGAGACTTCATTCAATTTTTTCACATCTAAAAGGATTCATACGCTCTTGGTATGAGTTTTGGCCATTTAATATATATATAAAAAATATATAGGTCAACTCTATATTTGATTCGATTTGTTTGGCTAACAAATTATATAATTTAATTATTATATTATATTGTTTATAGTTTAATTATTTATGTAATAATATAATTAATTAATTATTGTATTTTAATTTTATTATCATATTACGTTTATGATAATTTTAGTTATTTCACTTTATTGCTTTTTTTGATGTATTTATTTTATTTTATTATCTTATTACATTTAGGTATTTTTAATTATTTTACTTTATTGTATTTTTGATGAATTTCTTTTATTTTATTATCATATTATATATAGTGGTGACAAATTTGTTCTTCACAAGTAATGCTTAAGAACAAGGATCTTCACTAATGTCCATCACAACACTTGGTGCAAATGTGTCAACATAAACCAAGTTGAGAATTAATTCTCAGTACTGGCCTCTTATCTTTCAGGAACTCTAGACAAAACTATACCCAACTGACATACAATCTGCGCCATGCTTTCCATCTTGGCCTCAAATTTTCTTATATTTCCTAATACGAAGTCAAATATGTAAATAGTAATTGAGATTGATATAATATTATATATATATATATATATATATACACACACACACACCTCCCATAGTCATTTGCCAAATCCACTATCACTAGTCAGTCAATACACAGGAAAAAGGAAACATAAACAAAAAATAGTGATCAATACCAACCTGCTAATTTTATGTTCTGCTAATTTCACGGTGACGAATCTGCAAATGAAGGACACCACCAAAAAGAAGCATGTTATGCAGTTAGTGTTGGTAACCACTTTTGAAAAAGAAGTGATATTCAAACAGTAGATAGAATATTATATATAGTACTTCATACTTTTAATAAGTAAAAATCTACTCAAGAAGACACCAAAAGGATATGGTGCCACATACACATTAAACCAGGTTGTATATATATATAGATGAATATTGAACCAAAACAGATTTATATGGCTTAATCAGGATATCCGCAAAGGCGCAAATACAAAACCTCAGAATAGTTGTCTTGCTATAGCTGTGAATCAAATGCACTGATTGAATAATAGTCAAATCACAATTAATAATATAAAGCGGGAGAAAAGTCTACATTTGGTATAGCAACAAATGAATACCTGAATCATACCTTCTTTGATCCATCGACTCTTGTTTCTCATAGTTTGTACAATATGACGTTACAATCGGCGTCATGACCTTTCTTGAATTCTCTTGTAACCACACCTTTTCTGTAGACTTCTTTTCACAGTTCTTTGAGCTTCCCATGCTTTTGAATCTTCTTTAGCTCTCTTTGTTTTCGACCTCAAGGCTAGCTTTGAATCAATGAAAACCGTGTCATATTTACGATAAAAACCAATAAGTATCTAAAAGGTTAACATGTAATTTATATATGTTTCATATTTACGATGAAAGAAAATGAGAAAAAGACAAGGTCTCCTCATCGGGCACTTTAATGAATATCCATTCCATCTCCATATGTTTTGTGAGTCTCCAAACTCACCCAGCCTAACACAATCACCTTTTCTAACAAAGACAAAACCCAATTCATGAACAAAACCGCAAGCCAACTCTAATTCATTAACTACATTCTTCATAATCAATACAAGCGGGATAACTTACCCCCTGTGATTTGATATTAGAAATTATGACAATAATTATTACTATTAGTTTTAGTATTACTTTCATAACTTTTTTCTGCCAGTTTTCCTATATATATTTACTACTTGTTACTTTTTTGCTTTTTTTCTTTGGTTTGGGGTGGGAGGAGAGTGCATTATAAAATTTAAAAGTAAATACAGCTTGACGCACTGTCAACACAAATTAAAGAATTGAAAGAACTTTAACCAGAAGTTGTTGCAATGTGCAAATTAGATTCAAATGAGACGCAACAACTACCCAAAATTAGCATTACTTCGCAAAACAAAAGTAAGATGCCAGATACCCATAAATAGCATCTTTTGATTACTGTCGCATGTTTTTTAGTGAATTGTTAACGCCAAGATCTTCTGCCACGTCTCAATCACGTAAGACGCATACGATCCCGCAGACGATAAACACCATAAACACCACAAGTTTGGCCAATTTACCGTTAAATTCGAGGATAGCTTTCGGCGTGGGAATCAGTATACGTGTTCACAAGGTTAACAATGGAGGATGTAATGTCTAGTGTATTGAGAGAGATAATAATTCTCAGTAGTGTGTATGTGATTATGAATGAAGTCATACCAGTTTGTGAAGACCTTCTTGCTAGATTATACTTTCTTTGCCAGGATTACCGTGCCACCCATTACTATCTGACACAGCCCCCTGATCTGATGGGTTCTGCCGACTGTATGTAGTCTACCTACTACCATTGGTCACTGTTTCTACTGCCGGCCGGCCATGATCCCATCCACATTAATGCATGGCAGGTGTTTTAGTCAACCGTCATACTTTTTCATCATTACAAGTCAAAGATAAAGATATTAAAATATCTAATGGGTCGATCCACTGATCCAACCCGATCTTAAAAGGATCCAACATGAATAATATAATGACTAGGCCCAATAACTTTAAGACTCAATAAGGAGGACCCAATGAACAAATCAAATAAGTAGGCCCAATCTACTCGGCCCAAAGAGGAAAAATATCATGACCCAACATTGCCCCCTAGTTTTTTATTGAATGGAATGTTTAATAGAAAACTATAAATGGTCCATGATATTTTACTAAAGGTCCATAGTGAGAAATAATCGAAATGTACCCGGTTACTGTTCATGAGATGAAATGAGAGGAGAACGGAGGCCCAAATCAGAAAGGCTCTGCCTGATAAATATCTGGACCCGGAACCGGACACTTCCCATTCAAATTCTAAATCATTACTATCATTTAATATGCCGGCCTTATACACCGTGTAACCGTCAGTATAAAAGATAACTTTACCAAATTTGACAATTTTACCTTTCCATTTGAAATTCGAGCACCTTTTGAGTTTTCTTCTTCTCTGAACTATCTGTCCTCCTCTGCGAATTGTCAAAAATGGCTTCCCAAGATTCTGAACAAAGTTCACCCCTCCTAGTAACACCGATCAATGCCGTTTCACCAAACCCTAACACCCGCGAAGGAACCTCGACTTCGAACCCCAAAGGAAGCGAAAGCACAAGAATCCTCCTCCAAAATCTCCAAAATTCTTACGAATACTACAGAATACGGATCGTTTCTCGATGCCAACACTCACTCTATCGTCTTTGGCCGAAGTTAAAGAGGATTCGATCTCTGTACCACATTAGGATACTCACGCTTGGCTAGGGCTCCCTGTGCGGTGAAAAAATGTACCAAGCGGCCGAGGGTTGGACAACCGAGTCCTTGTGACCCCGCTTGAGAAGGGGAATTTTCTCCTCTGCGTCTTCATAAGTGACTATATTGGGGTTCTGCAGGCGTGGGGTTACGTGATTGGTACCAAATTCTTATATTCACATTTTGACCTTTGTTGCGCTTACGCCATGAGGTTGGGCGTTGAGCCTTCCCTCGACTTTCTTCTACACCGTGTACACAGAGATCGTTCAATCCGAGAGAGAAGGGTTGAGGCCCTCAAGAAACACTCTCCCGAGTCGGGAAAAAAGTTTGAGAGGCGTTTCATTGGTGAACACTCCTTGAGCAATAGGGATGGCACGAGAAGTGGTTCTTCGTCAAAGGTCTTGAAATCTCTTCTTTCTGAATCGGGCCAATTTGACGAGAAGATCTCTGTGACTTGGAGATATTTTTGAAGAACGGGAAGTTGAGATGATGGAGCTTTTTGATAATTTTCCTAAAGAGGAGTGGAAGTATGGACTCCTCTCGAAGCAGGCATGGTTATATGACCATAAATGTAAGTATCGGTCTATTTTATACATAAATTTTAAAAATGTTTTTATGATATGGAATCTAACATAGAATTTTGTTGCGATGCAAGATCTTTGATCAGACCGAGCTCCTTAGAAATAAAGGAGTTTGAAGATTTTTTGTCGGGGAAGTCTTCGGAAGTTGTTGAGAGTCTACCAACAGAGGCTACCCCCGAAGCTGAGCCAACCCCTGAAATACATACCGATGAACTCCAAACAGAAGAACCAGAAGCTGATGATGTTCATGTATCGGAAGAGACCCTTCGTCCTCGTCAAAAGAGGAGGGCCATTAGAAAACCCAGATCAACACCTCTTCCCAGCCCTTCTGAAGCCATCCCAGAAACTGAGCCAACCACCACATCAATCCCTCGACGAGGAGGCTTGCTCGATCGTCCTGATCGAAGAAGTATCCTCCGGACCAAAAAACTAAAAACCAAGATAACCCCCCTGACCGCCGAAGAACTCATGGTGCCTCAGTCCTCAAACATCCCACCTTTCGTGCCGCTTGTAGAAATACAAATTGCCGAAGATTGTGGAAGAGACGAAATCGTTCCAATATTTGTCCGAGAAAAGGAAGCGTGACACCGACAGCGCCCATCCAAGTTACGCCCGCCGCTTTCATCTCCCGAGAACCCATTCCAAATAGATCTCCTTCTCCGAAATTGTATGTCACGGACCTCACCCTCCCGAAAGAAATGAAATTTCTCCCGAAGGCAAGAGACCTCCCCGAACGACCGACCGGATCCTTGGTCGAGGTTATCATGTCGAGGCTATGGGGTCCCCGACTCTGTGGCCTAGATTTGATGCAAATTTCCCATTCGATCTTTTTCGAGACTTTCGTGGGAACTTTGATGACCACCGGTTCGTGACCATACGGATGGAAATCTTCGACGAGGGATGAAATTTATCTGGCTAAGGTAAATAACTTGATTTCTTTATTTTCTATTTTTACGTTTCTTGTTTAGATATCCCGAACAATTGAACCCTAAACCCCAAACCCTAAACCCTAAACCCAAACCCAAACCAAAACTCAAACCCTAAACCCGAAACCCCAAACCCCAAACCCCAAACCACAAACCCTAAACCCTAAACCCTAAACCCTAGACCACAGATCCAGAACCCCAAACCCCAAACCCCACCTAAAATCTAAACCCCAAACCCCAAACCCTACAATACATATTAAAAACGCGTCCGAAATGCGTTAAATTCATGTTCAAAACGCGTCCAATCTGCGTAAAAAACGCGTCCAATCTATGTCTATAACGTGTCAAAATCGCGTCCAAAACGCGCCCAATTCGCGTCCAATACATATTCAAAATGCATCTTACAGGCGTTTAAACCCTAAACCAACCTTGAACCCTAAATGTCCAATACGCAATACAATTAGCGTCCAATTCACATCCATAGCGCGTTGAATACGCGTTCTGCGTTCAAAATGAGTACAAAATGCGTCCAAAACGCGTCAAAATTGCGTCCAAAACGCATCAAATTCATGTTCAAAACGCGTCCAATCCTTGTAAAACAACGTGTCAAATTAATGTTCAAAACGCGTCTAATCCGCGTAAAACAACGCGTCCAATATTTCTAAAACGTGTTAAAATCACGTCCAATTTATGTCCAAATCGCATCAAAAACGCGTAAATAATGTGTCCAAACCCTAAACCCTTAACCAGTCCCGAACCCTAAACGTCCAATACGCGTTACAATTAGCCTCCAATTCATTCAAATCGTGTGCAATACACGTTCAAAACGAATCCATAACGCATTAAATGCACGTCCAAAATGCATATTAAAAACGCATCCAAAACACGTCAAATTCATTTTTCAAAACGCGCCTAACCAGAATAAAAATGAATCCAAACCCTAAACCCTAAACTCAGACAATACATATTAAAAACGCGTCCAAAATCGTTAAATTCATGTTCAAGCGTCAATCCGCATAAAAATGCGTCCAATATGCCTATAACGTGTCAAAATCACGTTCAAATCAAGCGTCAAAACGCAGCCCAATTCGCGTCTAATACACATTCAAAACGCATCTTTACGTGCGTTTAAACCCTAAACCCTAAACCAACCCTAAACCCTAAATGTCCAATTCGCGCCCAATACGCGATACAATTAGCGTCCAATTCGCATCCATAACGCGTTGAATACGCGTTCTGCGTTCAAAACAAGTACAAAATGCGTCTAAAGCGCGTCAAAATTGCATCCATATACGCATTCAAAACGCATCTTATATGCGTCTAAACCCTAAACCAGCCCTGAACCCTAAATGTCCAATTCACGTCCAATACGCGTTAATATTAGCGTCCATAACGCGTTGAATACACGTTCTGCGTTCAAAACGAGTACAAAATTCGTCCAAAACGAGTACAATACTTATTAAAATCGCATCCAAAACGCGTCAAATTCATGTTCAAAACGCGTCCAATATGTGTAAAACGTGTTAAAATCACGTCCAAAACACGTCCAATTCGTGTCCAAAATCGCATCAAAAACGCGTAAATAATGTGTCCAATTCGCGTCCAATACGCATTCAAAACGCATCCAAATCCTAAACCATAAACCAATTCTGAACCCACGTCCAATACGCGTTACAATTAGCGTCCAATTCATGTCCATAACGTGTTCAAATCGTGTCCAAAACGAGTCCAAAACGCGTACAATACATATTAAAAACGCGTCCAAAACGCATCAAATTCATGTTCAAAACGCGCCCAATCCGCATAAAAACACATCCAATTCGCATAAAAAATGCGTCCAAAAACGCGTCAAATCCACATTCAAAATGCGTCCAAAACGCATAAAAACATGTCCAAAACACGTCAAAGTCGCATTCAAAAAGTGTCCAAAACATATTATTTAATTATGTATTATTATTTTATTTTGCATTTTATTATCATGTAATTTTTAACATATTAGTTAATTATTGAAAATGTATTTTTGTATTGTTAGTTTTTTATTATTATTATCATTTTTTTTATTTAATATTCTTTTTTAATATATATATATTATACCTAAAATAATTAATTAACAAATAATTACATATTAGTATATGTTTATAATATAAAATTATTTTATTTTATTATTAAAATTATTTTATGTAATTATTATATTTTATTTTTTAAAAGTTATATATTTATTTTCTTTTCTTTTTTTTATTTTTATATGTACATTATATTTCTAACATATTTATATAAAGTTAATATATTTAATTTATTATTTTAAAATGTATATGCAATTATTATTTAGATATATATATATATATATATATATATATTTATATAATTTTAGTGTTTAATTTTTTATTATATTATAGCTTTGTTGTATACTTTTGATGTATTTATTTTATTATCATGTTATTTTTATTTTATTTTATATTACTTAATGTAATTATAGTTAAAATGCAATTATAGTTCAAATATAATTATTTTTGATTTTTTTTAAATTTTATCATATTTATATTTATTACATGTTATATAATAAATAATATAGAGTTAATTATTATTTATATAGATATATTTTAATATATAGTTAATTAAGTGTCATTTTTATTTTACTATTATATACTATTGGTGACAAATTTATATAGTTAATTATTTAATGTAGATATAGTTAAAACATTTAATTAACCAAGTGGAAAGTATTCTGTAACACTAATTAGAGAATAACAAAAACATTTCATTCATATCTTTGTCTGAAAATAAAGATGTACAGTAAGGATGCACTCAGAAGTTAGAATTGTAATAATAAAGCTAAATTCCGTGACAAATTCAACAAAAAAAAGTTCAAACCACTGCTAGCAATTATATGGGAGAAAATATATTCAAAACCATAATTACATAACCTTGAAAATATTACAACTTTAAAAAAGATTTATCAATAATTACTAGTAAATCTTTAAAAAATCATACTACAAAACCAAGTTACAGGACTACAAAAAAGGGTAAAGAAACAATCCAAGGTAAAGTTACGATTTTTCTTTTTATTTCAAACTTTCAAAAGAGATAAAATACTAAAAACAAAGAGTGCTTAAAGGAGTGTGAAACACAAAATCAAAAATTAAATGATCCAAAAAGATAAAAGCTACACCAGGTGGCAAAGATACATAAAAGAGGGATAATTAAGCTAAGGACAAGGGAAATTTGGAGATAAATAAAGAAAGAATAGATCTTTAGAAACCTCAAAAATCAATCATTAACTTCAATAGTAAAAAATACTATATATATAATAAAATTGTAATGGTCTAACACAAAGTTTGAACTTAAAAAAACTTGATTGCGCAAGTTTTTTGCATGTACAAACTTATCTGATCATGAGAAGAGGGGGGTTAGCAATTAGCAGTTAATGTACATATTATTATACACATTACGCAATACATTCTTCAAACTTTGTGCACTTAGGCTAACTCTTTTTTGTGTGCTAATTACACTTCCACTTACTCAAATAGTTAAACAGCTATTATATTTTACTATTTAAAATAATATTTTTAACATATTATATAGTTTAATTATTATTATATTATATAGTTTAAATTTTTTTTATATATGTAATATGTAATAAAATAGTTAATTATTTTTTATATTTTTTATTTTAATATCATATTATATTTATGTTATTTTTAATTATATTTATTTTTGATGTATTTATTTTATTTTATTATCATATTATATATAGATATATAGTGGTGACAAATTTGTTCTTCACAAGTACGCATTACATTCTTAAAACTTATTGCACTTAGTCCACTTGGTTCCCACTCAATAGTTGGCACTTGTTGTATTTTATATAATAATTTATTTTGTATATTTTAAACTTAATTATTTAAAATATATAAATATATATTTAAGCATATATTAAATAGCATTATATTGTATTTTTAATGTATTTTTATTTATTCTATTTTTGATGTATTTATCTTATTATCATGTTATATTTATTGTAATAATCCAAGACATGAATGGACTGAAGTAAAGCTATTACTGAGAATAAATGATCCAACTGAAAGATTCAAAAAAATATTCAAAACTACAAAATAAGCAATATATCAATTCAATTCAATTTTGAGACTTCATTCAATTTTTTTTCACATCTAAAAGGATTCATACGCTCTTGGTATGAGTTTTTGGCCATTTAATATATATATAAAAAATATATAGGTCAACTCTATATTTGATTCGATTTGTTTGGCTAACAAATTATATAATTTAATTATTATATTATATTGTTTATAGTTTAATTATTTATGTAATAATATAATTAATTAATTATTGTATTTTAATTTTATTATCATATTACGTTTATGATAATTTTAGTTATTTCACTTTATTGCTTTTTTGATGTATTTATTTTATTTTATTATCTTATTACATTTAGGTATTTTTAATTATTTTACTTTATTGTATTTTTTGATGAATTTCTTTTATTTTATTATCATATTATATATAGTGGTGACAAATTTGTTCTTCACAAGTAATGCTTAAGAACAAGGATCTTCACTAATGTCCATCACAACACTTGGTGCAAATGTGTCAACATAAACCAAGTTGAGAATTAATTCTCAGTACTGGCCTCTTATCTTTCAGGAACTCTAGACAAAACTATACCCAACTGACATACAATCTGCGCCATGCTTTCCATCTTGGCCTCAAATTTTCTTATATTTCCTAATACGAAGTCAAATATGTAAATAGTAATTGAGATTGATATAATATTATATATATATATATATATATATATACACACACACACACCTCCCATAGTCATTTGCCAAATCCACTATCACTAGTCAGTCAATACACAGGAAAAAGGAAACATAAACAAAAAATAGTGATCAATACCAACCTGCTAATTTTATGTTCTGCTAATTTCACGGTGACGAATCTGCAAATGAAGGACACCACCAAAAAGAAGCATGTTATGCAGTTAGTGTTGGTAACCACTTTTTGAAAAAAGAAGTGATATTCAAACAGTAGATAGAATATTATATATAGTACTTCATACTTTTAATAAGTAAAAATCTACTCAAGAAGACACCAAAAAGGATATGGTGCCACATACACATTAAACCAGGTTGTATATATATATAGATGAATATTGAACCAAAACAGATTTATATGGCTTAATCAGGATATCCGCAAAGGCGCAAATACAAAACCTCAGAATAGTTGTCTTGCTATAGCTGTGAATCAAATGCACTGATTGAATAATAGTCAAATCACAATTAATAATATAAAGCAGGAGAAAAGTCTCGCTGGTATAGCAACAAATGAATACCTACAGATACCTTCTTTGATCCATCAGCTCTTGTTCCTGTAGTTTGTACAATATGACGTTGCAACTGGCGTCGCAGCCTTTCTTGAATTCTCTGTAACCACCTTTTCTGCAGCTTCTTTCACAGTTCTTTGAGCTTCCCATGCTTTTGAATCTTCTTTAGCTCTCTTGTTTTCAGCCTCAAGGCTAGCCTGAATCAATGAAAACCGTGTCATATTTCTGATAAAAACCAATAAGTATCTAAAAGGTTAACATGTAATTTATATATGTTTCATATTTCTGATGAAAGAAAATACAGAAAAAGACAAGGTCTCCTCTGTCAGGCACTTTAACAGAATATCCATTCCATCTCCATATGTTTTGTGAGTCTCCAAAACTCACCCAAATTTAACACAATCACCTTTTCTAACAGCACAAAACCCAATTCATGAACAAAAACCGCAAGCCAACTCTAATTCATTAACTACATTCTTCATAATCAATACAAACAGGATAACTTACCCCCTGTGATTTGATATTAGAAATTATGACAATAATTATTACTATTAGTTTTAGTATTACTTTCATAACTTTTTTCTGCCAGTTTTCCTATATATATTTACTACTTGTTACTTTTTTGCTTTTTTTCTTTGGTTTGGGGTGGGAGGAGAGTGCATTATAAAATTTAAAAGTAAATACAACTGACTTGACCGTCAACACAAATTAAAGAATTGAAAGAACTTTAACGAAGTTGTTGCGAATGCAAATTAGATTCAAATGAGACGTTAAACAACTACCCAAAATTAGCATTACTTCAAGAAAACAAAAGTAAGATGCCGATACCCATAAATAGCATCTTTTGACATCGTCGATGTTTTTAGTGAATTGTTAACGCTTAAGATCTTTTCGCCACGCGCCTCAATCACGTAAGACGCCTCGATCCCGCAGACATAAACACCATAAACACCACAAGTTTGACTACCGTTCACGAGAGGATAGCTCAAAGCGTGGGAATCAAGATATCACGTGTTCACAAGGTTAACAATGGAGGATGTAATGTCTAGTGTATCGAGAGAGATAATAATTCTCAAAGAGTGTGTATGTGATTATGAATGAAGTCATACCGGTTTGTGAAGACCTTCGCTAGATTATACTTTCTTTGCCGGGATTACCGTACACCCATTACTATCCGACATGTACCCCTCGATCCGATGGGTTCGGCTGATCGATGTAGTCTACCTACTACCATTGGTCATCGCTTTACCGCGTACGGCCATGATCCCATCCACATTAATGCATGGCGGTGTTTTAGTCAACCGTCATACCTTTTTCATCATTACAAGTCAAAGATAAAGATATTAAAATATCTAATGGGTCGATCCACTGATCCAACCCGATCTTAAAAGGATCCAACATGAATAATATAATGACTAGGCCCAATAACTTTAAGACTCAATAAGGAGGACCCAATGAACAAATCAAATAAGTAGGCCCAATCTACTTTCTATTCGGCCCAAAGAGGAAAAATATCATGACCCAACATTGCCCCCTAGTTTTTTATTGAATGGAATGTTTAATAGAAAACTATAAATGGTCCATGATATTTTACTAAAGGTCCATAGTGAGAAATAATCGAAATGTACCCGGTTACTGTTCATGAGATGAAATGAGAGGAGAAGCGAGAGGCCCAAATCGTAAAGGCTCGCACCGATAAATATCTGGACCCGGAACCGGACACTTCCCATTCAAATTCTAAATCATTACTATCATTTAATATGCCGGCCTTATACACCGTGTAACCGTCAGTATAAAAGATAACTTTACCAAATTTGACAATTTTACCTTTCCATTTGAAATTCGAGCACCTTTTGAGTTTTCTTCTTCTCTGAACTATCTGCCCTCCTCTGCGAATTGTCAAAATGGCTTCCCAAGATTCTGAACAAAGTTCACCCCTCCTAAGTAACACCGATCAATGCCGCTTTCACCAAACCCTAACACCATGAAGGAACCTCGACTTGAACCCCAAAGGAACGAAAACCGACAAGAATCCTCCTCCAAAATCTCCAAAATTCCTTCGAAATACTACAGAATACGGATCGTTCTCGATGCCAACACTCACTCTATCGCCATCGGGCCGAAAGTTAAAGAGGATTCGATCTCGGTACCACATTCCGGATACTCACGCGGCCAGGCTCCTGTGTCCGGTGAAAAATGTACCAATCGGCCAGAGGGGTGGACAACCGCCCTTGTGACCCCGCTGGAGAGGGGGTCCGCTTTTCCTCTGACGCCTTCATAGTGACTATATTGGGGTTCCTGGCGTGGGTTCGCTTAATTGGTACCAAATTTTATATTCACATTTTGACCTTTTGTTTTTTCTCGCCATGAAGTCAAGGCTGAGCCTTCCTCGACTTCTTCTTTACCGTGTACAAGATCGCTCAATCCAGAGAAGGGGTTCAAGGCCCTCAAAGAAACACTCTCCGAAGTCGGGAAAAAAGTTTGAGAGACGTTCATTGGTGAACACTCCTTCGAGCAATAGGGATGGCACGAAGTGGTTCTTCGTCAAAGGTCCTGAAATCTCTTCTTTACCGAATCGGGCCATCGACGAGAAGATCTCTCACGACTTCTGGAGATATTTTTGAAGAACGGGAAGTTGAGATGATGGAGCTTTTTGATAATTTTCCTAAAGAGGAGTGGAAGTATGGACTCCTCTCGAAGCAGGCATGGTTATATGACCATAAATGTAAGTATCGGTCTATTTTATACATAAATTTTTAAAAATGTTTTTATGATATGGAATCTAACATAGGACTGTTTGTTTCGTGCAGTATCTTTGATCAGACCGAGCTCCTTAGAAATAAAGGAGTTTGAAGATTTTTTGTCGGGGAAGTCTTCGGAAGTTGTTGAGAGTCTACCAAATGCAGGCTACCCGTCGAAAGCCAACCCCTCAAATACATACCGATGAACTCCAAATGTAAGAACCGTGGAAGTCGATGATGTTCATGTATCGGAAGAGACCTTCGTCCTCGCCAAAAGAGGAGGCCATTAGAAAACCCAGATCAACACCTCTTCCCAAATTTCTTCGGCCATCCCGTAAACCGAGCCAACCACCACATCAATCCTCGACGAGGAGGCTTGCTTCGATCGTCTCCGATCAAGAAGTATCCTCCGGAAAAAACTAAAACCAAGATAACCCCCGACCGGCCAAGAACTCATGGTGCCTCGGTCCTCAAACATCCCACCTTTTCGTGTCCGCCAGAAATACAAATTGTCAAGATCAGAGCAGGATTTAAACTGCTCCAACGCTGTCCAGAAAAAGAAAGCGACACCGACAAACACCATCCAAGTTCTCGCTCCCCTATCTCCCCGAGAACCCATTCCAAATAGATCTCCTTCTCCGAATTGTATACGCGACCTCACCCCTCCCGAAAGAAAGCCCAAATTTCTTCTCCCGAAGATCGAGACCTCCCCGAAACGATCTTGGCCCTTGTGTCGTGGTTATCATGCTGAGGCTATGGGGTCCCCGACTCTGTGGCCTAGATTCAATGCAAATTTCCCATTCGATCTTTTCGGAGCTTTCGTCCGGAACTTTGATGACCACCGGTTCAGCGACCATACGGATGGAAATCTTCTTGACGAGGGGATGAGCTATCTGGCTAAGGTAAATAACAGTTTCTTTATTTTCTATTTTTCTGTTCTTGTTTAGATATCTGAACACTGAACCCTAAACCCCAAACCCTAAACCCTAAACCCGAAACCCGAAACCCGAAACTCGAAACCCTAAACCCGAAACCCCAAACCCCAAACCCCAAACCCTAAACCCTAAACCCTAAACCCTAAACCCTAGACCCTAGATCCTAGACCCTAAACCCCAAACCCCACCTAAAATCTAAACCCCAAACCCCAAACCCTACAATACATATTAAAAACGCGTCCGAAATGCGTTAAATTCATGTTCAAAACGCGTCCAATCTGCGTAAAAAACGCGTCCAATCTATGTCTATAACGTGTCAAAATCGCGTCCAAAACGCGCCCAATTCGCGTCCAATACATATTCAAAATGCATCTTACAGGCGTTTAAACCCTAAACCAACCTTGAACCCTAAATGTCCAATACGCAATACAATTAGCGTCCAATTCACATCCATAACAAGGTTGAATACGCTGCTCTGCTCAAAATGAGTACAAAATGCGCCCAAAACGCGTCAAATCAAGGCCCAAAACGCATCAAATTCATGTTCAAAACGCGCCCAATCCTTGTAAAACAACGTGTCAAATTAATGTTCAAACGCGCCTAATCCAGAAACAACGCGTCTCAATATTTCTAAAACGTGTTAAAATCACGTCCAATTTATGTCCAAATCGCATCAAAAACGCGTAAATAATGTGTCCAAACCCTAAACCCTTAACCAGTCCCGAACCCTAAACGTCCAATACGCGTTACAATTAGCCTCCAATTCATTCAAATCGTGTGCAATACACGTTCAAAACGAATCCATAACGCATTAAATGCACGTCCAAAATGCATATTAAAAACGCATCCAAAACACGTCAAATTCATTTTCAAAACGCGCCCAATCCGAATAAAAAATGAATCCAAACCCTAAACCCTAAACTCGTACAATACATATTAAAAACGCGTCCAAAATGCGTTAAATTCATGTTCAAAACGCGTCCAATCCGCATAAAAAATGCGTCCAATATGTCTATAACGTGTCAAAATCACGTTCAAATCGCGTCCAAAACGCGCCCAATTCGCGTCCAATACACATTCAAAACGCATCTTACATGCGTTTAAACCCTAAACCCTAAACCAACCCTAAACCCTAATGTCCAATTCAAGCGTCAATACGCGATACAATTAGCGTCAATTCAGATCCATAACGCGTTGAATACGCTGCTGCTCGCTCAAAACAAACAAGTACAAAATGCGCCTAAAAAAGGCCAAAATTGCATCCATATATCGCATTCAAAACGCATCTTATATGCGCCTAAACCCTAAACCAAATTTCAACCCTAAATGTCCAATTCACGCCCAATACGGCGTTAATATTAGCGCCCATAACGCGTTGAATACACGCTCTGCGCTCAAAACGAAAGTACAAAATTCGCCCAAAACGAAAGTACAATACTTATTAAAATCGCATCCAAAACGCGTCAAATTCATGTTCAAAACGCGTCCAATATGTGTAAAACGTGTTAAAATCACGTCCAATTCGTGTCCAAAATCGCATCAAAAACGCGTAAATAATGTGTCCAATTCGCGTCCAATACGCATTCAAAACGCATCCAAATCCTAAACCATAAACCAATTCTGAACCCACGTCCAATACGCGTTACAATTAGCGTCCAATTCATGTCCATAACGTGTTCAAATCGTGTCCAAAACGAGTCCAAAACGCGTACAATACATATTAAAAACGCGTCCAAAACGCATCAAATTCATGTTCAAAACGCGCCCAATCCGCATAAAAACACATCCAATTCGCATAAAAAATGCGTCCAAAAACGCGTCAAATCCACATTCAAAATGCGTCCAAAACGCATAAAAACATGTCCAAAACACGTCAAAGTCGCATTCAAAAAGTGTCCAAAACATATTATTTAATTATGTATTATTATTTTATTTTGCATTTTATTATCATGTAATTTTTAACATATTAGTTAATTATTGAAAATGTATTTTTGTATTGTTAGTTTTTTATTATTATTATCATTTTTTTTATTTAATATTCTTTTTAACATATATATATTATACCCTAAAATAATTAATTAACAAATAATTACATATTAGTATATGTTTATAATATAAAATTATTTTATTTTATTATTAAAATTATTTTATGTAATTATTATATTTTATATTTTTAAAAGTTATATATTTATTTTCTTTTTTTTTTATTTTTATATGTACATTATATTTCTAACATATTTATATAAAGTTAATATATTTAATTTATTATTTTAAAATGTATATGCAATTATTATTTAGATATATATATATATATATATATATATATATTTATATAATTTTAGTGTTTAATTTTTATTATATTATAGCTTTGTTGTATACTTTTGATGTATTTATTTTATTATCATGTTATTTTTATTTTATTTTATATTACTTAATGTAATTATAGTTAAAATGCAATTATAGTTCAAATATAATTATTTTTTGATTTTTTTTAAATTTTATCATATTTATATTTATTACATGTTATATAATAAATAATATAGAGTTAATTATTATTTATATAGATATATTTTAATATATAGTTAATTAAGTGTCATTTTTATTTTACTATTATATACTATTGGTGACAAATTTATATAGTTAATTATTTAATGTAGATATAGTTAAAACATTTAATTAACCAAGTGGAAAGTATTCTGTAACACTAATTAGAGAATAACAAAAACATTTCATTCATATCTTTGTCTGAAAATAAAGATGTACAGTAAGGATGCACTCAGAAGTTAGAATTGTAATAATAAAGCTAAATTCCGTGACAAATTCAACAAAAAAAAGTTCAAACCACTGCTAGCAATTATATGGGAGAAAATATATTCAAAACCATAATTACATAACCTTGAAAATATTACAACTTTAAAAAAGATTTATCAATAATTACTAGTAAATCTTTAAAAAATCATACTACAAAACCAAGTTACAGGACTACAAAAAAGGGTAAAGAAACAATCCAAGGTAAAGTTACGATTTTTTTTTTATTTCAAACTTTCAAAAGAGATAAAATACTAAAACAAAGAGTGCTTAAAGGAGTGTGAAACACAAAATCAAAAATTAAATGATCCAAAAAGATAAAAGCTACACCAGGTGGCAAAGATACATAAAAGAGGGATAATTAAGCTAAGGACAAGGGAAATTTGGAGATAAATAAAGAAAGAATAGATCTTTAGAAACCTCAAAAATCAATCATTAACTTCAATAGTAAAAAATACTATATATATAATAAAATTGTAATGGTCTAACACAAAGTTTGAACTTAAAAACTTGATTGCGCAAGTTTTTTGCATGTACAAACTTATCTGATCATGAGAAGAGGGGGGTTAGCAATTAGCAGTTAATGTACATATTATTATACACATTACGCAATACATTCTTCAAACTTTGTGCACTTAGGCTAACTCTTTTTTGTGTGCTAATTACACTTCCACTTACTCAAATAGTTAAACAGCTATTATATTTTACTATTTAAAATAATATTTTTAACATATTATATAGTTTAATTATTATTATATTATATAGTTTAAATTTTTTTTATATATGTAATATGTAATAAAATAGTTAATTATTTTTTATATTTTTTATTTTAATATCATATTATATTTATGTTATTTTAATTATATTTATTTTTGATGTATTTATTTTATTTTATTATCATATTATATATAGATATATAGTGGTGACAAATTTGTTCTTCACAAGTACGCATTACATTCTTAAAACTTATTGCACTTAGTCCACTTGGTTCCCACTCAATAGTTGGCACTTGTTGTATTTTATATAATAATTTATTTTGTATATTTTAAACTTAATTATTTAAAATATATAAATATATATTTAAGCATATATTAAATAGCATTATATTGTATTTTTAATGTATTTTTATTTATTCTATTTTTGATGTATTTATCTTATTATCATGTTATATTTATTGTAATAATCCAAGACATGAATGGACTGAAGTAAAGCTATTACTGAGAATAAATGATCCAACTGAAAGATTCAAAAAAATATTCAAAACTACAAAATAAGCAATATATCAATTCAATTCAATTTTGAGACTTCATTCATTTTTTTTCACATCTAAAAGGATTCATACGCTCTTGGTATGAGCTTTTGGCCATTTAATATATATATATAAAATATATAGGTCAACTCTATATTTGATTCGATTTGTTTGGCTAACAAATTATATAATTTAATTATTATATTATATTGTTTATAGTTTAATTATTTATGTAATAATATAATTAATTAATTATTGTATTTTAATTTTATTATCATATTACGTTTATGATAATTTTAGTTATTTCACTTTATTGCTTTTTTGATGTATTTATTTTATTTTATTATCTTATTACATTTAGGTATTTTTAATTATTTTACTTTATTGTATTTTTGATGAATTTCTTTTATTTTATTATCATATTATATATAGTGGTGACAAATTTGTTCTTCACAAGTAATGCTTAAGAACAAGGATCTTCACTAATGTCCATCACAACACTTGGTGCAAATGTGTCAACATAAACCAAGTTGAGAATTAATTCTCAGTACTGGCCTCTTATCTTTCAGGAACTCTAGACAAAACTATACCCAACTGACATACAATCTGCGCCATGCTTTCCATCTTGGCCTCAAATTTTCTTATATTTCCTAATACGAAGTCAAATATGTAAATAGTAATTGAGATTGATATAATATTATATATATATATATATATATATATATACACACACACACACCTCCCATAGTCATTTGCCAAATCCACTATCACTAGTCAGTCAATACACAGGAAAAAGGAAACACAAACAAAAAATAGTGATCAATACCAACCTGCTAATTTTATGTTCTGCTAATTTCACGGTGACGAATCTGCAAATGAAGGACACCACCAAAAAGAAGCATGTTATGCAGTTAGTGTTGGTAACCACTTTTTGAAAAAAGAAGTGATATTCAAACAGTAGATAGAATATTATATATAGTACTTCATACTTTTAATAAGTAAAAATCTACTCAAGAAGACACCAAAAAGGATATGGTGCCACATACACATTAAACCAGGTTGTATATATATATAGATGAATATTGAACCAAAACAGATTTATATGGCTTAATCAGGATATCCGCAAAGGCGCAAATACAAAACCTCAAAATAGTTGTCTTGCTATAGCTGTGAATCAAATGCACTGATTGAACAATAGTCAAATCACAATTAATAATATAAAGCAGGAGAAAAGTCTCGCTGGTATAGCAACAAATGAATACCTACAGATACCTTCTTTGATCCATCAGCTCTTGTTCCTATAGATTGTACAATATGACGTTGCAACTGGCGTCGCAGCCTTTCTTGAATTCTCTGTAACCACCTTTTCTGCAGTTTCTTTCACAGTTCTTTGAGCTTCCCATGCTTTTGAATCTTCTTTAGCTCTCTTGTTTTCAAATTTCAAGGCTAGCTCGAATCAATGAAAACCGTGGTCATATTTTCCGATAAAACCAATAAGTATCTAAAAGGTTAACATGTAATTTATATATGTTTCATATTTTCGATGAAAGAAAATACGTAAAAAGACAAGGTCTCCTCGTCCGTGCACTTTAATGTAATATCCATTCCATCTCCATATGTTTTGTGAGTCTCCAAACTCACCCAGCCTAACACAATCACCTTTTCTAACAAAGACAAAACCCAATTCATGAACAAAACCGCAAGCCAACTCTAATTCATTAACTACATTCTTCATAATCAATACAAACAGGATAACTTACCCTCGTGATTTGATATTAGAAATTATGACAATAATTATTACTATTAGTTTTAGTATTACTTTCATAACTTTTTCCGCCAGCTTTTCCTATATATATTTACTACTTGTTACTTTTTTTGCTTTTTTTTCTTTGGTTTGGGGTGGGAGAGAGTGCATTATAAAATTTAAAAGCAAATACGACTTGACGACCCGTCAACACAAATTAAAGAATTGAAAGAACTTTAACGTAAGTTGTTGCAATGTGCAAATTAGATTCAAATGAGAGACGAATAACTACCCAAAATTAGCATTACAAGAAAACAAAAGTAAGATGCCGATACCCATAAATAAAGATCTTTTGATTATCGTCGATGTTTTTAGTGAATTGTTAACGCCAAGATCTTCGCCATCGCCCCAATCACGTAAGACGCCTCGATCCCCGTTAAAGAAAACACGATAAACACCACAAGTTTGACTACCGTTCACGAGGGATAGCTTCAGCGTGGGAATCAAGATACGCGGTTCACAAGGTTAACAATGGAGGATGTAATGTCCAGTGTATCGAGAGAGATAATAATTCTCAGAAGTGTGTATGTGATTACGAATGAAGTCATACCGGTTTGAAGAAGACCTTCTGCTAGATTATACTTTCTTTGCTGGGATTACCGTACACCCACTACTATCCGACACACGCCCCTCGATCCGATGGGTTCTCATTGATCGTATGTAGTCTACCTACTACCATTGGTCATTGTTTCTACTGCCGGCCGGCCATGATCCCATC
This sequence comes from Panax ginseng, assembly GCA_020205605.1. Taxonomy (NCBI): domain Eukaryota; kingdom Viridiplantae; phylum Streptophyta; class Magnoliopsida; order Apiales; family Araliaceae; genus Panax; species Panax ginseng. The sequence goes on along the minus strand of CM035141.1, from coordinate 103,328,117 downwards.
CACATTAATGCATGGCAGGTGTTTTAGTCAACCGTCATACTTTTTCATCATTACAAGTCAAAGATAAAGATATTAAAATATCTAATGGGTCGATCCACTGATCCAACCCGATCTTAAAAGGATCCAACAGGAATAATATAATGACTAGGCCCAATAACTTTAAGACTCAATAAGGAGGACCCAATGAACAAATCAAATAAGTAGGCCCAATCTACTCGGCCCAAAGAGGAAAAATATCATGACCCAACATTGCCCCCTAGTTTTTTATTGAATGGAATGTTTAATAGAAAACTATAAATGGTCCATGATATTTTACTAAAGGTCCATAGTGAGAAATAATCGAAATGTACCCGGTTACTGTTCATGAGATGAAATGAGAGGAGAACGGAGGCCCAAATCAGAAAGGCTCTGCCTGATAAATATCTGGACCCGGAACCGGACGCTTCCCATTCAAATTCTAAATCATTACTATCATTTAATATCTTTACTTATACACCGTGTAACCGTCAGTATAAAAGATAACTTTACCAAATTTGACAGTTTTACCTTTCCATTTGAAATTCGAGCACCTTTTGAGTTTTCTTCTTCTCTGAACTATCTGTCCTCCTCTGCGAATTGTCAAAAATGGCTTCCCAAGATTCTGAACAAAGTTCACCCCTCCTAGTAACACCGATCAATGCCGTTTCACCAAACCCTAACACCCGCGAAGGAACCTCGACTTCGAACCCCAAAGGAACGAAAACCGACAAGAATCCTCCTCCAAAAATCTCCAAAATTCCTTCTGAATACTACAGGAATACGGATCGTTTCTCGATGCCAACACTCACTCTATCGCCATCGGGCCGAAGTTAAAGAGGATTCGATCTCGGTACCACATTCCGGATACTCACGCGGCTAGGGCTCCCAGGTCTGGTGAAAAAATGTACCAACGGCCAGAGGGTTGGACAACCGTCCTTGTGACCCTGCTTGAGAAGGGGGTCCGTTTTCCTCTGCACGTCTTCATAGTGACTATACTGGGGTTCCTGGGCGTGGGGTTCGCCCAATTGGTACCAAATTCTTATATTCACATTTTGACCTTTGTTGCCTTCTGCCATGAGTTGGGCGTTGAGCCTTCCCTCGACTTCTTCTTTACCGTGTACAAGATCGTTCAATCCAGAGAGAAGGGGTTCAAGGCCCTCAGCAAACACTCTCCGAGTCGGGAAAAAAGTTTGAGAGACATTCATTGGTGAACACTCCTTCGAGCAATAGGGGATGGCACGAGAAGTGGTTCTTCATCAAAGGTCCTGAAATCTCTTCTTTACCGAACTGGGCCACTGACGAGAAGATCTCTGCTGACTTCGGAGATATTTTTGAAGAACGGGAAGTTGAGATGATGGAGCTTTTTGATAATTTTCCTAAAGAGGGTGGAAGTATGGACTCCTCTCAAGGTGCATGGTTATATGACCATAAATGTAAGTATCGGTCTATTTTATACATAAATTTTTAAAATGTTTTTATGATATGGAATCTAACATAGGATCTATTTTGTTTCGTGCAAGATCTTTGATCGAACCGAGCTCCTTAGAAATAAAGGAGTTTGAAGATTTTTTGTCTGGGAAGTCTTGGAAGTTGTTGAGAGTCTACCAATGAGAGGCTACCCCGGCCGAGCCAACCTCAAATACATACCGATGAACTCCAAATGAAGAACCGGAAGTCGATGATGTTCATGTATCGGAAGAGACCCTTCGTCCTCGTCAAAAGAGGAGGCCATTAGAAAACCCAGATCAACACCTCTTCCCAAATTTCTTCCGAAGCCATCCTGTAAACCGAGCCAACCACCACACCAATCCTCGACGAGAGGCTTGCTCGATCGTCCGATCAAGAAGTATCCTCCACCAAAAAACTAAAACCAAGATAACCCCCACCGCCAAGAACTCATAGTGCCTCGGTCCTCAAACATCCCACCTTTCGGTTCTTTGTAGAAATACAAATTGTCAAGATTGTGAAGCGGGATTTAAACTGCTCCAACGCCGTCCGTGAAAAGGAAGCGTACACACCGACAGCCCATCCAAGTTACGCCGCCGCCCCATCTCCCGAGAACCCATTCCAAATAGATCTCCTTCTCCCGAAATTGTATACGCGGACTCACCCTCCCGAAGCAAACCAAATTTCTTCTCCCGAAGATCGAGACCTCCCCGAACGATCTTGGTCCTTCAGTCGTGGTTATCATGTTGAGGCTATGGGGTCCCCGACTGTGGCCTAGATTCAATGCAAATTTCCCATTCGATCTTTTTTCGAGCTTTTCGTCCAGGAACGTTGATGACCATTTGGTTCGTGACCATACGGATGGAAATCTTCGACGAGGGACGATTTATCCGCTAAGGTAAATAACAGTTTTTTATTTTCTATTTTTCGTTTTGTTTAGATATCGAACACCGAACCCTAAACCCCAAACCCTAAACCCTAAACCCGAAACCCGAAACCCGAAACTCGAAACCCTAAACCCGAAACCCCAAACCCCAAACCCTAGACCCTAAACCCTAAACCCTAAACCCTAAACCCTAAACCCTAGACCCTAGACCCTAAACCCCAAACCCCACCTAAAATCTAAACCCCAAACCCCAAACCCTATAATACATATTAAAAGCAGCGTCAAAATGCGTTAAATTCATGTTCAAAACGCGTCCAATCTGCGTAAAAAACGCGTCCAATCTATGTCTATAACGTGTCAAAATCGCGTCCAAAATGCGCCCAATTCGCGTCCAATACATATTCAAAACGCATCTTACAGGCGTTTAAACCCTAAACCAACCTTGAACCCTAAATGTCCAATACGCAATACAATTAGCGTCCAATTCACATCCATAGCGCGTTGAATACGCGTTCTGCGTTCAAAATGAGTACAAAATGCGTCCAAAACGCGTCAAAATTGCGTCCAAAACGCATCAAATTCATGTTCAAAACGCGTCCAATCCTTGTAAAACAACGTGTCAAATTAATGTTCAAAACGCGTCTAATCGCGTAGAAACAACGCGTCTAATATTTCTAAAACGTGTTAAAATCACGTCCAATTTATGTCCAAATCGCATCAAAAACGCGTAAATAATGTGTCCAAACCCTAAACCCTTAACCAGTCCCGAACCCTAAACGTCCAATACGCGTTACAATTAGCCTCCAATTCATTCAAATCGTGTGCAATACACGTTCAAAACGAATCCATAACGCATTAAATGCACGTCCAAAATGCATATTAAAAACGCATCCAAAACACGTCAAATTCATTTTCAAAACGCGCCCAATCCGAATAAAAAATGAATCCAAACCCTAAACCCTAAACTCGTACAATACATATTAAAAACGCGTCCAAAATGCGTTAAATTCATGCTCAAAACGCGTCCAATCCGCATAAAAAATGCGTCCAATATGTCTATAACGTGTCAAAATCACGTTCAAATCGCGTCCAAAACGCGCCCAATTCGCGTCCAATACACATTCAAAACGCATCTTACATGCGTTTAAACCCTAAACCCTAAACCAACCCTAAACCCTAAATGTCCAATTCGCGTCCAATACGCGATACAATTAGCGTCCAATTCGCATCCATAACGCGTTGAATACGCGTTCTGCGTTCAAAACAAGTACAAAATGCGTCTAAAGCGCGTCAAAATTGCATCCATATACGCATTCAAAACGCATCTTATATGCGTCTAAACCCTAAACCAGCCCTGAACCCTAAATGTCCAATTCACGTCCAATACGCGTTAATATTAGAGTCCATAACGCGTTGAATACACGTTCTGCGTTCAAAACGAGTACAAAATTCGTCCAAAACGAGTACAATACTTATTAAAATCGCATCCAAAACGCGTCAAATTCATGTTCAAAACGCGTCCAAAATGTGTAAAACGTGTTAAAATCACGTCCAAAACACGTCCAATTCGTGTCCAAAATCGCATCAAAAACGCGTAAATAATGTGTCCAATTCGCGTCCAATACGCATTCAAAACGCATCCAAATCCTAAACCATAAACCAATTCTGAACCCACGTCCAATACGCGTTACAATTAGCGTCCAATTCATGTCCATAACGTGTTCAAATCGTGTCCAAAACGAGTCCAAAACGCGTACAATACATATTAAAAACGCGTCCAAAACGCATCAAATTCATGTTCAAAACGCGCCCAATCCGCATAAAAACACATCCAATCAGATAAAAATGCGCCCAAAAAACGCCATTAAATCCACATTCAAAATGCGTCCAAAACGCATAAAAACATGTCCAAAACACGTCAAAGTCGCATTCAAAAAGTGTCCAAAACATATTATTTAATTATGTATTATTATTTTATTTTGCATTTTATTATCATGTAATTTTTAACATATTAGTTAATTATTGAAAATGTATTTTTGTATTGTTAGTTTTTATTATTATTATCATTTTTTTATTTAATATTCTTTTTAACATATATATATTATACCCTAAAATAATTAATTAACAAATAATTACATATTAGTATATGTTTATAATATAAAATTATTTTATTTTATTTTATTTTATTATTAAAATTATTTTATGTAATTATTATATTTTATATTTTTAAAAGTTATATATTTATTTTCTTTTCTTTTTTATTTTTATATGTACATTATATTTCTAACATATTTATATAAAGTTAATATATTTAATTTATTATTTTAAAATGTATATGCAATTATTATTTTATATATATATATATATATATATATATATTTATTTATTTATATAATTTTAGTGTTTAATTTTTTATTATATTATAGTTTTGTTGTATACTTTTGATGTATTTATTTTATTATCATGTTATTTTTATTTTATTTTATATTACTTAATGTAATTATAGTTAAAATGCAATTATAGTTCAAATATAATTATTTTTGATTTTTTTTAAATTTTATCATATTTATATTTATTACATGTTATATAATAAATAATATAGAGTTAATTATTATTTATATAGATATATTTTAATATATAGTTAATTAAGTGTCATTTTATTTTACTATTATATACTATTGGTGACAAATTTATATAGTTAATTATTTAATGTAGATATAGTTAAAACATTTAATTAACCAAGTGGAAAGTATTCTGTAACACTAATTAGAGAATAACAAAAACATTTCATTCATATCTTTGTCTGAAAATAAAGATGTACAGTAAGGATGCACTCAGAAGTTAGAATTGTAATAATAAAGCTAAATTCCGTGACAAATTCAACAAAAAAAAGTTCAAACCACTGCTAGCAATTATATGGGAGAAAATATATATTCTCTAAATAATAATTGCATATACATTTGAACCACTGCTAGATTATACTCTCTTTGCCAGGATTACCGTGTCACCCACTACTATCGACGACATTTTTCGATCCGATGGGTTCTTGGAATGTATTGTATGTAGTCTACCTACTACTTTTGGTCATCGTTTCATCATGGCCACCGCCATGATCCCATCCACATTAATGTATGGCAGGTGTTTTAGTCAACCGTCATACTTTTTCATCATTACAAGTCAAAGATAAAGATATTAAAATATCTAATGGGTCGATCCACTGATCCAACCCGATCTTAAAAGGATCCAACAGAATAATATAATGACTAGGCCCAATAACTTTAAGACTCAATAAGGAGGACCCAATGAACAAATGAAATAAGTAGGCCTAATCTACTTCTACCAAAGAGGAAAAAATATCATGACCCAACATCGCCTTCTTAGTTTTTTATTGAATGGAATATTTAATAGAAAACTATAAATGGTCCATGATATTTTACTAAAGGTCCATAGTGAGAAATAATCGAAATGTACGATTCATCGTTCATGAGATGAAATAAGAGGAGAAACTGAGGCCCAAATCGGAAAAGGCTCACCGATAAATATCTGGACCCGAACCGGACGCTTCCCATTCAAATTCTAAATCATTACTATCATTTAATGTGCTTTACCAAGACCGTAGTAATCGTCGATATAAAAGATAACTTTACCAAATTTGACAGTTTTACCTTTCCATTTGAAATTCGAGCACCTTTTGAGTTTTCTTCTTCTCTGAACTATCTGTCCTCCTCTGCGAATTGTCAAAAATGGCTTCCCAAGATTCTGAACAAAGTTCACCCCTCCTAGTAACACCGATCAATGCCGTTTCACCAAACCCTAACACCCGCGAAGGAACCTCGACTTCGAACCCCAAAGGAACGAAAACCGACAAGAATCCTCCTCCAAAAATCTCCAAAATTCCTTCTGAATACTACAGGAATACGGATCGTTTCTCGCATGCCAACACTCACTCTATCGTCACTGAAGCCGAGTTAAAGAGGATTCGATCTCGGTACCACATTCCGGATACTCACGCGGCTAGGGCTCCCAGGTCCGGTGAAAAAATGTACCAACGGCCAGAGGGTTGGACAACCGTCCTTGTGACCCTGCTTGAGAAGGGGGTCCGTTTTCCTCTGCACGTCTTCATAGTGACTATACTGGGGTTCCTGGGCGTGGGGTTCGCCCAATTGGTACCAAATTCTTATATTCACATTTTGACCTTTGTTGCCTTCTGCCATGAGTTGGGCGTTGAGCCTTCCCTCGACTTCTTCTTCACCGTGTACAAGATCGTTCAATCCAGAGAGAAGGGGTTCAAGGCCCTCAGCAAACACTCTCCGAAGTCGGGAAAAAAGTTTGAGAGACGTTCATTGGTGAACACTCCTTCGAGCAATAGGGGATGGCACGAGAAGTGGTTCTTCGTCAAAGGTCCTGAAATCTCTTCTTTACCGAACTGGGCCACTGACGAGAAGATCTCTGCTGACTTCGGAGATATTTTTGAAGAACGGGAAGTTGAGATGATGGAGCTTTTTGATAATTTTCCTAAGGAGGAGTGGAAGTATGGACTCCTCTCGAAGCAGGCATGGTTATATGACCATAAATGTAAGTATCGGTCTATTTTATACATAAATTTTTAAAAATGTTTTTATGATGTGGAATCTAACATAGGACTGTTTGTTTCGTGCAGTATCTTTGATCAGACCGAGCTCCTTAGAAATAAAGGAGTTTGAAGATTTTTTGTCTGGGAAGTCTTCGGAAGCTGTTGAGAGTCTACCAACACAGGCTACCCTCAAGTCGAGCCAAACCTCAAAAATACATACCGATGAACTCCAAAGCAAGAAGAACGAAGTCGATGAGGTTCATGTACCGGAAGAGACCCTTCGTCCTCGTCAGAAGAGGAGGGCCATTAGAAAACCCAGATCAACACCTCTTCCCAAATTTCTTCAAGCAATCCTTAAATCGAGCCAACCACCACACCAATCCTCGACGAGGAGGCTTGCTTGATCGATCCGATCAAGAAGTATCCTCCGGACCAAAAAACTAAAAACCAAGATAACCCCCCTGACCGTCGAAGAACTCATGGTGCCTCAGTCCTCAAACATCCCACCTTTCGTGTCGCCTGTAGAAATACAAATTGCCGAAGAAGGTGAGCAGGACGAAACTGTTCCAACGCTGTCCAGGAAAAGGAAGCGTACACCTGACAGCCATCCAAGTTCTGCCTCTGCCCCATCTCCCCGAGAACCCATTCCAAATAGATCTCCTTCTCCCGAAATTGTATATGCGGACCTCACCCCTCCCGAGCAGCCAGCCCCTTCTCCCGAAAGACCGAGACCCTCCCCCGAACGACCCGGTCCTTCAGGTCAGGGTTATCATGCTGAGGCTATGGGGTCCCCGACTCTGTGGCCTAGATTCAATGCAAATTTCCCATTCGATCTTTTCGGAGCTTTCGTCCGGAACGTTGATGACCACCGGTTCAGCGACCATACGGATGGAAATCTTCTTGACGAGGGATGAAATTTATCCGCTAAGGTAAATACGATTTCTTTATTTTCTATTTTTCTGTTCTTGTTTAGATATCTGAACACTGATTTGAACACTGTTGAACATATGCAGGCCAATGTTGTCTTCGGATGTTTGCGTCCGAGGAACATAAATGGGGAGGCGGAGGAAGATTTCATGAGACAGGAGATCAACATGCTGAAATCGACCATGGCTCGAGAAAGGGCCGATCGCGAAGACGCTCTTCATACCATCGACGGCCTTCAAAGAGACTTAGATCGAGCTAGGATGGACTTAAAGACGTCTGACGACGAGCTAAGGGACACATGAGGGAAATTTGGATGCATCAAAAGCCAATCAACAAGTTTTAATCGATACATGAACGTTACTGGTCAAGGAAAACACCGCTTCACGAAGGCCAAAATGAGGAGTTTACTTCAGCCAACCAAGGCTTGGCGATTCAACTTGGCAAGGCTCAGGCGAAGGCCCAGGACGAGGAGCGAAGACATAAGGCCAAACGTCACAAACTTCGTCACAAAATAAAAGAGCTTGAGGGACGGGGCCCTCTTCTGACCGAAGAGCTGCGAAAGCAGATTCAAACGGAATCTGTGGGATTAGGATGAGCTTAATGCCAAATCATGAAGGTCTATTCGAGGAGGGGTATGAAGCCGCCGGAGAGGAGGTAAAGAAAAGCTATCTGCTGCTCAGCTGGATCCGGCTCTTCTTAACTCCGAGGACGAAGGTAGTGCCTGAATGTCCTTCCTGGTTTTATTCTGACTATGTAGAAATTTTACTATTTAAACTGTTTATATTTTTGGGATTGTTTTGAGACTTTATGTGTGGATTTTGACAGTGCTTCTATGTTCGTGTAATTAGTTAATGTTATGGATGAATGAATGAATGAATGTTTTATTTTATTGATGAATCTTCAAATTTCTTGATTATGACTTCAGTTTTGGTTAGTTTCTTGTCAATAATTCAGTATCAATAAATTGAACTCAAGTAGTGAATCAACTAAGGCATATAACAGTTAATTTATGAAATGAAGTGAATTGAATTTTATGGACAGAATTTAACTTAACTAAATTGAATGAACTGAACTCAACACTTAAATAAAATAAAGTAATATATACTCATCGGTACCGAAGTGTGAGATCGGTCATGTGTGAGGTGAATTCGGCTGACCCTCTTTGCAATAACAAGATCTTGTTTATCGCTCAGGGTAGAACAAGTATATAAGGACCTTTGTTTACCACTCGGGGCAGATAGGACAAATAGGACCAGGATCAATAGTGACCATTGACTTACCACCCTTGGTAAAATCAATATAGGATCATAGGATTTGTCTACCACACGGGGTAACAAATAAGTGGGCTGCCATCGAATGGCCAGCGAGTCCTACCATACCTCCTTACACCATTGTGACCTTAGGACAAATAGGACCAGGATCAATAGTGACCATTGACTTACCACCCTTGGTAAAATCAATATAGGATCATAAGGACCTTTGTCTACCACACGGGGTAACAAATAAGTTGGTACGCCATCGAATGGCCAAATGAGTCCTACCATACCTCCTTACACCATTGTGACCTTAGGACAAATAGGACCAGGATCAATTGTGAAAAAGTGACTTTTTATTGATAATGGACAATCATGTACAGACTTCCAATAAATTGACTTGATCTCTATTGAAAATATTTCTGAAGCCCGCCAGCATGCCAAGTGTTCTTGATCTCGGAACCATCTAATGCCTTTAACCGATAAGTACCTGGCTTTGATACTTCGATCACCTCATACGGCCCTTCCCAGTTCGGCATTAACTTTTCCGTGTTTTGAGGCGTAGATGCTTCGGCTTCTCTGAGGACGAAGTCTCCTACTTCGAATCTGCGAAGTTTGACCCCTTTGTTGTAATGCTTAGCTACTCTTCGTTGATAAGCAGCCAATTGGAGTAAAGCTACCTCTCTGAATTCTTCTAACAGATCCAAATTAGCCTTCAGTCCTTCATCATTGTAGATCTCTTTGAATCGATCGACCAAGACTTGAGATCCAATTTCGACCGGACTAAGGCATCGCATACCATAGGCCGATCGAAAAGGTAAATCCTCTGTGGTCATCCCGGTGTAGTCCCAGAAGTTTCCATAAAGACGCCGAAAGCGGCTCTTCCGCCATCTTCCTTTAGCTTCATCCGATCAAGGCTTGATCCCGTTCGCCACGTCATTCTGTTGGTCACCTCAACTTGCCCATTTGACTGTGGGTGAGCCATCAAGTCTTCTTATGTCAATCCCCGACTCCTTTAAAATCCTTCAAATTTTGATCCCATTTAATCAAGGCGTCCGTTGTCCGATATCAACACTCTAGGAATCCAAGTTAAACACTACGGACTCTTTTATGAACTTCAAATACTTTTGTTCTCGTTATTAATCAAATGGCTTCGCTTTCTACCCACTTAGTCATGTAAGCAATAAGAACTATGATTTAAGTCGACCTGACCTTTAGCTTTAGGCAACGGACCCAATATATCTACCCCCAGACAGCGAAGGGTATAGGAGATAAAATCGAGTATAGATCTTCCGGTGGCTGATGTGGGATCGGACTGTTGAGCTGGCACTTTTCACATCTCTTGACATACTCTGTAGCTTCCTTGAAAATTGTAGGCCAATAGTATCCCTGTCGAAGTACTTTATAAGACAAAAACTTGGCAGCCATATGATCACCGCAAATACCCTCGTGAACCTCCCGAAGAGTATACTCGACCTCGGATGGAACCAGACACTTCAGCAATGGTGAGGAAAATGCCAATCGATAAAGATCCCCGTCAATAAGAACAAAATTGGCACTCTTGTACTTGATCTTCTTTGCCAACATCTGATCCGAAGGAAGAACGCCATCCGCCAAATACTCGATGTAGGGAGTCATCCAAATAGTTAGATCGCTTCGATACACATCACCACTTCAGATCGAACACTCTACCGCGCAAAACTTCCAAATAAACCGATCCGTTGAAAACATCCGCATCCGTAGTGGCCACCGACGGTGCATACGGCAATGGAATGGAATTATCGCTACGCTATGCCCCGAAACTCATACGAAGCGAAATCAAGTTCGGTCTTTTAATTCCGCCAGACACTTGATCATCCGGTCCCACGAGCTTCATAATCTCCCCGGCAATTTGTTTGACGACCAATTGAGAGTCATCAGTAAATGATCGACCACGGACTTCTAGACTCTTTTCCAATCGAACACCGCTAACATCGCTTCATACTTACGGCTTCGTTGTTCATCGTTTTAAACCCGAATCGATGGCTCTTTGAACTTTGAATCCCCTCCGGACTCGTCAAGATAATTCCCGCCCCACTAATGATCAATCGTAGAGGATCCATCTGCGCATATAGCGCCCAAGCATTCTCGACTCATTGAAGAACCGCGAATCGCTTTCGACGGACGTCTCGACCCTCCGCAACTCTAAGATCTACTTGGTGAACGAACATTCCACCATAAAATCGGCCAAGGCTTGACCCTTGATAGCGATTCGGGGATGGTATTCAATGAAAAATTGGGACAACTCCATAGTCCATGCTGCTAGTCTCCCTGAAATTTCTGGCTTGCCCATCACCTTCTTCAATGGTCGATCCGCAGTGTAGCGATCAGAGCCAACCTTGAAAATATTGTCAAGCTTTCTACTAGCAATTATTAAAGCAAAGGAAAATTTCTCAATATTGGTACTGGTTTCAAAGATCTCGTAGGACGGATCGACATAATAGACCGGATGTCGCTGCCCATCGACCTCCCGAACCAAAGACCGCTCCAATCGCCAACGAACTTGCTGCAAGGTATAAATATAAGGTCTCTCATCAGGGGGCTTCACCAATAAAGGAGTAGAAGCAGACGAGTTTTATGCCTTGAAGGCGTCTTCATATTCAAGTCCCTCTGAACGTCTTCAATTCTTCGCCCCTTTAATGTGTCAAAGAAAGGAAGGCATCTCTCCGCAGACTTGGCGGCATTTAACCTCCTTAAAGCCGCATAATCCTACCTACCAAACGTTGGACGTCTTTGAACGAATGAGGAGTCTTCATGTCAAGAATGGCCTGGATCTTCTCCGGGTTGGCCTCGATGCCCCTCTGACTGACCAGATATCCCAGAAACTTTCCTGCACCGAGGCCGAAAGTGCATTTGGCCGGATTGAGTCTCAGTTGACGATGTCGGACAGTTTGAAAGCATTCCTCCAGATCGTCCAAATGCTTATGAACCTGCATGCTCTTCACGATCATGTCATCTACATAAACCTCCATGTTCCTCCCTACCTTTTCGTCAAATGAAGTTCATCATTTCTCAGTAGGTGGCTCCAAAGATTTATAAGGCCAAAAGTCATCTTCTTGGCGACAATCGAACGGTGTGTAATGAACGCTATCTTTGGAATGTCCTCTTTGCACATGGATATTTGATGATAACCTGAAAAAGCATCCATAAAGCTTAGTAATGCATACCCCGAAGTGGCATCGATGAGCTGATCGATATGGGGCAGAGGATAAAAGTCCTTCGCATAAGCTTTATTGAGATCGGTGTAGTGATGCAGCAGACCGCCATTTTCCATTCTCGCTTCGCACCAACACCACATTCGCCATCCACTGGTAATCAATTTCATAGATGAAGTCGTTACTAATGCTTTTTGCAATCTCTTCATCAATGATCTTTCGCTTCGCTCGGTGCAAAGATCCGCCTTTTCTCGCCGAACCGGCTTCTTCGAGGATCTACATCCGCCTATGCTCACCTATCTTTCTATTAACTCCGCATATCCTCGTGGTTCTCATGCAAAAATATCCGCGATAGCAGCAGTAGGAGTTCCATAAGGTTTGTCCAAGAGGTTTCGCAGACCGAACCGATCTTCACTATCTTGTCCGGTTTTTCGATGATCAACTCGATCTCCTCTGTCCCACCTGCAGGGATTACCAACGGTTCTGAGCTGCTCTCAATGAAGGGTTCGATCTCAATTGCCATTGTCTGTTTCTATTTACTGACCCCCACTCCGGACGAAATAAGAGCATTTCGATAACATCGTCGGGCCAGATCTAAGTCCCCCGCCACCTCTCGTACTCCATGCGCCGTGGGGAATTTGATTTTGAAGTGAGGGATGGAGGTCACAGCTTGGAAATCCGTCAATGTAGGCCTTCCCAGTATGGCGTTGTAAGCCGAATCTACATGCACAACATAGAATTTACACGTTATTTCTACCTGCTGAGGTGCTGTGCCGAAGATAACTGGAAGTTCAATAGTGCCTGCAACTTTGACTGGATCGTTGCTGAAGCTATATAAAGGAGCTTCCTGCCCGACCTCCATCTTTTTCCCATCAAGATGCATCCTCTGATAGGCATGGGCAAACAGAATATCCACCGAAGACCCGTTGTCTATCATCATGCGTTTCACATCCACCGAGCCCACTTGTGTTGTGATCACCAATGCCCCTTCATGTGGATCGATGGGCTCCGAAGGATAATCTGCGTCCGTAAATGATATGACGGTTCCTGAGAATGGTCTGTCGATCTTCATGGGAGCATCCGCCACAGACATAACCGAATCCAGGTAAGCCCTTTTCTTCTTCCCTGCCAACTTCCCTACAGATCCACCGGTTATTACATCGATGACGTGCCTTAATGCAGATCAAGCATTTTGGATAGATGGAGCCATTTGAACCAAATTCAATAAAGACGGTTGATATTCTCGCCGATCACGTTGGTCTTTCTCGGCCACATATCAAAACAAAGAAGTCGCTTTGAATCTTCTTTCTCCACGAAATCTTTAAATTGCAACACATTATTAGTAAGCGGCTCATGGCTTGATGATAGCCACAATATTTTTTAGAGTTGCCTTGTCCTCGTCTCTATAATTATCACGAGGTGGCTCGAAAAAAGGCTGGTTTCTGATCTGATCCAAAATCACCGACCTATCTGTGTTCAGTTTGGTGTAGACCTTATTCACCTTCGGGGCGGAAACAGGTGGACGACTACTTTCTTGCCGCCATGAGTTATTGTACTTCTTCTTCGAACTGCCCTCTAGCCGATCATTATACCCCCCCTTCTCCTCTGATCAACTTCAGCTTTAGGAACTTCTATCTCCTTTAACTGGTCCGAAGAAGGATGCTTCAGGCTGTTCATAGCCTCTTCTACAACAATATAACCTTCTGCCTTGTTAAAGGCTTCAGCCAGGCTTTTCGGATGGTGGAACATCAACTTCTTCACCAACTTCTCGGACTTCACCAGATTTAACCTGCTCGAACAAACCTACGTACTGAGATCATTAAGGTCTGACACCGACCAACCGCTTCTCCGAACCTCTTTACATATCTTGGTCTAAAGATTCACTGGTGAATCGCCGAATCTGCTTTAGAGAACCCGTAAGCTTTTCCCTTTTCGGTTGCTTCCCAAAACGTGCATGGAACTTATCACAAAGCTCTTTACCCAAGAGGATATCGAATCTGATGGTAAAGTCCCCATCCATCGCTCCTCGCATCTTTTCTCGTCGTCGTGACAAAAGTGTGGCACTTGGCAAAGATCGGTGAAGTTATAATAGTCCATCACCATCGAACGCTCGATTATGGTCATAAGGATCTCCGGACCCATCGTAATTCTCCATACGAGGCAACTTTTTGGTGATATCCGCTTCTCCTTGAGAATATCTCGAGGAAAAGGGGACGCCTTCTTTCCGGAGTGTCCTTCACCGTTGGACTCACCACCGCCTTTGAGCTCTTTTTAACTCCTTTACCGTAAAATCAACACCTTTGGTCGCGAGGAAACCTCCTCATGAACGACATTTCGCCTCGAAAGTGAATTGACCTCCTCCTACCGGTCCCATAGCCCTTGTGGGGCTTCTTGATCTACTCCGGCCTGCACTTCTGTCCTCATGATGAAAATGGTCACGTTGATACTCCCTTGTTCCGGTTTCGACACGATCTCCTCGACCGCTTCCTTCGTGCTCGTCGCGTCGATCGCCGAGAACCAACGACCATGGTGCGCTTCTTCAAAGGCACGGAGTTTCGCTTCCTCGATCTCCTCCATCTGTGAGAACGATCCCTAGACATACACGCGTAATGCTCGGATCTTTACCTCTCACCGCGCAGATCCCCTTATGCCTACTCCGCGCTTTTCGGACCGAATATGGCTAAATGTTTCGTCCCTTAATTCCGCCACCAAGCATCTGTTTCGGCTTATATCTTCTCTGTTTCAATGGAACCTCCAAGGATTTATCTGCTTCCTTCGCCATCCTCGCCAACTTGGCGCGCTCGTCCTCCCGATCATTTCGATGATGAGTCTTAGTCGGTGAGCCCCTCCGTCGCCTTCCCACCACGATCATGCCCCTTATCTCAGATCAAAACCAACTCCCGTCTGCTCCACCATGGATCTTCGGACGGAGATCTCCGAATTATGCTTAGAGGTCAGGCTTTCGTGAGCACTTTTAGAAGGACCCAGACGATCCTTTATCAAACACGAGGCAACGACGAAACTATGACCATAGCCGCCTTCCAGCGCATCATCTCTACTCCTCATCATCTTCCAAGTAGGTTAAACGATTGTGATTGAAAATTTCAATGACACTAACTCCCTCCTTCTAAAGCCGCCAATGTTAAACGCTAAGATTTTCGCCACGCCCCAATCACGTAAGACGCCTCGATCCCGCAGACAAGAAACACGATAAACACCACAAACTCGACTACCATTCCATTGGGGGATATTTCAAAGCGTGAGAGTCAGTATACGTGTTCACAAGGTTAACAATGGAAGATGTAATGTCTAGTGTATTGAGAGAGATAATAATTCTCAGTAGTGTGTATGTGATTATGAATGAAGTCATACCTATTTGTGAAGACCTCCTTGCTAGATTATACTCTCGTTGCAAGGATTACCGTGCCACCCACTACTATCTGACACAACCCCCTGATCTGATGGGTTCTGCCGACTGTATGTAGTCTATCTACTACTTTTGGTCACTGTTTCTACCGCCGGCCGGCCATGATCCCATCCACATTAATGCATGGCAGATGTTTTAATCAACCGTCATACTTTTTCATCATTACAAGTCAAAGATAAAAATATTAAAATATCTAATGGGTCGATCCACTAATCCAACCCGATCTTAAAAGGATCCAACAGGAATAATATAATGACTAGGCCCAATAACTTTAAGACTCAATAAGGAGTATCCAATGAACAAATCAAATAAGTAGGCCCAATCTACTCGGTCCAAAGAGGAGAAATATCATGACCCAGCATGAATCATGTCACTTTCCTACGCAGACCTCATATTGACGGGTGATCAACTGAAAGTTTCAAAAAATATACAAAAGAGCAAAATAAGCAAGAACCCGTATCTAACAATAAAAATCCCAGCAGACCAAAGTAATCCCAAACTTTTGCTGCCACCTACTAAATAAGTAAATGACACATAAATTACATGCATAGGATATTCAAGAAAGACGCATAAATTACATGCATAGGATATTCAAGAAAGACACATAATTACGAACAAAGCAATTAAAGCAGATGGAAGCGTGGAACCGTGAAACCAAATCAGACCCAAATCGTGGAGCCTCCACTACGCTACCAAAAATCTCATCCACCCCGGCTTGCCGATCTGCCACCAAACAGATCTGATCGGAAAAAAGAAACGCGGATCCGACCGCCGGTACTAAAGTTGAGAGAGGAATCAAAGGTGCAACTGATGGTTGAAAATAGAAAATAAACCGCCGTTACTAAAACAGAGAGAAGAATTAGATCGAGGAGGATATGCAACTGGTGTTGACAATAGAAATAATAAAAAGTTTTTGAAAGTTTGAAGTGATAAATAGATTACACAAGGGAGGACACGGTCAAAGTTCCCGCCAAAAATTAGAAAGAATAAAAAGTTAAAGAAAGTTTGAAGTGATAAATAGATTACACAAGAGGACACGGACAAACCGAAGAGTCTCAATGCCCTTTTCCCGCCAAAAATTAGATTAGACTGAAGAGGTGCATGCACTTATCCTGCCACAAAGTTGACTAGTACAGTCCTCGATATGATAACAAAGAGGCAGCCACTTACTTTTAGCCGGTAGGAAAGAGTACGAAAGAAGAATCAGCAAGGATACTAATTTAGTCCAAATGAATGGATGGGTTCTACTGTTTGACAATCCCATATTCCCATTTAAAGACAAAATAGAGCAGGAGTAGACTTTTGCTCTTGATCAAATATAAATATACATATATATATATATATATATATATATGTTTAATTATCCTTTTTAATTATTTATATTAATTATAATTTTATTTAAAATTAAAATTATCTCATTCAAATTATTAATAACTTATAAAAAATTAATTTAATTTAATTAGCACACATATTTTTGGATAAGTGATTCAAATATTAAAAATTTAAATTAAATTATTAATTGAGTTTTTCGAATTAAAGTGATTGAATAGGTTGATAGTTTAGTTTTTGGTGTTTAACGACAAAATTATTATTTAAATTCTTAGTTTCATATTATTTTTATATGTTAAATTTTCAGTAAGTATATATATATATATATATATATATATATATATATGATTACATTTTTTAGTATACAGTTGGTGTTGTTATTTTTTGTGTAATATTAAATAAAAGAAAATATAAAAGTATTTATTATTACCTCTATAATGTAAAAAAATCTTTTAATATATATTTTTTTAGTAACAACATTTGTCATTTTTATGTAAATAATTATACCTAAGTGTGACTTAAGTTTAGTTTAATATTTGAGAAAAATAATTAATATAATTTTTAATACTTTTTATATGAATAATAAGATTTTTATATAATAATAAGTTTGTTTACGTAAATTTTAATATTTGGAAAAATAATTATAATTTTTTCATTAATTTATACTTTTTATGGGTATTAAAATTTTACCTTTTAATTACACAAAAAAAATATTTGGATGTATATTACGTAAATTTTAATCTTTAAGAAATTTAATTAGCAAAAAATGTATGATTTTATTTTCCTAATAAAATTAATATTTATTTTTTTTGACATTTATGTTATTTATCGCACAAGTTCATAATTTAATTAATGAATTAGATCAAGTTAGGTAAAAATTATAATATACAAATTTATATTTAATAGATATCTATCTATACAAAATACAAATGATTTTGAAAAAACTAATTTCCCGCCTACTTAAAAAAAAAAAATCTCAACCTCAAAAGTTTGAGACAAATCTAGCCATTCATTTAGATAAGTTAACTAGAATAATACTCTTATTTTCCAAAACTAAAGCATACTAAGCAAGAAATAGAAAACCTATGAGAACAAAGCATACTAAAGACCGCTTCTTCTTCTCCAAAGCATACAAAGGACATTTCAATAACTCGTATTCCTAAGTGTCGTTTCAAAGCGACTTCCAAGGTCAGTTAATCATGATCCCGCAGATTTGTTCGATACTACCGTCCTCATAAATTGCCGCTTTTAGTCCTCACGAGTCACCCCACACGCCTTCTTTCTTCTTCGCAAGATGCATTAGTTAGTTTTTTTAAACACAATTCATTCCTACTAAACCAAGACTAGATCTAAACACAACACCGGTTGGTTCCTATCATGGCGATCCAAATGCATACCTAAATCGTAATCATGCCGAATCCGCACCAATTGGTTTCTATCAGGCGATCCAAAACCCACCAAACCAAAGATTTGCCTCCATTTCTTTTCAATATAAAAAGAGGATTACAAAGTTGAAATGTACACCAACAAAACTGAAATTCGTTTGTTTTGATACAAATCTTAAAATTAAATTTGAGATGGGGTTTTGCTCAATGGGGTTGTGTTTGATCAAATTGCAACAATGGACATTCTCTGATTAAATTGGTTCTTTTTATGAAATTGTGAGAGGGTTTTGAGCAAAAATGTTAATTCTTTTTATGAAATTATAAGATGGTAATGGATAACTTGATTATAAGTGTGAAAATTATTCTTTGGGTAGCTTTTACTAGATTATCCGCAGAGATAAGTAGCGTTTAGATCCGAAGTTACATTTACTGAGAGTGAGTCTTCAAATTTGAAAATTGGTTCTTTTCATGGAAACTAGAAATGGGTACCGCTTAATTTTGATTTGGACTCTTAAATTTGGTGTGTTTTTAATATTTTGATTTTGGTTGATTCCTTTTGTAAATGTGAATGTTGGTTGTATAAGAATGAATAACCTCAAAGTTTCGATTTTTTTTTCAGATCCTTTTGTTCTCATGGATCAATTTTGTTTGAATGAAGTTTTGATCTTGTGAGAAATGTTGGATTTTGAAACTTACTAATTATTACTATAGAATATAATATGCTAAAGTTCGGGATTGAAATTGAATTGTTCTAAATTTATCATGCTAATTTATTTTCTTAACCACGATAGATGAGGTCCTTTAGGTTTTATGGCTTCTTCTTTTTTGTTTTATTTTTCAACGACCGTGTTTGGTTGTTTCACTTTCCAAACCTTAAATTTGATTAAGGATTAATTGGGCATTTTGGAAGTGTAATTTTGTATACTATTACTTCTTTTTGATTTGTTTATAAACAATTGCATAATAAGGTTAAATTGTTTTTCAATTGTCGAGGATTTGTTCAAAGCTATATTCAAACCCTAAGACATCGGAAGATTTTGCACTTTAGATTGTTCAAGCCAAAAAACCTCAAAGTTGAGAACTTTCCCTCTATCTCATATTCCTTATTCGTGTGAACGTGTCTTGATTTTTAATTTCATTTTGGGTGCATGTTAATGTTTTAGTTAGTGTGGAGGGTTTGGTTAACCTTTTGATTGCATATAATTTATTGAGATAATCCAAAATTATTAAATTTCCTAATACAAAAGCTTACATTTTCAAATTTTATGCTCTGGATGATGTCAATACGAAGCCAGAGAAACATATAATTTATGAATGTGAAATTAGGGAAAGTACCAAAGATACCGACAAAATAATCCCTCGTTGTTGAATGTTCCAATTGATTTGAGAAGTAATTGGACACATAATCGAGTTGAACAATTGGTTAGATGTTATCAATTAAATGTCCAGAGTCATGGTTTAGATATTTCTATATTAGCTTGAATATATAGTGAATAATTAATGGCGTGTCATGTTTTAAGAATATGAATCGCTCAAATAAGGATTGTGACCGACAAGAGGTTTCGAATAAGAAAATAGCATATTTATGGGCCCCACATGTCAAAGTGGGGACCCACAAAGATGCATGTGTGTATGTTAGCATTATGTGAGCCTTTTTTATATGACAAGTAAGATTGTTGTTGTGGTTAAGTGGCTTCATGTACTAAATCGTGATAGTGGTCAAGATAAGCAAAGGGATTATAATATTTCATGAAGAGTCATATATGTAAAGATTCATGTATGACTCATGGCTCATTGCCTCGCTTATTAAGTCGAGGCCCGTAATATATACTTAGTAGGACATGTATGAATCGTGAAGGGTATTCATTTGTAATCAATGTGGCCCTAAAAAAGCATAGAAATTGATAAAAACGGGTCAATTATAGGAAGATTCAATTTGATATGGTTTCGTGATTTTTGTTTGTCTGCTCCATCAAATTTTACACAATAATGTTGTTTTTACCGAACATGTTTATGTAAAAATTAAACTCTAAAACTCGCACATTTACATTTTAGGATCTTTGTTTCACTCTTACATCATTCATTCGAGTCCATTTTTCTCTCAAAGAAGGAGAAATCAAGACCGCATCAAATCCTTTTCCTTTTCCTTCATCATGTCGGCGATCACCACAAGACGTAACACCGCCAAGTTGCATAAGTTTACATAGGTGGGGGCGGAGGTATTAACATTCACGATAATGGCGGAATCGAAGGTATTAACATTCGCGATAAGCGGCCAAGTTTACATTTGTTTTGTACATTTTATTCAATTTATAGATTTGATAATGCCATTAAGACTTCAAGATAACGATTTGAAATGGTTAATTTTGTTTCTTTCAATATATTAAGGCTTTTATCAATCCATTGTAGTTGTTAAGGTTCATTCTTCTTCGAATCGGAGTCTTATCAAATGTTCTTTTCCCCCTCTTTTTTATTTATTTTTGTGGTGGGTGAAATTATAGATTTTATAAACAAGTAAAATGTATGTAAAAAACCACTGAGGTGCATCAAGAATTTGGTAGGCTAACTCGTTGTTTCTCAATCTATTAGAATAGAAATGATATACATGCTTACGATCTTGTGCCTAATTTTTATGTGACTATACGTAATAAATAATTGCCTTTGAAGTTGCAGCTTATTGTGCTGCCAGCATGGGGGGGAAGGGGTTATGGTAAGTGAGGAGGGGGGTTATGGCGGCGGTCGTGAGGATGATGGCCGTGATGGTGGAGGCAGAGAAGGTAACTAATACTCTACTCCTTTTCTTCTTTAAAGTAAAAACGAATTTCTCCTTCTGAAATTGTAGATTTGTGCTTGAATTATTCTCAATTAGTACTAAATTCTGGCATTTGTGCTTGAATTACACGGCTAGAATGGGGATATTTTACCTACGCAGTGTTTACCCTATAATTACACGGCTAGAATGGGGATATTATTCCCTTTTTTGAGTACACGGCCAAATTATATCTCTGTCATTTTGCCTTGTAATGATGTGATGTATCCCAAATTATAAACTAGCTTGATATAATGGGAATATAATTATACACCAAATTGTAAATTATATCCTGTTGTTTGCTTAGAATGGGGATATTATACCCTATTTGTTGTTTTGCTTCAGAGTGGGGATATTATTCCCTTTTTGATATGCTATATTCTCTTCAGGTTCACCCTATTATTCCCATGTTCCACCCACCCACCCACCCACCCACCCACAAATGGGTCTTTATCGAAATTACATAATGGGTCATTGGATTTGCTTATAACAAATACTACAAAAGTTTATCGAAATATTAAGAATGCTACAATGTTACAATGTTACAAAGGTTGTGCTAACAAATACTACAAATTTGATTTAGTGAACGCGATGCTACAATGTTCGGGGAGAATTGCTTATCTCTAAAGATACCAAGGCATATAATGAAGTGTCGAAATTTTGGTCTTTTAAAATTACCAAATCCTCTTTTGTGAAAGTTTTTATATTTTTTATCGAATAGATAAATTAGCCACGTCATTTATTATTGCTTTTTTTATATTTATAGTAGGATCATGTTTATTTATTTTTACCCAATCGAGTATTAGTGTTGCCATTAATAATCAAAGGCTAATGGTCCAAGTGTATAAAATTTTATTCTTTGTCTTAAACATGCATTTTTTTCCTTTCTCCAAATACTTGAGATATGTTATTTTCATCCATTTTTCACTTCCATCAGGCTTTTTTATGTGTTCAAGCATCTTTCAAATGAAATTTATTACTTATTTTGTCTATTCTTTTATTGATGTTAAGTTATATTTAGTAAAAATTTACAAGTTTAAGGATATTTTTATGCTTTATACATTCTTAAGTTGTTTTTTGTCGGTTTTGTTTTTTAAGATATGTTTTTGCAATATATTGTGGTTCCAATTAGCACTCATATAGTGGTCCCAATCTTTCCATCTGCTTTTGATTTAATTTTGAGGTATTTTGCTCGGAATATTCTTAATTTTAAAGTCTTTTGGTATGTAGAATAATGGTGGGTTTAGATTAACCTACAATTTTTGGTGGGTGTTTCAAGAAGAGAGAGGTTCAATATTGAGCATTGATGTTTGAGAATTTCGATGGGTTTAGATTAATTTATGATTTTTAATTTTTTTGGGTTTTAGAGCTCAATATTTGATTGTTCTCCATTGTCGCCGATTTAACCCAATATATATGATAGATATATAAGTCATAATTTAGGTATTGCTTTTTTTCAAGTAAAATGAGCCCAAATAGTGATGCTTAGTTACTGCATCGATTTGCTCAAGACACATGATATGGGGTAAAGATATGTGGCTACTGATTTAGTTTACTGAAACAAGCTCTTATTTGGGTAAAAAGTATCTCAAAGCTAGCTGTATCCAAGACATTTTAAAAACCAAGTTTAAACCAAGCACTTTCTAATACAGCTATAACCTAAATGTTTAATGTGAAGAATTTGTAAACACATTGATAATTTAGCATAGTAATGGATAATTTAACATAAATGTTTTATTTGCTACAAACACAATGATAACAAAAATTCAATTGATCCGCCATACAATGATAATTTAGCATCATGAGCTCAAATGTTGTACTTCTTGGTTATTTTCCACTATATGTTTTCTTGGCTTTTTTTCCTTTCTCTCAGATTTATGTGTGTTTGTTCGTGTATATGTATATAATTTTATTGTACAACTAAAATTATGAAAATGGTAGTTTCATAAAAAATTATTTGTGCCCCTTTTTAATTTCTTTTTCCGTTTGATATGTTTCTCTAATTTGGTTGATCGAATCGTGTATTTCTTGAACATTTATAGGAAATCAAAATGGAGTAGTATGAGTCTCTTATAAACATTTTGATTAGGGTTCGCTTTTTTAAAACCCTTCCCCCTTTTTCTAATTAGGGGTATGAAATTTTGTTTTCAACGTAAACAAGAATTTAGGATGTTTTGGGTTTTGATTGGGTGGTTTTGCCTTGAAATTTCATGAATGACTCTTATTTATTTTTGCCACCGAGGGTGTTTTTGTTTGGTATATCTAATTTTTTGGGATTCTTTGGGTCTTGATAGTTAAATATATTGTATCTCGTTATTCTCGCTATAAGGTAGTTCAGATGAAGTATTGGACAAAAGTGTGTGTATATGAATTTTACACACACACATATGTTCTTATTCAGGTTGTGATTGTGTACATGCTTTCCTTCTTAGAGTTCCCTCGCTTTTAAGTCGTTTCAGATCAAATCAGGTTGAGTTTGTGTTCCAGTTGTAAGTTTACCGATTATGGTAATGTTTGGTTACAAATTATTATTTTGATTATGATAGTATGAAAATTGGGTCCAAATTTTGTAAGTTTCCGATTATGGTAATATCTTTTAAATTAAAGTTGAGCTATCAGATAAGTACTTGATAAGTTTAATCTCTAATACTCCTACATAACAATTAATTCATTGTAGTTAAATATTGTGAACTAGGGTTAACCCGCGGCCTCGCAATACTAATAATACTGTGTAATTATTTAATACCTAAAGATGAATCTAAATGAAAATGTGAGTTACATTATTATTTTGAATGTGAAATATTTTTTAGTTGTGATAGATTTAATTATTATTATTTTGAATGTGAAATAGTATTTTTAGTTGTGATAGATTTAATTAGTAATAAGAATATTCTTTCATCATCGAATTTGATTCGTTTCACACTAATACATTTTTTCAATAAATAATATGAATCATGAGGTCTCCTCGCTCATGGGACCACCTTCTTATACCATTTTTGGATATGTAAGTTCCTTTTTCGCACTTACTTAAAAATTGAAAAATTAATATTCTTTTTGAAATTTCTAATGTGTCTTTCAATTTGGGGATGAGGATTATATTTTGCAACGCATCAGAAAAATTATTTTTTTCTTTTATAGCAAACGTGCAATTTAATAGTTTTTTTATACTTTATATATTTAACCTTCATTTTTCCTTTCTTTAATAGAGAGAGCATTATCGAAAAAAAAGAATATTGGCATCATCATTGTAGAGAAATCGATTTCAAGATTATGCGTGAAGGCAAGATAAGATTAATTTTACTTTTCTTAAGCTCATACTTTATTTTCCAAAACATAAAGCATCTTATATTCAGACGTCGTCAGAAAATCAAAGAAAACATCGAGCAACAAAAAAAGGGAAGGAGTTTCAAAAAGGAAAAGAAAAGAAAATCAAGCTCCCAATTTGTATGTGGTAAGATGCAATATTCCAAACATTTACGTTATTAGTTACAAATATTTGTTACACAAAGCAATTTAAACAAAAGATTTGAACCTAATTTATTAACTACACTATGCCTTTTTATGTTTATAATTATACATCTTTTAGGGTTTCAATAATAATATCCTTTACTTAATAAAGTAATAAACATATTGCACAAGACTTTCGTGTGAAATACAAAACCAAGCAAATCAATATATGCACCCCAAATCCAATAAATAGAAAACATTATTTCGTGCTCAAAAGACACTACGACCTCTTCTCTTTACACTTAGATATCTATTGTTATTTGTAGGAACCAATAAAAATATCCCCATTTAATCTCCAATCGCTTCAACGAAAAAAGAGAAAGGGATAATGGTGATGCCAAGGCCCAATACATATTGCTTTCGGTCCATTAGGCCGTGAAGAGAGAAGAAAGCAAAAAATAATACAATCCCAACCATATCCATTTCAACCAAGATTTTCCCCGGTTTGATCCCTGTGCCATCCAAACGCGCAATTTATGAACTAGATTGTATCGCGATCAAGAATCATTTTATCATCATCATCGTCGTTGTTAAAACCAAAGACCATCGGAATCTAAGTTAATTCCTCCGGGCCCGATTTTACCACCTCAAGGGTTACATTCACCTAACTCAAATTCAATGGGTGCGTAAATCCTCCATCCACCAAATAATATGTAGAATGTACATGACTCTGTAACATTATATCTTCCATGCCTACATCACCAAATAAAGGGTTAGTTCAATGCAAATTGTTTATAACTATATACCATAAGGAGTGTTACGATATACGTGAACTGCTTCAAACAAGTTCATTTATTTTCTAGGTTATTACCAATTATTCACCAATCATTGATGAAGCTTCACAGACAAGAGGAGGCATTGCCTACAAATATAGCCCTCCGCCAGATCCTATTTCGTGAAGACACTACCTTGATAAAATGAATATACAAAGGTCCTCACCGCCAAAGATTGCATCGAAAGTTCGAAAAGTTATCAAATTCATCCGCTGACCGCCCATTCTTCTAACATGTTGTTTGCAAGGAAAGATTCGACTTCCACAACTATTAACGCCTCCGTAAATTCAATCATTATATGATGGAAATGATGATCACCAAAGTCCTTTCGGGTTATACCCGATCGCATAATGCGCCTAATGCTTTTACGAGCTTAGCGCATATACGGATGATAGAGTGGTTCTCGGTAGGGTCCCACGCGATTTACAATCCATGGGGAATTGCGACATCGGACAGGTTACTACAACCTCCAAATTTGGCCAAGATCCAAAGATACGCACAACAGACATTCACGATGCCGCAGCTTGCTTTTAGAGTATCGTTTCAAGAAACCGAATCATGCGAGAGGATGTCCTAAGAACAATCCAGATAGTCTTTTGAGATACAACTCATTTTCGGGTAAGTTTAGACACGCAAATTGCAATTTTAAGCAGGTGGAAGATTTGAACAATCACGATATCCCAAAGATACCTTCATTATATAAGGCAAAAGAAAAGACCGTCGAACTCATAATTTACCCACGCCGATGAGGTCATTGCCATATTACCCGGAGATGGTGTCAATTCTTCGCGATGATGCGGATATTATCAGATTTGCTAAGAGGGAGTGACCAATTGATGCAGATAAATGAATTTCATCCAAATTTTATTTACCACTACATTACATATTGTTGTTTCCGTATGGTGAGCTTGGATGGGAACCAGATTTTAAGCATGGGATGTCAATCAAGGTAAAGCTTCATCAAAAAGACTTACGTAATTGCAATATTATGGGTATCGCTTTGTTTGAAAGACTCACCGAGTATTCAACTATCTTGAGGGGTGGAAGATTATTTCAAGAGTTTATCAGATGTATGGGTGGCAACAGAGAGCGTAATCGATTAATATATTATAGGCTCAACCAACAAAAATTACGATCCGATCTATACCAAGATCCGGTCGAGGTAGTTCTCGATGGGTTAGAGGTTAATCAAGTTGGTAAACGAGTAGTTTTGCTTCTTCTTTTTTCTCGGGAGTCCAAGGCAAATGTTTGAAGTCTTCCAAGATTCTATGGCCATAACTCCAGATAACCAACACCCGATATTTTCTTAACTATGATCGCAAACCGAATTGGCCCGAGATAAAAGATGCACTAATAATACATCAAACGCCAATCGACCGCCTGCACTTGGTGGCCCGCCAGATTTGAATTGAAGCGACG
Source organism: Panax ginseng (assembly GCA_020205605.1). Classification (NCBI taxonomy): domain Eukaryota; kingdom Viridiplantae; phylum Streptophyta; class Magnoliopsida; order Apiales; family Araliaceae; genus Panax; species Panax ginseng. Next base: position 103,301,171 of record CM035141.1, on the reverse strand, counting down.
AGCTTTGATGATGGAAATTGATAAGAAGAAAGTATTTGGTGCAAAGGTGGCATATGTTTTCACGATTGAATTCCAAAAGCATGGGTCTGTCGATATGCATTTGCTAATATTTCTTCAAGGGTCCGATAAAATATTTAACACGTGAACTGTAAATCGAGTCATGTGTGTGCCGAATTTCGATCCAATTTCTCGATCCACTTTATATGTAAACAGTTAAAACTTGCATGATACATGGACCATGTGGGTTCAAATCTTAAATCACCATGTATGAAAGATGGTAAATGCACCAAGAGATATCCTAAATATTGGGCGTAAGAAACTACAATGGGCTTAAGATGGGTATCCGATATATCAAAGGCGAATGACTATCGAAAACATTGTCTAAAGTCCGGACATGAAGTTGATAATAGAGATGTTGTACCATATAATCCACCTCTCTAGATTGTTTAGTTGCTATATAAATGTGGAAGTTTCAGGCAGGAGTAAGGTGCGAAAGTATATCAATAAATACATTTACAAGGGTTACGATCGCACAACTTTGGTATCAAATGTAGATGAGATTAAGCAAGATATCGACTCAAGGTACATTGGGCCCACAGAAAGTGGACGTATGGATATTTGGATATCCTATGCATCAAGAGTTCCCTCCAGCTTATACGTCCGTAGTTCACCCAGAGGGAAAACATCACGTCTGCTTATAACCCTTCTAAACCAATAATGCAATATTGAACAGAGCTCAGATCGCCAGATAACTCTAACAGATTTTTTTCAGATGTCGCTTTACTAATGATTTAGCTCGAACTCTCACATACCAACAATTTCCAAAGCATTTTGTTTGGCAAAAGAAAGAACAACTCGGATAGAGAGACAAAGGGTTTTGCAATCTAAGAATGTATTTTGCCACCCAAATGAAGGTGAAAGGTTTTATCTGCTGCCTTTCTATCGACGGTTGTAGAAGGACCTCAATCTTTTCAATGTTTAAGAAAAGTTGATAATGTTGTACACCCCACATATAAGGTCGCATGTATTGCAAAAGGCCCTTTGGAAGACGATGAAGAGTGGATTCAATGTCTTAGAAGAAGCATCAAGAATGAGAATGTGCTCGCAATTAAGAAGGTTGTTTTTTATTATCTTGACACAATGCTCTCCTTTAAATCCGTGGAGCGTTGTGGAATCAATTTTCTACGATATTTGTGATGATTTATCACAAAAATAAGTACATGTTATGGCATTGATGTTCCTACTAATGCTCAAATTTGTGATTATGGTTTATACCTTATTAATCTTTTGCTTCAAGAGTCTGGGAAGAGCTTATCGATTACTTCCACCAATGCCAACGCTTATATGCTAATTGGAGAATTATTGTTGGCAATCGACTTATATGGGAACATAGGCAGCTATAACTTGAAGTTGATCAAATAAATGTCCAAAGAAAACATTGATCTCATCGAATGAAGGTCGCCAGATGGCTTATAATGCAATCATTTCATCTGCTTATGAAAATAGAGGAACAACCTTCTTTCTCGAGTGGGGGTGCAGGAACCGGAAAGACTTTTTCTACAATACAAATTGCCAAAAATGTCGCTCCTTATGCGATATAGTAATTACAAAGAAGATCCTCCGAATTGCTTTCCGTTTGTTACATGGGGACGATCGCACATTCAACATTCTCGCGATTCCACTTAACGATTAGAAAATTCGGTTTGTGGATCACGAAGCAATCATCACACTCGGAATTATTTCGTAAGGCTAAACTAATTATATGGGATGAGGTTCCAATGCAAAGATCTTCATTGTGTCAAGCAAAGCTTAATCGAACCTTATAAGACATTCGTGATAACTCCCAACCATTCGAGGTGTTATCGTTGTTCTCGGGGAGATTTTAGGCGATTCTTCCTGTTATACCTAGAGGTCTTCGTGAGCATATAAGTGGCAAAGATCACTACGACGTTCTTTGCTTTGGAAAGATATACATGTCTTCGACATTACAAGTTAACATGCTTCGCATCGATGACCAATCATTATTATTTGATTTCTCGGCTTTTCTTAATGAGGTTTGAGTATTTGTATCTTTATTCATATCGACATCTATATATCGTTGAGAATATTTGATAATTTACTAATACTTCGTTATTGTGTAGATCGGGTCTAACCTCAAGAATCTATACAACTTCCGGTTCAATAAAAATAACTCAAAGTGTAGATAATCTTATCTCGATCATCTACCCGCAGCTAGAAGTGCCAAGTAAGGTCACTCCCTAATTCTTAAAAGAACTCACAATTCTATCTCGCTAGAAATGATGATGTCAATGATATCAACCTAGTCAAGGCTGGCGCTTTTTCCGAGAGAAGTACATACATACTATGTCACCGACAAAATGGTGAAGATGATGATGTGGATCGACTATTATGCATCGGCATCTCCAATGAATATTTGAACACACTCAATCCCCCGGACTACCACCGCTCAAATTAGATTTAAAAGAGGGTTGTCCAAAGAATGCTTCTAAGGAACATCAGACCGAAAGATGGCCTTTGTAATGGTACTAGACTTATCATAGTCAAGTGTGGTGCTTTAGTACTTGAAGCATGATTTTAATCGGTGATAAGCATGGCGACTTGGTATTCATTCCGTAATTTCTTTGACTTCTTCTTCGTCCCGAAGTTAAGTATTAAAATGACGAGAAGACAATTCCCAAATGAGGTTAGCATATGCAATGACAATAAATAAATCACAAGGCCACCACAAATTTGTTGGGGTAGATTTACGACACCAGTTTTTAGTCACGGCCAACTATATGTAGTTCTCACAAGATGCACAAGTTCTTCCCGCTTATGCATACTTCTTCGTGAATTAATCGACAAGTCCATTTACAAATATCGCCTCATCCTCAAGTTTTGTTATAATTTTATATGTTCGAGGTATCATTTCTTATCTTCGCATTATTGGTCTTCTTACGATAAAAGTCTTAATATGTTTTGAATCGACCGATAAAAGTTTTAAATTAGTTGACAAGTCCAAAACAAATATTGTTTTTATATATGTGTTGAATAGTTGAATATTTGCTAATTGTTATAAATGAGATCGATGCTTGAATAAGTTGTGGCATCATCAGAAGTTATGGCATATGCTAGCAAGACTCTAATCCAGATAACGTGAGTCCTAAGGCTTTTGTGAAATTGAACTTTCTAGACTAACAATTTTCCCTATATAAATAGCAAGCCCCATAAATTATCAGAGGTTGTAATAAAATATTTTTAGTCGATCAAGCTTTAGTCTTAAAAAAACATGAAGACAGTACTCAAATTACAATATTTAATATTATTACATACAACCTCATGTTTTCTTATCCACGTGATACATTTGTCAACTTATTTTACAGATTATGCCTTCGTAAAAGTTACTCATTTTCTAATTTGCATAAATTTGGTTTACATTTCCTTGCTCTTTTCTTTGTAAGCAAATCTGATAATGTTTCGAGAGTATGATGCCTCCACTGAATAACAATTCCTGCTTTGGCCAACTGAATACATGATTTAGTAATGTATGAACATCAGATAACATATCTTACAGAAAACCATTCAGATAACATACGAGTATATATATAGACGTGTGTGTGTGTATGTGTGAAGAACAAATTTGAGAAGCTTGATCATCGCAGTTAACATAATAAGTTTGCTTATTATATATAACTTATGTTTTACTTTTACTTGCACCTGAATCAATCAATTTGTACATATATCCTTCTCATTATATTTTGTTATCAATTTCCAAGTAGATTATTTAATTTGTTGATATAACTAAGCGATTCATTTCAATTTTTGCAGTCTTGGGATGATATTGCTATTGAATGGAAACATGTTCATTCAACAACAAGTCGAGGGTGGAGAAAAGCTAACAGGGTTATGTGTATTTTATAATTCTTAAATCGTATTCAAGTAATCACGTGTCAATTTTTTCGCTCTTTACGATACTACTAACATTTTGCTTTTCTTATAAATAATGATTTTTGTTACAAACAATATTTGTTGGCCGTGGACGTTAGAGATGGATAGCCTTTCTTTTCAAAGGTTTATGTAATCAAGACATGATAAAGCTCGACAGATCTACAAGGTAAATGTTATTATATGTATTTTCTAGTATATATTGAAGTATATACTTGGTGTAAGTTGTAAAAAATATATTTGGTGTAAGATGTAAAGTAAAGGGTGGTGCTCAAATATTGTTTCTTCTATTCTCCGTGATATATGTATTTTGTTCTCCGTCTTTTTGTAAAGTTGGGTAATTATACATTGTTATAATGATTTGAGATTGAAATGATGTTTTTTGGTGGTTTCGATATGTATGGATGATTGTAAGTTTTTTTATAAACAGTTTAGATTTTTGATATCTATTTTTAAAGGAAACTCGCAGAAATTTCTTGAAATTAAGAGCTACTAGCTTGATATTTTGGTGGTTGGATATGTATGGATGATTGTAAGTTTTTTTTATATAAGTTTAGATTTTTTGATATCTATTTTTAAAGGAAACTCGCCAAAATTTCTTGAAATTAAGAAACTAAAGCTTGATATTTTGGTGGTTGGATGCGTTGATTATTGAATATGTATTAATTCTACATGATATAATGGTTTTGGGTATTAAATGATGGGTTTTTTTTTGGTGGTTTGGATATGTATAGATGATTGTAAGTTTTATGACATGTGTTTAGATTTGTCTAAATATCTATTTTTAAACGAAACTCGCAAAAAATTTAAAAATCAAGAATGATTAGCTTGCCCAAATTTAACGATGGCCAGATGATTTTTTTTGGCCATATGTTTGACCAAATTTACCTTTTTTTTTTGCGGTTGGGTCAATAATTATTTTTGAAGTTTTTATTTTATTTTAATTTTTATTTAATCAGGCAAAGGAGCTCCAAACCAATTTGGTTCACATGAACCTTTTAAATAAGTGGGTATCATTATGGTATTTCATAGCAACAATGCTTTTACCTATTAATGTATCAGCGACTGGTATTCCATGGACATATTTGTATGATGTATTGTGCTTAAAATAGTTTTACTAATTAATCCGTGTTCCATTTAAAATTGCAAATTAAATGAAGGGAATCAATAAAGATATATAGGTGAAGAGAAGTGCTTTTAAATGTGCTTTAAGAAAATATGAAGGTCATTGGCATTGGGATTGTTTCGAATTTAATAAATGTAGTTAATCGACCTAGTCAAATTTATTGTTGAGTGAATGTGGATGTTGGCTTTAGTTGTTTCCTTAATAAATTCATTTTTTTTTCGCGCTACCCTCGATTTGTAAATAATGAGTATGTAGATACAATTTGTGGTAAATTCTTGACCTCTTTATTTTTTGGGATGAGATGTCTATCTTGATTAGAAATTTTCTTATTTACAACAAAATTTTATTACATATATACTCTTTAAACATTGTAACTCATATTTTTTATTATACGAGTATTAGTAGTGCCGGAGGCACGAGTTTACCCTAGTATTAAACATTATAACTTGAAGGGTATATTAGACATTGTATTAAAAGTATTTTTGAATATTAATTGATCAACCACACTAGGGTTAGTGAATATTATATTTTATAGACTAGAAGGGTAGTAACTGTTATTTAAAAAATTAGAAGAGTAATGAGTGTTGTTATAATTATTTAGAGAGGGGTGTCAGTGATTGATTATTTACACTTTTGGTACTCTAAAATAAAATGTTTTACACAATTGGCAGGAGAACTACTTTTGTAGAGGAGGAAATTTTGTTTTTGCTGTGGATACAATCTGAGGCGATAAATTTTAACAAATATGAATATCGCATTTGTCTATAGTAAAAGATAAAATCGGACATATCAAGAGTTATAAAAATGAAAAACACCATTTCATTGCAAGAATTTACTAATACCTAATTTTATTTTATTTTAAAATAGACTCCTAAAATAAATAAAAAATTGAAAGTACATATTTAGTCGTTGTTGACCCGTCGAAGTAACAATGCTAGAATAAGTAAATAACACAAATTAGTGCAAAACTCATATTTTGAGACTTTTTGTAATTATTAAATTAATATCAATTATTCATCCTATTTTAAAATATACAATTTCAAAATATGATATATTTTAATATTAATTCGAACTTCATGCATTTAATATCAATTTGAACTTGATGCATTGTACATGCAATGAGCCTTCTCTTGACATATCATTATCTCCACTGTCTCTAACTGAGAATTATACTCCAAACAAACACCAAGATTATATAGGTAGTGCTTGTAGATATACTCCACAAGTGGCTGTGCACAACCCTGTCTTATGATAACACGAGTTTGTATGTCATTAGACATCTTGTATGATAGTGACAAAACACCCTTCAAAAGTTGAGTTCACCTCACCCTATTTGGTTCACCAAAATTAAATATCAAATGACGTATATAATACGACACACTTATCTAAAGTCTCAATAAAATTATTTTCATATTTAGGGAGAACCTCAATAGCTATAGACCACCGTTCTATTCCTCTGTTATCCCCCGCTCGACCCAGCTACACTTTTATTACCTGAAAGGAATTGTGAAGAAAAAGGGTGAAAGACAACTAGCTTCAAGATAAAGAATATAATGACTAAAGATAATTAAATTATCAATAGCATTCATCAATAATAAATCAGAGATTTAGAACATATGGTAGATAATAAAAACTTTTCAACCATAGTTGCAGCGGAACGAGCAATCTATTAGAAGAGTCAAATAGACCATAAAATCTATTATCTTCTCCATGTTAAAAGTCCACCAACAATGTTTTATCCCTGTAATATCAATCAACAATTCATGTCCACAATCACATGTATAACTCATAATCGTAATTGTAGTTCTAAATTCCTTTTCTCATCCAAGATAAAGATAATTTTCATCACCTGAAACATCAAAGATCATGGTTATACCAAATCACAGTTCATGTTCATAATCATACTAATAAATTTATCTTTGCACTACGGGCCAAAGATATTCATCAACAAGTCATCTTTGCACTACAGACCAAAGATATTCAACAACAGGTCATCTTTGCATTACGAGCCAAAGATATTCATCAACAAATCATCTTTGCACTACAGGTAAAAGATATTCAACAACAAGTCATCTTTCCATTACGAGCCAAAGATATTCATCAATAAATCATCTTTACACTACAGGGCAAAGATATTCAACAACAAGTCATCTTTGCATTACGAGCCAAAGATATTCATCAACAAATCATCTTTGCACTACAGGCAAAAGATATTCAACAACAGGTCATATTTGCACTACATGCCAAATATATTAATATCTCAAAGAAATATATAATCATTTCAGAATTTATATAAACAATAATTATAACCATGTTGATCAATTCACCTTTGCACCTAAGTTAAAGATATTCAATTGTAAATTTAATGGTCATGATCATACCAGTCAACAATTTAACTTTGCACTACTAGCCAAAGAGAACTCATAGTCACGATCATACCAATAATCTACCCATCTTTACACTCAAGTGAAAGAGAAATTCAACATCAGGGTTATAAAAATGTTATATATGATAATAAAAATAATATGATCAACAACTGCATTTATTTTCAAGAGAAATATTCATAAATCAACGATAATTTGGTCGTAAAAAGAAACCAATTTTTTGTCATGAATAGTACCGTGAATAAGTAACTCATGAATAGTAACTCATGAATAAGACTCGAGATTCATACATAAGATCAGATATCGTAAATAATGTCATATACGTAAATAAGTGTCATATACATGAATAAAGTCAGTATACGTGAATAAGAACCCCGACTCAAAAGGTAGAAATTCCACAATAAAATCCATATCAATATTTCAAAGATAATGATATTGAAAGAATAACATCATTATGAAGAAAATAACATCCCTTAATATCCCTTACTATCCTTATAATCCCTTACTATCCCGTGACAAAAAAAGCAAAGACTTTCGATTGGATATCGGATATGATGTCAAGAAAACTTGCAATCAAGAATAAGAACTCACCAAGTATCTAAATACTCACAAAATACACTCGATAATCTAGAGAGAAAGAGAAAACTTGTTTACGGTGTGATTTTCAATTCTAACTTAGCCCTCTATTTATAGGAAAATGTTAAGACGTCAAGGCACTTAATCAAGAAACCCGATGGCTTTACATCACATTATTCCCACCCACCACAATTGAAAATTCAATTGAGCACATTTCTCACCAACCAAAAGTGGGGCCCACCAATTCTAGAATTTTCTATAACCTAATTTCCGAATCAGTCACCTCTTAAAATTCATAACAAATTATACACTCATTTTTAACGGTTCAAAATTTGTGGACATATACTCAACTTATATATGTATAACATATCCAAAAATTACAACGATCCAACGTTCGGATTAAATATTATAACTCACACAATAAAGTCAGTAATAATAATCGATTTGATCTTTTAATACCTCCAATCCGGCAAAATACTGATAAAACACCTCAACATTAACTCCTTCATTTATAACCACATAAATAAACCCATCATTTATATCCACATTAAATAAATATTTCCTTATCATATAAATCAATAATTAATTATTCACAAATAATATTATGTAATCACAATAATGACAACCAGCAGGTTCCAGGAGAAGAGGGGCTTCTCGATAAGGATTTCTCTCATTTGGCGCCGCAATTAGATGACCAAACCTCTCCTCGATGTAACTTTCTGTACATTGCCAATAATGCTATCTAATAATATTATTCTAAATAATATGAATTATTGATCTCGATAATGGAGATGTTGTCATGCAATGACAATACCATGAAACAACAATAATATATGTGACGCCCCCAAAATAGGTATACAACACCCATTCGAGTCGCCAAAATACATGGTATAGAAAGCAAACTACAACTTTGATAATACAGATGTCGTGGTAGAATACGACAATACAACTGTGAGTTTGAATACAAATATTGCCTTCTGCATAAATATACACACCCAAATAAGTCCTCATTAATTATTCATACACTATTTTACGTAAATAGTGAGGACAACTAAAACATCTTCCTAGAACCATCACTCCATACCCCGACTCGATCCTCGCTATGTTCTCACCTCCCGAGAAGAAAAATGGAACAAAAAGAAAAAGGTGAGCTCAACTAGCCAAAGAAGAATATTATGACTAAGATAATATACAAAAATTATCGTTAGTCTTCAACAGGAAAAATCTAATGTAATACAATAGACAACAAGTTTTAGATCAACAAATGCAGTGAAAATAAAGAATCCATTAGAAGAGTCACGCAGAGAAAGAATTCTACTGCCTTCTAAGGTTTAAAAGTCCATCATCAATAGTTTATCCTTGTAATAACAATCAATATACATCTTTAATCATCTTTGCACTACAAAGCCAAAGATATTCATTTCATATCACCAATTGGTCATGTTTATCTCAACACTGCTCATCTTTGCACTACTGTGCCAAAGATATTCATCGATTAATCGCTCATCTTTGCACTACATGTGCCAAAGATATTCATTTATATCACCATTTAGGACCGAGGATGATGAAAAATATTTTTAAAAAATGAATCCAGTGAAACAAAATGACAAGGATTAAGGATTCGTACTTTGTTTTACTCAAGTCCAAAAATACTTCGAAAATAATTATATTGGTGTAAAATTCAAGAATGATCAAAACATGGATACAATCAAAGCTAGTATCCAGAATAGATATTTTGAACAAAAAGAAAATTTTTTATTTTTCGGTGAATAAAGGTCGATTCGTGAATAAGGTCAGATACGTGAATAAGGCAGTATCGTGAATAAGAACTCCCGACACAACAAGTTCCAAATTTGATAAAAAGTTCACCAATACTTCTAAGATAATGATATTGAAGAAAAATATCATTTAAGAAGAAAATAATACCCTTACCTCAAAATAACCGCATTTCCGATTGAATTTTAGATAAAGGTCGATGTAAACCCAAGACCAGATAAAGAACACTCAAAGTATACTCACAAGAATACGCCGATAATTTAGAGAGAGAAAAAGAGAAAACTTAGTTTCTGGTGTGATTTTCAATTCTAACTTAGCCCTCTATTTATAGGAAAATGTTTGAACGTCAAAGGAGACTAAATTAATAAATTATTATTATTTACCAAATATTCAAGCCCACCACCAAGGAATCTGATTTTAGCCACCAACCACATGTTAAAGATGCTCACCAACCTTTGAAAAACGTTTTTCTTGAAAATAATAATTAAAATTTCCAAAAATTAATTATTTCGGAACTCCGAAACATCAATAATTCACAATAAATATCCCTTTTATCGGAAAATTCAAATCTCGCATAATTTTTATAGGAATTTCAATTCTCTACAACTTTGCGTAAGAAAATTTTTCCAAATTCCAAATGTAAATTATCCAAAATCCACAAACGAGCAATTTTACGAGCCTATAATAAATTTTCTATTAAGAATTGTGTCCACTAACACACACAAAACATATGTTAAACATTTAATGCCACAAAATACTCTACCTCCTCATATACTCATATATCCCACATTCATTATAAAAATATCACCGTTAATATATTATTAAAATAATATATTTAAATGAATTATTTTATCGTAAAAGATAAAATATTAATTTTCAACAATTGTCACATTAAAAATTTTCTCCATATATATCCACATAAAATAAATATTTTCTTTATCATAATAATCAATAATTAATTATTCAAAATAATATTACGTAATCACAAGATCGATAAACTGTGCCGCTTCAGGAAAGAGGGGGCTTTCCAATGAGGATTTCTCCTTACTGGCGCGCAATTAGGTGACCAAACCTCTCCTTAGACAAAAATTTCTAGACATTGTTAATAATGTTATCTTATAATATTATTCAAATAATATGAATTATTGATTTGATAATGAAAAATACCGTAATGACAATTATTGAAACAACAAAGAATACAAAATATTAACGCAAAGAATTATTGAATCAATAAAATATAATATTGAACAAGAATCATCGTAATAATTATTGAGTAAAGGCCTTTTCTACGTAAGGATCAATAATTCAATAATCATGCGCAATACCGCTGGTGCTTTATCATGTAACTAATGCCAGACATCGATTTTAACCACCGTGTAACCTAACATGTTGTTAATTCGGTAATAATTTACGTCGTTATTTATAAAACTCAATCTTTGTCGTTTTCCTTCATCCAACCGCTTTTTCGTTATGGGGCCCACTAATGACTCAAGGTCGTCCGCACGGAGATTCCTACAAAAAAAAAAAATATTCCACGACCAAACGAATATTCCCCTAACAATAATGAATATTTTATAACCACTGCTTATTTTGTAAACTTTGCACATTTCACCCATAACCAAAGAATTATATCAAATTAACCCTTATTAATTTAGAATAATGAATAAAAGAAAATTCAATTTTATTTATAATAAGTTGGGGTCTTACAATATAAAATATCAACGCAAAGAATTATTGAATCAATAAAATAAAATATTGAATAAGAATTCATCGTAATAATTATCGAGAGTAAGGCCTTTCACGTAAGGATCAATAATTCAACAATACTGCAGTAATGTGTGTGCCATCGCAACCACGCAGACATCGTATTTTAACCACCGTGTATTCCAAAAGTGTTAATTAGAATTCACGCTATACTCAATTTTGTCATTTTCTTTCTTCCGATAGCTTATCCGTTATAGGCCCACAATAGTCTGCGTCATCGCATTTAATATTCCCAACGTAAAGAATATTTCACCACCAAACGAATATTCCCCAAACAATAATGAATAATTTATAACCACTTCATGTATTTTGAAAAAAATTCATATATCACCTTAACTTTAACTTTTATCAATTTAACCATTTCTTGAATAGAAAAATTGAATACTTTTATTTCATAAAATTAGGGTCTTACACAAAATTTGCACCGACATGGATGTTCAAACAGAATAATAAAGCGGAACCAAGTCCCGGTGTAAAACACGTATGTGATGTTCCAATGTAATAATAGAAGAATGTCACCAAGTATATAGTAGATCACGTATAAAAGTTATTCAAATGTAATAATAAGAAATGGAATAACAATGCTTCTTCATGAATAAGAAAGAATAACACCCCTAACGAATACAACAAATAATATTCCCTACCTTAAAAAAAAAAAAAGTAATCGGATATATAAGTAGAAGTAAGGTAATACTTTCTTCTTTCTCTCTATAGTTTATCTCTGTAGTTTCAAATTGAATTCGTAAGAAAATAATGAATGAATGAACTTCTATTTATAAAAAATGGAATGCATAAGAATCGACTCATGAGCAATTCGAGATTGATTTACTTTAATCGACGGGTCCATATTTAAAGCAAAATAAAATATAATATATTCTATTTATAATCTAATAAAACGAATAACTTTATATAAAAGATTTTACTACGCACGTACACTATGCAAATACTATGCATAATAAAATATAATATATTCTAATTATTGTCTAATAAAACAAATAGCTTTATAAAAGTATTCATTTTATATAAAAAGATTTTACTATGTAAAACACTACGCAACACTATGCATAATAGAATATAATATATTTTATTTATAGAATAACTTTATAAAAGTATTTTGTTTTATATAAAAGATTTTACAGATTATTACATTAATAATACCAACAAAACCTGAGTGACTTATCACTTAAGCATCAATAATTAATAACGTGCTACTACGCAACCAATGCCAGACATCGTATTTTTAACACTTGGGTGTTTCAACAGCTTAATCAGTAAAACTTCCGCCGTTATTTTCATAAAAGTATTTTTGTCGTTTTTCTCAATCCGAAATAATAATTCCGTTAATGGGTCCACCAATGATTGTGTCTATTGTACTAATATTCCCGTTAAAGCGAATATTTAAACCAATCTAATATTATATAACAACTTATGCGTCTTTTGAAAAATTTATAAATATTACCCACAACTATTATATCAATTTCACTCCATAATATTCAAAAATAATATTTATAGAAAATTCATCTTTATTCAAAAAATTGGGGTTTTACAAGAAGTATAACCTTTCAATGGTTAGGGTGATACTTTTTAACTGTATTTTCACTTTTATATTCTACACGGTTCTTTAATTTAGTAGTCATCTTACGCTTTTATATTTTAATCTTTTACTTAGTTAAATACTCTTCACTCCAGGATTTGGACTCGTACATGTATATAAATAGAAGCATAGCAATACAAAGGGGGAAAAGATGGAAAAGCTCAGCTGCCAAGCCAATGACTATTACCAACATGGAGTTCCCACAAAAGTATTTCTTAACCGCTGCCTATCACCATTATCAAACATACCAGTTGAAACACCAAAGTCAGCAAGCTTCAAGCTTTACCACCCCGTTACTATCAAGTACTATATTCCCAGCCTGTAACAAATAATGTTGAATTATAAAACATAGCAACTTTCATCTAGAAAGTTTCAACAAGGAAAGAAATTGTCTCATCATTGCAATAGGGTGGAAATATCATATTCGACTAACCTTGATGTCCTTAACATCACGATGGATGTGTCGATGTTGATGTAGGTAGACCAAGGCCTTGAGAGTTTCTTTCAGGAAAGAACCAATGACAGACTCTTCAAATCCATCTGGATATGCTATCTTCACGAGATGTAAACAGGAACCTTCAGCTGTAAAAGGCATCACCACCCAAAGGTTTCTTTCGACAACAAATTAACAATATGCAGTAATTACATTGAGGTGATCTATTAAACTCATTGTTTGAGCTTCCCTACGAATGCCATCCTGCAGCAGAATACCATTACTCAAATAAAACACACAAGACAATCTGTTCACTCTTAGAGAAGTGGACAAACTACATTTTTTTCCTTTATGGGTGGAAATCGGAATTGTAAAACGAACATAAAAAGACAGATCCAAGGAATAAAGAAAAGACAAGTGTCCAGTACAGACTCAAAAGGACTTAAGGACCGTCTCTCTCTCAATAGGACCCCAGACCCACGTGGGTCGTGGGTCCAATCAATTTGACCAACTCCCAAAGAGTAATTGTTAATTTGATTCAATGATGAGAAATAATACGGGTTGTTTGAACTGATTGATGTTTATTAATTGCAAAATTTCAACTTCGTAGATTGTATCTGATAATTTCCATCAGTTTACTCTTGTTTTTATTGAATTAATATTTCACATTTAATCCGACATTCTAAAATATAAGAGCAAAATGTAGAAGAAAATGCTCTTATATTTTGAATTGGTTGGAGTATAATGTTTAGTTTAGCAGATTCTGAACATGGGGTTCTACAAGAACTTAATGGATTTCCACTTCTTCCTTTCGATGCCACAAGTACTTCACATGGATGCCTATGTAACAAAGTCAGAGTCTCAAATTCCCTATCTAGCTAATTTAAACCGTCAATTGATCAATTTGGTTCATCCATCTTAATTACCTATAATCACTCATTTATTACTTATTTAAATATTTTAATTTTCTGTACTGTTCTGATCATTGTAGCTAGGTTGTTTAATTAACTTAAATAATTCTCTTTAGTTCTTTATTTAACCTCTGTTGTTTGTACACATACTACTTCAAGTAAATCTGAGGTCCAGCTGAGCATAGTCTATGTAGGAATTAAGAAGTTTGCTAGACTGGCCAAAGCGCTACAACATTATAAACGGCATCGCTAATGGGCTTCTATATTTTCACCAAGACTCTAGGCTAAGAATTATTCATAGAGATCTCAAAGCCAGTAATACAATATTTTACTTGATTATGATACGAGTCCAAGAATTCCAGACTTTGGTTTGGCAAGGACTTTTAACGGAAACAAAACTACAGTAAACAAAGCAAAAGTTGTTGGAACATAGTAAGAATCTATATAACACCTCAAGCTTTCTATTTTCTACGTCTTGAAGTTAATATATTTTTCAATCTATTTTTGTAGTGGTTACATGGCGCCTGAGTATGCCATTGATGGATTATTCTCCGTTAAATCTGATGCTTATAGCTTCGGCGTAGTAATTCTAGAGATAGTGACTAGAAAGAAAATTAGAAGAAGCTTTCATTCAGATAACAACCTCAGCCTTCTTGGACATGTAAGTGCCAAGAATTCAGTATTGTATCTTCCTTTCATTATTTTATAGTTAACAGTTGCTGATATAACCATATCAAATTGCATGGCATGAAAACTTTATACAGAGGACACAATTTTAATCTTATTGCCGGAGGCATTTGTGGAGTCCTATAATCAACCAGAAGTTTTGTGAGTGGTCCAAATTGGGATATTATGTGTACAATCATATCCAAAAGACGGGCCCAATATTCGATTTGTTGTTTCAATGCTGGGTAATGACAATGAGCTACCTCAACCAAAACAGCAACATGTTTTTTTTTCACTAAGAGGAGAATGCAGGACTCAGACTCTTCATCGAGCAACCAGGGATCACTAAGAGGAGAATGTTAGGATAATTAAAGTTGGCAAACAAAATTGGCCAGCAAGCTGGGTGTAGTAGTTATAGCCAAAAGCCATATATGAGCTGACCCGTTAATAATTGTTTTAATTTTTCTAAACAGGAAAAGAATGGAGTACATAGCAATTGTTTCAGGAAAGGCAACTTGTTTAAAAAAAATGAGCTGGTTCATGCTTGAAGTCTTAAAGAAAGAAGACAAATATGTAGGATGACATGATAGATTATATATTAATTTAGTTCCATACTTACAACTGAATATACTAAGAAGATAAACAAGTTGAAGAACTAAGAAGATGCATAGACATGAGTGCACATAATTTATGGTAGACAGTATGCATAGTATAAAACAACAAAACATCACAAAACAAAAAATCAAAACATAAAACCCTGAACCAACGAAACATCTGTCATGACAAACTGTACAATGCAAGTTATCTCCTTGGCTACAAAAAATCACAAGAGACACTAATAAAGAAATCACAAAATAACAATACAAGAAAATGAAAAACAAGAAATTACCACCGTGAATCCCCATTAAATCAACAAGTTCCTCCACTTCACCGCGTTTAACAATCCTGCAACATTCTCTCCCAAACGCGCACCACTCAACGCATCCCACAGTCTCCTAATCTTCCATTTTTCTACCATTTCAACAACTCCCATCGAAACAAGCTCGGAGTTGAGCAAAACCACGAATTGGGAGGGTTTTACCCTTCTCCCAGAAGAAACCGCGCGAAAAAGGGCGAAGAACAGCGGGAAACGGTCGTGTACCGGACGGAACCCATATAACCTGAGGGAACCTGAAAACCCGTCCATTAATGGGGCTCCGACCCGCAACTGCACGAACTGTAAAATCACCAAACCATAACTGTACGCACTGTACACCTGTTCCGAACAGCAGGGGAGGAGTAACCGCAGGGAACGAGTGCGGCGCGTGAAGGCGCGTCGGAGCTCCGATGGTCGAGCTTCGTCCGGCCAAAAACCCCAATCGAGTCTGACCAGACCTCAATCACATGACACTCGAGTACTCCAACAAAATCAGTAATAAAAGCATATAAATTGCACTATCTGAAACCAAATCCCCGCAAAAGGAAGGCAGTCAAGATGGAGAAGCCAAGTTAACTCTGGCAGCTTCTTTACTTGGTCAGTTGGTCCTTGGTGTCCGCATGTCGCTGTCCTAGAGCAGAAAAAGTGAGGTAGTCGTCTATATGATAGAGAAAAAAGCTCTCCATTGATTAGACTCTATTATCTATTCTTTAGTCCAACAGCTGGATACCACTCAACTCATTAATAGGATTATATAATTTTTAATTTAAACAATATCTCCTTATAAACTCTATCAAGTATCAAGTGGATAGAAATTGATTTAATTTGGGTTGGGTTGGGGTGGGGTGGGGTGGGGGAGGAAAGGATGGAAATTGATTTGGGTGAAAATTTAGAAGATAAATTTTGTCAAGTGGATAGTTATTTAACGATTTATGAATAAATTTATTTTTTTTTACCTTTTACAAAGCGTGATATGAAATTGATGGTAAAATAAAAAAATTAAGTTTAAATTCAGTGTTATGAATGATTCTAATAAAAGTTCATTTTTTGTATACAATACGTTGCCGTGGCATTAGAGCCGGTCCTGGGTTTTATAAGGCCCAGGGCAAAAATTTCAAGTGTGCCCTTTTATAAAAATTAAATTAATTAATTAATTATCAACTAATTATTTTTATTAAAATTATAAGAATTTACAAAATATAAGTAAAAAATATTAGAAACTTTAATTTTTTTCCCCATAAAATGAGTAAAGTTTTATAAAATATAGATTTTAAAAAATTAAAGTTTTATGAAATCTTATTGATTTTTAAATTATTTTTTTTCCTTTTTGAAAATAAAGTTTATTTTTTGAATCTATGTTTTATAAAAATTCTCATTTTTTAAAATATGAAGAATTTTCCAAATTTTTTCTTGAAAATAATATTTATTTATAAAATTATTAATTTCTTTTTAAAAAAATTGAATCAGCTTTTTTTATTTATCTTTTCTCTGCTTTTTTTTATTTTAATTTCTATTTTTTAGTTTTTTTAAAAATTCTAATATTAAGAATGGGTCATTCTATTAAAAAATTAAATAAACATTAATTTAATTTAAAATCATTTTAATTTTTTGAATCTATATTTTATGAAACTATACTCATTTTATGAAGAAAAAAAAAAGTTTCTAATATTTTTACTTAAAATAATAATTATTTTTAAAAATATTTAATATAATTATTTTTAATTAGTTTGATGGGATAATTTGAAAATTAAAAGTTCAATGATGTAATCAAGGTAAAATGTGCCAACTACAATTGGGTAATTCATTAGTTTTGTAGATAAAAATTAACGCTCGCTTATTTTTTTAGCTGAATGACCCAATTTAAAAATAATAATTAGTTTAGTGGTGTAATTTGAAAAATTAAAAGTTCAATGGTGTAATCAGTAAAACCTACCAACTACAGTGGATATTTTTTTAGTTTTGCCCAATGAAATCTAAATCACAAAACATCATTTAAAATGTCTTCTTGTTGCACTTTTAGATGCAAAATCATTAATTATATTATCATATTTAATGTTTTCTAACATATCATTTTTAATGCAAAATATCGCTAATTTTTTTATTTTTTTATACACATAAATACATAAGGTTATAAAAATATTTGGGCCCCTCTCAACTATGGGCCCTGGGCGGTTGCCCTGGTGGCCCTTGCCCAGGGCCGGCTCTGCCGGTGGCATAAAAGATTGAGACAGGTTAATTATAAAAAAATTAAAAATTAATGAATTTAGGGATAATTTCAAAATCTAATATAAACATAAAAATTAAATGTAAAATATACGTCCAAGCAAAACAACATAAAAAAAACTTATAGGCTCGGTCCAAAGAAATTCAATTGCTCTAGAGCTTATACATGGTGATGTTTGTGATTCAAATATACCTCCAACTAGAGCCCTTAAATCCGATAGGGGGGGGGGGGAGAATGTAGGGAAAAGACAAAGAGTTTAATCAATATTGTGAGGATAATGGAATAATACATCAAATGACACCTCTCCGTATTCACCCCAATAAAATGGTGTAGCGGATAGAAAATAGAACTTTGATGGATATGGTCAGTGCAATGCTACTAAGGCCCGGAGCACCCGAGAACATGGGAGAGGATACAATTTTAACTTCTTGCTTTATTTTGAATCGAGTAACCGTGAAGGATAATGAAAAAGCCACTTTTGTGTTATGGAAAAAGAGATCTCTTCGACTAAATTTCTTAAAACTGTAGGGGTGTTTTAGCAAATAGAGCCATGTCCAAACCAAAAAGAAAGAAAGTATGACCTAAAACTATAGACGTTATATTTATAGGATATGCTCAAAATAGTAATGTAACTAGATTTTTTGTTGTGAAATCCGAAATTAGTGAAATTTCTAATAAATACCATAATAGAAGCTAGAGATGCTACATTATTCGAAAATATTTTTCCTTTTAAGTCTAAAATTGTTACTGAACCCTCTAATGTTAGAATTCAAGACAGTGATCAAGGTTTTCAGACCCAGACCGATCATCGAACCAGAAAAAGTACCGAGTGGATGGGTTACTAGTCGAACAAATGGTCGAACCGTTATGGACCCAGTGACATCATTTATATGTAATAAATAATTAAAAAAATTAATTATTATTATATATTTTATATAATATTTAGTAAATATGTACAATTAATCAATTTATCTACAAAAAAGAAACTAAACCTACTTGTACAATGTTTACTTTATACAATTCAAATAAATACTAAATTTATATGAAAAGAAAGATACTAAATGATCACAACTCAAAACTCAATAATAGTAAAATCAAACACAAATAAACATAAACATCTATAGGATACATTCAAATTCGAAAATTCAACCACAAGTTCAGTGTTTGATTAAATATGAATGCAAACATATCTAACATACCAAACAATGTCTCATTTAAATTACTAAAATAAAATCCACGACACTTGATTCACAAAAAACATAAATCATTTTAAAGTTGAGAAGGCGATGCTTCTTGCCAATTCCCATCATCATCTTCATCTATTAACCCATCAACACCACTTCCACTTGTTCCCCCAACTCTACCAAGTTCTTCAATTCTTCCATGTCCTCCAAGTTCTTCAAATGTAAACGAGTTACTCAACGACAAATTTGTGAATGACGTAAAGTCATCTTCACAATGTCTTCTTCTTCATTCACTTTTACATAAAACAAACAGACAAGAAAATTCAGTATTGTATAACATTGGCCAAAAAAATAATGCCCAAGCTGTGGTGACGTGCGTTGAGATATTGTATTGTATAACATTTTAATATATGCATACAAGTGCAATCTAGGCATGCTTTTTCTAAGCAACACAACTTTTTCGTTAAATTTCATATGCATGTACCACACTTGTTTTAAAAGGTAGAGATTACTACACCTTAAATATGTAAATCTAAGTAATGTGGGCATGTTTTTTCTGGGAACACAACTAAATTTCATATGCATGTATAGATTACGCCATAAATGCTTTACATAAAAGAGCTAAATTGCTGATGCAACTATGCGAGTGTGTCCAAAGCACCAATATAACTATGTGAAGTGCATTCAAACAGTTTCAGTAATGGATTAAATCACGCCCTTACATATTGATGGGAAATCTTGAAAGATTTTTAGGTAATGGAATCCATACATCAAGATGTAGTGTTTTGATCTATTGTTTTTGCAATCATATAAAGGACCACAGGGACCGTATTGGTATAAACACAAACAAGATTCATATAGCACAACTATTGCAATTGTGCTGTGATGTAGAATTTAGTCATTGTTAGACCGTCACTACTAAATACTAATTTCAAAGTTGAAATTATGCAGAATATTACTACTAATTACATGGAGATGCTATTGTTGGAACAAATGGAATGGGTTTATATAGGTTAGCCAATTCTATTACAACCAACATAAAGAATGGAGTACTGAAGACAAATGCACCAATAAAAAATATGCAACTAGCTACTAATTGGTGAATTGATGGAAGATGGGTATGTGAGAATTTTAAATATGGGAGAACAAGTACATGCATTATGCATATGCTACCAGACTAAACTAGAAACATTACAAGGCTGCAGAACTTGGTTCCTAGGACTAAATATTCCAGCTTAAACAAATATTAATCTAATATTGATAATTTAAATATTTCTCACCTTCACGAGGATGACGTCGTTGCCTTTCCAAATGAGACATCGCTCCTTCAGAATGCCTAGTGGAAATTATTCCAGCTCTCATTTGTAGTTCCACCGTCTGTGTAAATCATCCGCAATACATCGAGCTATCATTTATTTTCAGTGTTGCCTCACGGAAATAGTATCCAGTCTAATTCTTCAATATATTTTCTAGTAGGTGTCTGTTCTTCAATATATTTGATATTTTATGTTACTGCTTACTTATCTTCTCATTGCCTACAAAAACACATCATGGTTAAACAGTAAACAAAAATCACAGCAAAGAGTAATGACGCATCACAAACACGTCTTGCCAACAAAAATACATACAGGTTGAACAAACACAAAAACGTAGCATCATAAAGGCAGAGTGATATCTCAACTTACGAAATATATGTGATTTCAAGGGTAATCGAATCGAAGATCCCTTCACTTTCCACTCTCTAAGTTGCTTGCTTTTACTTGTTTTTCGTATCTTTGTAAAACCACTGCTACTTTCTCCTCTTGAAGGATCAATTCTTTTCTGCACCTTTCCACCACTACTTTCTCCGCTGAAAAGATCAATCCCTTCACCTTTTCATGATAATCAGCTGGTGGTGCAAGACTCAACTGAGGAGGATTTTCCACATGATTCAATCTATGTTCTTTCTGAAGATTAGTTAAGATTTCAAACTGCTGCACCCAAGTTGCAATCCAATTAGTATCAAGATAAATGAGTACAATGGGTTAACAGTTATATCTAGACTAACCCTTGAAATTGGTTGATAAGCATAGGAACCCTCAAATATATCGCTTTCATGCTGGTGCAGACCAATTATCTCTTGAGCTGTCTGGTTTCTTGACAAATACTTGCTCACTAATCCATCCTCCACAAGGGCAGACTTACTTTTCGAACCCAAAGCCTTCCTTTTTCTATGGCGTACAAATGGGGCATCCTGCTGAAGAATCTCTTTGTGATGCCTCTTTTTCTTGAAGTTCACACTGCAGATGGGTTGTATGTCCACAGCTGAATATTTGAATCCTAGAGCTTGTGGAATTTTTGGTAAGAGGGAAATTACATATGCAACATAAAAGACTCCTAGATCCGTACCCATGAGAAGCGCCCTTTTTTAGTAGGCTCATGGTATAAAAAGTATCATCCTCAATCAATGATTTGGCAGTGTGCTGGCATTACAAGCAACTAGTCAATATGGAAACTTTTCATTTGATTCATGCAACAACAATATGATAAATTTCACAAAACATTTTACTTGTATGTAGCCAATCAAAAGTGGAAATTTTGTTTCAGATGAAAATCAATATCCACAAGTTAAGTCAGAATGTACAACATTAATGTTTGCGAGTTTGGGTAGAAAATAATACAAGAGAGAGTTAAAATTACTAGAGAAGATAAATGGAGGAGTCATAACAAGTTTCCTTGTGTTTGTGAGTTAATGAGAGGAAGTGGACAATGAAGGACTTAAAATTTTAAGGTTTGTTATTTTGAGGGGTAGAATGAGAACAATAAGAACTTTTTAAAGAGGGAAAATAACATTCCAACCAAATCTTCCCATTTTTGGGGGGAAAGTTGTGGGTAGAAAGTTGGGTTTACTTTCCACCCATTTCCCCCATTTTTTCTCCTTAAAAAAAACACACACATGACACTTGGGAAGGAAAACATTTAAAATCATCCATTTTCCTCTTCTTTCTTTTTTTCCAACCTTTTAAAACTCGTGAACACAGCGCAAGTCAAATAAACAATAATGAGTATTAAAAATTGATAAATAATAAAATAAACAAGGTATATGACTTCTCAATACCATATTGCCGATAATTGCCCTTTTCCACTATTTCGTATTGGCATAATTACTGGTTAATTTTTATTTAGTTATTTTTATATGGCTTCATTTGAAAAGATATTGTATAAGTAAATAGTACTAAAAACAAAATCAAATGTCAGTCTGCCACCTCCATTTTGCGTTTTTGGTGTGAAATGACAAGGCTGAGACAAAAGAATATCCAAAGGAAAGACGAGAGATATTTAATCAACAGTTTCTGGTTTCAAGAATGTGAAGAAGACTTGACTACCAACAACTCCACATAGAAAACTTAGCTCGAGTTTATACTAAATTATTTCCAAATTAATAATTTCATGGAAAACAATGCATCCAGGAGCTAGGTCACATGGATGGACAACAATATCAAGTTGATAACAAAGAGAACCTTTCAAAAAATTATCTCAATTATAGTAAATATATATAAGTAATTAATCAAAAGAAACGTGTATCACGAGTTTCTCGTCCTCTAGTGTTTATAAAACAAGTAAATTATAAGAAAAACAATGATAGGAAGAGCAAACATGCCAAAATTCTTCTTTCAAAATCATATGTTCCAAGCATTCCCAATATGATAAGTTTAAAATCACCAAATTCCTAGATACCACTATCAGAAAGGAGTTTCAGCATGATGGTTGGAAGGCGAACATATCCGATCATTCCCTTAAGAATCTCTTTAATGAACACAGAAAATAATGTCAAATATGTCATTTACCTGCATGAAAATATTATAACATTAATATAAATTGTCCAACGACTACAGACGATTCACGAAGAAAAAATATAAAATATGTGCAAGACCTCCTCCTTCTGCAAAACAGTGTTGAAATGCTCCACTCCAGCATCATAAAGTAAACTTCGAACAGTGGCATCAAGCATTAAAAATTTGTCAGTTAGGCCAGAAAGAATAAGTGATAGAGCAGTGCCAACATCACCAACTCTTTCAAATAAAAAAGTAGAAGCATCTACAATCCCATAGTTCTGGCACAAGCGTAAACAATGTTCCACCCTATAGCTTTCAAAGGTCTCAAGGAACTTGAGCACTAAAATGGGTTCGTATTGACATAACATCTATAAAAAAAATATGTAGGCAATTTTAAATTATAGTAATATAACTTCTTAAATGTTTCCAGAGAATTGGCAATCATTCCGTTGTAGTAGATAACAAGAAGAAATTAAAATTGTGGATATATTACCAAATTTTGCTTAACTAGGTAGTTCAGAACATGGTACAATAAATTCATTATAGAAAGAAAAGTTAAGGAATAGGTGGAGGTTGATATGGAAAATAAATATACCTATGTTAAAATTTCTAAATCATCAAGTAATTAAACATTTTAGAACGAACAATGGTTGAAGGCTTATCATATATGCATATATTTAATAAACTTTATTAGACGTAAGAGCATATACCCTAACGGAATGACACAACATAGTTTAACACACACTAACTGCTCGACAATTGTGGAGAAATTTATACTGCTCAATGATTTTATCAGTTACATGAACTGGATTATTATGCATTAATTTGGAAAATCAGAAATCCTTTCCAAGAAAGCCTCAATTCTACTTTGCTGACCCCCATCCCTTCTTCCATTAGGAATGTCCACATTATCACCTTTTGTAAAACATGAAAAGTTAAGAATTCCAGTTGAGTGAACCTCAATAATAATTTTTAGATAAAGGAAAAGGCTTTCTGAGTGAAAGTCCAGCTCAGATAAAGTGCGTTCATTATCACCACTGAAATGTTCAACATCCAAAAAGAATGTGATCTATCTGCAAAAGGCAGAAACACAAAAACAATTTTATCAATCAGAATCTACTTCAGGTCTACGTAAACATACGCACCATGTGAAACAAAGATCCATCAAACACATGGTTATCAAGCAACACCGCTTAATTTGACCGAGATCCGGGATTCAGTGATATGATTGGCTTGATGGGAAAGCATCGATTCTTTTGCCATCTAATTCAAGCAATGTATAATTGATAAAAGAGAAGGCATGAATCGTTCAAGAACGCCTTTCATATAGCTCTCCAAAGGCAATATTGATGTCTGATGGTATGAATACAACCACAAACCTAAATAAATATTTAAAAATAGATCAACCTTTCTGTATGAATCATGGGTTTTTTTGTGTGGGTGTGGGGTGTGGGGTGTGGGGTGGGGGGGAGGGGGAGAGAAATCATGATCATAAAGTACCTTTATAGATTGTTTGATGTGTAACTTACCAATTGTCACAAGGAACGAAGAAGTACTATTTTGTTATAAAGCATTTTATATGTCCAAAATAATGGAAAAAGGGTTAGGGAAATCAAGGGGAATAAAACCTTCGCTGAAGTGGGTAAATGCCCTTAACAAAAATAAGTTGGCATCTAAGATAGCACTAAACAAGAAAGCTTACCCCTTTAACTAACCTATTTCCAGATTAGTGCAAGCAGCTAAGTTTGAAATGGCTAATACAATAATAATAGATATGACTCCTAAAATTATCCATTCTGAGGCAGCTATTCAAATATTATACATGAGACACGGGACAAATTTGGTAAAAAAGAAAATGTTATATACACTTTTACAAATAAAATCAATAGAGAGCTTATAAAAAAGATCAATAGAGAAATAATCCACAAAATTGAGAAATGCACATTTTTCATTAACTAATTTCAAGTAATACATTGAAAAGTATCGGTACATTGTACTCACACCATGCATCACGACAAGGTCAAATCACGCATCAACATCTGCACATGTTGGGAAATCTAGTTCATAAAGTGCATGAATATTCTCCATACCTTAATAAAGACAGAACCATGAGAATATGAGATCACAAGATGTAAATACCTAAGCAAAGGAAGAATGATTTCTAAAGCCTACATACCATTGTAATCTAGTTCAATACTGATAATGAACAATAGATAACTTTAGTAATACATTGTTGGATCCGATATCAAATATTGCAAGGCAAAGTATTTCAAAGAAATTTAAGTTCAGGGTTTACATTTTGAACTTTGGAAATAGAAAATTATCCTATGGACTCATGGAGATATTGTGCTCTAACTATAATAATTTGAATCACAAATATAAATAGTGTATATTTCCTGGGAACTACTCAAAACAATGATTCTTGCAAAAGGATGGTGATACATATATTCTATTAACATTTTTGACTTAAAAGTCACTCGTTGATTGTTTTTTCATCCTTAACTTTCATCCATAGGAATCAACCATTATCCTATGGACTCGGGAGATATTGTGCATTTGTTCTCTAACTATAATAATTTGAATCACAAATATAAATAGTGTATAATTTCCTGGGAACTACTCAGAACAATGATTCTTGCAAAAGGATGGTGATACATATATTTTATTTACATTTTTGACTTAAAGTCACTTGCTGATTGTCTTTTCATCCTTAACTTTCATCCATTGCACTAAAAGAAAATAGGAATAACTTCTTAAAAAAATTGTCAAACAAGTCCTATCTGCTCAACTTTTTTCTTCTGTCCAAGTCATATTTCCACTGCAGCTGGGTAACTCCTTTCTTCTCATTACACCTGAATGAGAAAATTATATTCGTCATTCTTTACAGAGGAAGAGCAAAGGTAGATAGAAATGAATAGAAGCACAAAATTGGTCAGTGTTTAATTACCTCTACCAAAATGGTGTTGCTTAAGATAAGTGATTCATGCATAATTATGAAACAAAGATGACTTGGTGCAAATCTAAGTTTAAAACTGCATCAAGGTACAAAATCAGTAAGAAACATGCAAACAATTAGAATGCAGAAATAGTAATCGGAGATTGTGAATAATTTGTGAAATATATGACAAAAAGTATACCAAAAGCCAAAAATATGATAGCAAGATTACTGGGTGAGATGGAAGATGTTTGACTTCTTAAAAGAAGTCTATGAAACTAGGAAGCAATACAATCGTATCCATTGTTGTATCCAGAGTTGTATAAGTGATACCTCCCATAAGACTGTTATAGTATGTACTCATTTTACAACTGCCTAAGAATAGATCAGCCTAGTTTCTAAATTTTCTTAAACTATGTGCCATATGATGTCATCCAAATCGGATGGAGGTGTATATGCCACAATTAAAATAACAGAAATTCTTCCATGAAAAGTTGGTAGATAAGAAGTCTACGAAAATTAGTCAACCGAGTGCAAAATTTTGCACTATTTCCATTAGT
Source organism: Panax ginseng (assembly GCA_020205605.1). Lineage (NCBI taxonomy): Eukaryota > Viridiplantae > Streptophyta > Magnoliopsida > Apiales > Araliaceae > Panax > Panax ginseng. Next base: position 103,274,362 of record CM035141.1, on the reverse strand, counting down.
GCAAAATTTTTCACAAATAATAATATCAATTGTAAGACTCGATTCATTGGTTTGAATTTCCTTAATTCATACATTACGCTTCTCTAACTGCCAATTGCCAAACGAATCCAGAAGAAACCGCAAAAAAGAACCTTAATAAGTAGTAGGACACATTCATATACCACAAGGAACTCATACTCAAACTTTAATTAATCAAATAATATTATTTAAATTTAATTAAAGGCAATATTACTGATTACTTCAAATTATCTCATAATTAAAATTATCATTTATTAATTATGACCAATCGTTAAACCTCTAATTAATTTAATAATTAATTAGAACAACATTATAATTATTAACAACTCGATTAATTTAATAATCCCAAATAAATTATAATTTCAAACTATAAAATTATTTCTCATTAATTTAATTAATGTGACACACTTAATTAAATTAATCTACAACAATTTCATCAATTATTTATTTAACTCAATGAATAAATCAACAAAATATTTATTTAATTCAATATAAATAAATATTTAATATTAATTACAAAAATCTTGTTCGTCACATAAGCTGACTGGGTGATGAGCTTAATTAATTCATCCGTTTTAGTACTGGAAAACAATTACAAGAAAATATAACCATATCAATCACGTGTAGTACATCACTACAAAGAATATGGTAAAGATATTTTGAGGCACGCAATGCACTCGATAACTTCTCTTCATTAATTTTTTTTTGGGGGGGAGGGGGTTGGGGTTGGGGCAGGGAACATGGGGACGGAGGGTTGGGTAGGGAAGTACTAAAGAACAAGTTATTAATATCATGCACAAGTTTAATCACCAAAACTACTCGAGACAGATTATCAACTAATTTGATACTTCCCTCACTCAACATTTTCACGTGTCCCATTTATTGTTTTGATCTGTCTAGCTATTTGTTTTTCATGGCTCATGCACACAAATCGTCAGTTACTAATCATGATATAGCCCTTCTTGTTAAAATACAAATTTACGTAGGTAGTTTACATGATAAAACGAAGATTATATAAAACAATCAAAACACAATTTATGGAGAAAAAGCTAATCATCTGCAGACATAAAATAACCACTACCACTACTAGCTAAAGAATAAGTTTAGAACATCCAAAAAGAATCACATAACTACTATACCTAGATACATCATATTGTTACTGTTAGTTATTTTATTTTAGGCTATAATGTATATGATATTTATATGTTTAATAATTTTTTGGAGTACAATATATTCATACAAAAACTAACATGTATATATTGTATATTGTGAACGATTTATTGCCTTATGGAATACTAAGTGAACGTCTTATTGCTTAAGCATCCTGCCGCTCGGTCACCGTCTCGCATTGCCGTCATACTACAGTATTCTGCTTAATAATTTTGCCCCGAAACTATTTCCTAAACAAACCATTGGCCTAGCAGAATGACAAAAAACTAAAAGATGCAATATAATCAGAAGTATACTCAAATAAAGAAACAATCTTCAGCCTCAAAATATGACACCTACCATGCAGGTGGCCTGCCTTATTCTCACGCAATCCCAATGTCTCTAATTTCAACAGTTACTTCTTTATAGATTTGAGATCTTTCCTCAAGTTTCAAAGCACTTTATGTCCCTTTGATAAAATTCTTTGAGACCAGATTCAACAGTTGCACCTCATTAAATAATGAAAATCTTAAGTGGCAACATAATCATAATACACTAAATATTTTATGGTTTCCAAATCTGTCTGATCAAGAAAGATAGCATCTGCCACTTCCATAAAGGTGGTAATATTTCATGTAAGATGTCCCACATAAGTTATATAGAAATAGAGCAGATACATTGTGATACTTAATCACTTTAAGTAACTTTAATTATAAACATACAAGGCTAAAACAAAGGAAAATCAGTGAAACTATGAGATAACCTAAGCAGAGTGCATTTGTCCACCTAAATATTGTCGTAAAACTATAAAAGTGATGTAAAATAAAACAATAGCCACATTTGAATTTATGCAGCCCGAAAATTCTATAAACCAGGTTGTATAGATGAGTATTGAACCAAAACAGATTCATATGGCTTAATCAGGATCTCCGCAAAGGCACAAATACAAAAGCTCCAAATAGTTGTCTTGCTATAGCTGTGAATCACACGCAATGATTGAATAATAGACAAATTTCACAATTAATAATATAAAGCAGGAGAAAAGTGTTTGATGGTATAGCAACAAATGAATACCTACAGATACCTCCTTTGATCCATCAGCTCTTGTTCTCAGAGATTGTGCAAGAACGTTACGTGACGCTGTAAATCAAGCGTCATGACTTTTCTTGAATTTTCAGTAACAACCTTTTTTGCAGCTTCTTTCGCTGCTCTTTGAGCTTCCAAAGATTTTGCATCTTCTTTAGCTCTCTTCTTTTCAGCCTCAAGGCTAGCTTGAATCTATCAAATAATAAAAACCTAGAAGTATCTAAAAGGTTAATTAACATGTTCTTTATATATGGTTCATATTTCTGACGAAGAAAATACAGAAAAAGACAATGTCTCCTCTGTCAGGCAAGAAAACAGAATATTCATTCCATCTCCAGATGTCTTGTTGTGCATCTCCAAAACTCACCCAGCTACCACAATCACCTTTTCTAACAGAACAAAACCCAATTCATAAACAAAAACCGCAAGCCAACTCTAATTCATTAACTACATTCTTCATAATCAATACAAACAGGAAAACTTCCCCCTCTGTGATTTGATATTTGAACTTGACACTACTTTGATGAGTTTGAGAACCCAAGAGGGCTGATCATTTGTGAGAAACCAAGAGGCCTTAAAAATAACACCAAAAGGAGGGGAAAGCTACTTAAACCTAGGGCATAATTCCAAACCTACAAACAAGAAAAATCATATGAACAACTTGACCCCAAGATCAACAACCCATACCTCAATCCATACACTAGCCCACTACCATGTAGCTTTTTCTTTTCTTGATCGACTATTTTAATCCTTTGAAAACTCGATATATTTATTAATTATAGATCGAACTTGCTAAATTTTCATAATACGCACATAGGTTGTTTTTGCCTTATTATATCTATTATTTTATTTTTTGGGGTTAATATCATTAATTCAATTCATATATCAATAAATGTAAGTCAAAGTAAATTAAAGTCAAATAAAACTCTAATCATTTTAATAGGGTAAATTTTATAACATCTACGCCTCCTTTTCTCCCACCCAAAATAAAATAGTGTTCGTTTATCCACAGATGACACACATTGAATTAAAGCATCAACAAGTCTAGATAAGTATTAATTTGGAATACCGAGAGTACTAATTAGAATAAAGGCGAATATATGCACCTAGATTTTGTGTCAACCAAAACCAGGAACTGGAGGAATGGGTGCCACGGTCGTATCACGGGTTCACTAGCTATCAGGAATTTGGTTCAACCGCTGATCATCATCCTGCCACAAAGTAGGCTATTAGAGGTAGCCTCTTAGCTTAGCTGGTAGGAGAGACTACGATATAAGGACAAATACCACATGGTATAGTTAACACTAAACTAGGAAAACTAACATAAAAGCACAATTAGTTATAAATGTGCTCAAACTAAAGAGTTCTGATGAACAATTTTTTGCTCTTAAAGTTGGAAAAAATTTAAAAATGAAGCACATTTATCAATTCCTAAAGCTTTGACATATGCATGGTATGAAACTGTTTATAGATTCATACAAGCATGCGAAGAGAAGATCATATTATTCATAAATGGAAATTCAGGTGGGAGTCTAAAGTTAATCAAATGATGTATTACTTTCCAGTTCCAAGGCCATGATTTATGTTGCCAGCATTGATTTTATTGAATTTACTGAAATGCAATACTATTTTTTACTCTTGCTACTTTTTAATTTAAGTTTACTTTCATATATTTTGTATTTCCCATGTCAAATCACTTGACAAATCAAATTACTGAAAAACATACAAAATACAGAAAGCGACTACAAGTTGAAGCCTTATCTAATGTGCACATATTGCCATCCACCATTAGTCACTATTGAAAGCTTCATCTGGTTGACACAAAATTCTCTAATAAAATTTTTACTCCCATACACCATACAGATCAACAAGAAGTTTAGATTTTCACTATTACAATAATAGTGATCATGTCATTTCTATTCTTTTTCTATTCATTCACGTGATATGCAAGTTGCGAGTGCCACTAAATAATGAAATAAGTAATAGACAATAACTATATTGTATAAATAAAACTAAAAGAAGTTGTGGAAATTGAAACTAAAAGAATTCCTTATATCAGAAGTTTATAATATAGAAATATATACAAGCACTGCACATACATTAAACAATTGAAATACTATTTGAGGTATATTGGTAGTAACAGTACCAGACTTTGGATTTCACATGAGTCCTCGAGGACCTAGAATCTCTCCTAGATTGGCCTCCTGATGCATGTAAGATGAATATCTATACATCAGTCCAATTCATAAACATCTGGACCAATCAACATAAAGAAACCTCACATTCAATACAGACAAACATAAATATTTAACAATCCCAAATCAAACTCATTCACTTCTGGACAGCCAAGAACAAGGAAAATGGAATAACATAATAACCAAAACGAAATTGTGCAAGAAGAGGCAAAAAGGTATGTGTGTGAGAAGTGGGGGATATAGAAAAATATCAAAAATTGCAGGAATTTAGTTATGCATATGAATTCTTATTTAACCGGAGTAAAAGATCATAACAAAAAGGGTAAATATGTATATATTGGTGTACACACTACTTGTATGCACTCTAATATCTTCCACCAAAGACTTGCAAATGTAGGAAGACTTCTCACATTGAATATCTACAGTTCTGTGTGTTGGTTTTCATATAACAAGTAGCTACATTTATACACAAAATGCTAGCCTAACTCTAGGAGAAAAACAGGGAGAGGGAAACATGAAATGTTTAAGCCTAAAGCATGTTATGCTACTAACATCTGCTAACACTCCCCCTCAAGTTGGTGTATAGATGTCTCGCATACCCAACTTGAAACACAATGAATGAAACAACATAGAAAAGCAAAACAGCAGCATATCAGCAACACCAGTTTGTTCCCGCAATATAAAACGGAATGGAGGAACCAAACACAATGCGAACAAGAACTGACATACAACCAAATCGGGCCCCAAAGCATGAAAAACCAGACCCACATGGGACCAAAACACCGTCAGAAATCAGCGACGCAGCAAACAAGGACCCGCGTGAGACTGCAAATTACATTAAAACCAGCTGAAGCACAACAACAATTAGCCCATGTGGGCGCACCCAAAAAACAGCCAGTAATCAGAGTGAGTCGAATCCGTGGGACCCAAAAGTCACTCACTCAAACAAATTAACAGCAGCCAAAACAGGGAAAAATTGGTGCACCAAGGACACAAAGTAAGACACACTGCCCCACCACCAAGAACAGCAGCAATGTGCGACCAAATATACAAAGACCCTCGAGCAAAGAGTAAAAAATCCCATGCGTCAATGGGCTAGCAGCAGGAAATGACAAGGCCATGTGCCAACCCCACATGACTGCACCCATGTGAGAAATAACAAAATCAGCTATAAATTAATGGCAATAACGTGGCTCCCAAAAAGAGCACAACTTGGGCAACCCCACTTGGAAAATGAATGAGTAAAACTAGGAAACTGCCCCCCACCAAGTACAAATCAGCATGGGCACAAGAATGAGCACCATGTGCAGCCACCCATACACATTAAGATGCACTAAAAGTCCAAAGTTGAGAATACAACCGTGTGCAGCCACCAAAACAATGAAGACAAACTGCAAAACGCAGCGGAAAACACCATGATTTCCGACCACAAGGTCAAGAAACCCAAACGTAAAATCTTCCTGCAAAAATCCCCAACAAACTGGGAGCATAAAACTCCCCCTCAAATGCAACTTTAGCTAAAGGGCATTAAAGTGCATTTGGAAGAGATTCCCAGGCACAATGTAACCTAGAAGGGACAAAGGGATCACAACGGATGCAAGCAACAAAGTGGATGGCAGTTGTAGCTCATGAGTAAAACAGCCCAAGTGGGTGGACTAAGCAACAAAGTAGCTGAAAAATGCTTCCAAACCCTAAACCCATGTGAGCACAAGCAAAATCAGCTATAAATTACTAGCAATAACGTGGCTGCCAAAAACAGCACAACTTGGGCAACCCCACTTGGAAAATCAACAAGTAAAACTAGGAAACTGCCACCCACCAAGTACAAATCAGCATGGGCACAAGAATGAGCACCATGTGCAACCACCCATACACATTAAGATGCATTAAAAGTCCAAAGTTGAGAATACAACCGTGTGCAGCCACCAAAACAATTTAGACGAACTGCAAAATTCCGATAGAAAACACCATGATTTCCAACCACAAGGTCAAGAAACCCAAATGTAAAAATCTTCCTGCAAAAACCCCCAGCAAACTGGGAGCATAAAACTCCCCCTCAAATGCAACTTTAGCTAAAGGGCATTAAAGTGCATTTGGAAGAGACTCCCAGGCACAATGTAACCTAGAAGGGACAAAGGGATCACAGCAGATGCAAGCAACAAAGTGGATGGCAGTTGTAGCTCATGAGTAAAACAGCCCAAGTGGCGTGGACTAAGTAACAAAGTAGCTGAAAAATCAGCAAATGAGCTGCTAACTAAAGTCCAACAATCAGCCACAAGGAAGTGAGAGTAGCAACCAAGGAAGTGGGTAGCAGAAGTGCAGCCCCAGCCCACGAGGGGGAAAGTACAAAGTAGCTACTAATACTCCCCCTCAAATGCAACTTTAGCAAAAGGACATTAAAGTGCATTTGGTAGAGTGCAAGTGCAAACTAGCTAAAAGTGCAAACTAGCTAATACTCCCCCACAAATGCAACTTTAGTAAAAGAACATTAAAGTGCATTTGGAAGAGCAAACTAGCTAATACTCCCCCTCAAAGAAGCGTCGGAAAACATAACGGAAAATCCCATGTTGGAAGAGAAATCAACAATGGATATCATGTTGGAAGAACATCAACAAGGGATATCAAAGAACCAAGTGAAACAAAATAGCCATCAAAGTTCAACAGCCCTATGCCATGACAAGCTGACAAGGACAAGAAGCAGCAAGTAGACCAAAGGTAGCAATAGGAACAGCCCAAAACATGCCCATAAGCCACATTAGTGCACCAATAGGCAAGAGGGCAGAGAAGCCAGCGAACCCAGTAAGGAACCTTTGAAAACTAACAGTAAGCACCAGAAGGCATAAGCACAAGGACTGCCAAACACGGCCAAATTTTACTTTCTTATATTTTATTTTGTATTTTATTATCATATAATATATTTTGTTCATCACATTACAACAAGTACGCAGTACATCCTTGAAACTTAGTGCACTTAGGCCACTTCCACTCAATAGAACTAGTATCTCCACTAATATTGTTAGCATGATCAGCAAAAGTTCGGTAAGAAAGGCTTGATCCAAATAAATTAAAGAATTGATAGCATGACCAACAAAAGTTCGGTAAGAAAGGCCAGATCCAAAGAAATTCAAGGAAAAAACAACTAAGAAATGTCATTTAAAGCAGTGAAGTGTATGATCTTCGTCAACCAACAAAACTAAAAATTACTCTCATTGAATTAAAAAATTTCAGTCATGTCAATCAAAGCAATAAATACATTCACATATAGCTCCATTTTAAATATTAAGCCATGAATTTTCTTTCCCTCTTTGTACAGAGTCCATCAATCCACAACATGTCTCAAAACACCATATTTTGTGCAAAAATAATACCCATTGTTGATACCAACAATAATTTCATGGCGAAAAATATTGCCAATTAATACCCAGAAAAATTAGTCAAATATTTGATGTATTCCTTAACGAACATCAAAAACATAATAAACTACTTGTTTATTGTCTTCTTGCAACCCTTAATCACCACTTCCTTGCAACATTCAATAATTGCTTTTTGGTTCTCCACTCCCGCAAACTACACATCAGGTTATGTGAATATAAATTAGAGATGACATTCAATTAAAAAAAATGCACTGCAATGATAAAATGACATTACTTGTTTAGATGTAGCAGATGATGACTCATTTGGATTCAAGTTATACACCCTCGTTGGTGGGTGGCAGTGGTGGCTCATTTGGAATCTACACATTCATTTAAAATGGTAATCAAGAACAAGTAAGTGAAAACAATGGTAAATATAATTATAATTAGTAATATTACCCTTGTACATGTAGCTGATGTAGCTCTAGGAAGCATCCATGATCCCTTTGTGCCCCAATAAGTAAGCCATATGATTCAAGTCGATCATTGTTGTAGTCTCAAAGTTACAATAATCACAATAATCAATATAACTCACTTTGCCTCTTATGTATTCAATCTCATCCTTAGATAATTGACCTCCATGATGCAATTTTATTGTTAAGCAACTGTTGAACATTAACTGACCTTCAAGACGATATTAAACTATAATTAAGGACCACAATATAATATAATATTATACAAACAGAGAGGGTTGTCAACATATGATAACAAATGTACAGAAATTAACTCTGTACACGTGATGTTTCTGTTTGTATATTTAATATCTGTGGCAATTAAAGGTGGTGGTGGTGGTGGCCTATGGTCGAGGGAGGTCAATCCTTCACTTGATGAGTCCCTATCTCTCTTTTAAATCTCATGCAATAAATAAAATTGTCCTTACGTTAGTACTATGCCTGATGAGGAAAACATGATGTTGTTTTGATATCATTCAATGTAATTCAGATTGATACTGTGCAATTTGAGAAGATCCTCAAGTAGATAAAGTCTGGTATTGAAAGTGGTGCCACCCTTGAATCTGGAGGTGAAAGATATGACCCCAAAGGCTTCTATGTTCAACCAACAGTTTTCTCAAATGTCCAGGTATCACTGCCACTAAATGTTCCACAACAAAAACAATATGTAAAATACAAGTAAAACTAACCAGATTCTTGACCATTTCTGCTTTTAGGATGGCAAGCTGATCTCAAAAGATGAATTATTTGGCCCAGTTCAGTCCATCTTGAAATTCAAGTATGTATAAATCACTTGTAATACATCTCGTTTCTGTACTTTCAGAAGCCTAAAATCTTTTACAATTGACTATGTCTCTGCTTTTGATAGGGATCTTGATGAGGTGATCTGAAGGGCAAATTCAACCCATTACAGTCTGTCTGCTGGAGTTTTTACTCATAACATAGACACTGCCAACACCTTGACACGAGCTCTGAAAGCTGAGACGGTATGGGTTAACAGTTTGATGTCTTGATGCTGCATAGCCTATCCAAACTTCCAAGCCATCCTTGCGACTAGTTTGAGGTCGCATTTCAAGCCGTCGACCTCTGGATTGCCGATTACGACGTACTCCCTGTGGAGAATTCCCTAGGCGACAGCATTCACGGAACTATGACCTCCTCCGGCACCGTCTCCACATCGTCGGGTGAAGTCCAACTCCCCCCGTCCACCACTGCCTCCTAGCCCTCCCTGGTGTCCGTAAAGAATTCCTCACTTGCGTAATCAGCCATCCTCAGGCTCTCGCAAGAAAAAAGTCTGAGCACACATTAACGAAGCTTGAGGCTATTTTGCAGAGTAGAAAGGAAGATGCTTTCATGCGTGAAACTTCTCTGGCTAATTCCTTCTCCCAACAGGTTCATGACACTCTCTAAGTCAATCTTTCTGTAAATTCACTCTTAATTTCGAGTTCAATCAACTCACATGTTCATTATATTTTACAACCGTACGAAGGTGTGGATGTCTGGGAAGAACACGACTACTGGTGATGAGAAAGATAATGGTGAAAAAATAAACTGGCTTGATCAATGGATGTCAACGAAGCAATGGGAGATTAACAGCAGAGCTTCCATTGATATAAAATAACCTGCAAGGACAGGTGAACTCCACGTATCCAGGCCTTATTTTTACTCAGCTTCAAGAGTCGTGAAATCGCAATATATAAAGCAACACCAAAGACAGCCAAACCCACATCCTATGGTTTCACCCCGCTACATAGAGCCTTACAGTCCCTCTCTTCAATCACCTGTAACTGCTTTGTATAAAATAAAATCATTGCAGGTGCGTTCAGCAAGCCCCCATTGCCCAAAAGAAGACGAGCTACTCCACAAGAAATACCCCAAATCTACGTTCTACACCCCAGATCAATGGTGGTGCATCTCGCTATAGCATTGGTGCAAATGATGGTACAGTTACTGCAGCAATGCCCAATTACATGGCTGCCACCGAGTCGTCAAAAGCTCGTGTTCAGTCACAAAGTGCACCAAGGCAGAGCCGCCCGTTAACACCAAAAAAGGAGCAAATTGTGGCAGCAAAGTAGCGCCTATTGAAACAACTCGGGTCAAATCCCGAGTCCAAAACAAATCTCGGGTCAAATCCCAAGTCCGAATCGAATCAAATCCATCAAAATAAGGCCTCAAACTACTGGCCTAATAATATCTTCTTGGGTCATCATAGCCCACCACAGGCTCCCAAAAGGTCATGACTTGAAGGTACTATTCGTAGTAACTTATTTCCTTATATGCAGACAAATTTTTCCCCTATCTTTCGATATGGGACTGGAGTGTTACAAACTCCCCCACTTAAATTTCTGACGTCCTCGTCAGAATCCGATCACAATTTCTGACGTCCTCGTCAGAATCCGATCACACACACGGCCCAAAGATCTTTGCCTCTCTAGTCATTGTGGGATAATACCAGCTAGCTTCGTGTCCCCACCTCCGGACCTCCATCTCTCCATTGTGGGATAATACTATCAACTTTTGTGTCCCCACCTCCGGCAACCCGATCGGATGACCCGACCCAAGCTTTCGAGAGTCGGCTCTGATACCATATGAAACAACCCGGGTCAAATCCCGAGTCCAGAATAAATCTCGAGTCAAATCCCAAGTCCGAATCGAATCAAATCCATCAAAATAAGGCCTTAAACTACTCGCCCAATAATATCTTCTTGGGTCATCTTAGCCCACCACAGGCTCCCAAAAGGTCATGACTTGAAGGTACTATTGGTAGTAACTCATTTCCTTATATGCAGACAAATGTTTTCCCTATCTTTTGATATGGGACTGGGGTGTTACACCTATCATATCCAGTACCTGAGCCATTTATGAGTATTAGTTTTAGCCAAAACTTGAGAAGCCCTAGCTTCAAGAGTGTTCAACCTGGCCATGTAGGAATGGGGCAACAGTCATGTTATACAAACAACATTGGTGGAGAGATTTCTCCATCTTCGACCACTGATCTGAGAAGGTGGCTTAGATGAGTCAAACTGCAGAAAGTAATTATCAAGGAATGAAGATACTGACGATGAAACTAATAAACCTAGTTATCATCTTTCCATACACTAGCGAATACAGCCTACAGGAACTTGAGATGCTGTTGTGTGGATGGGGTGGGGGAGAATTGGTATTCTGTATCCTGGCATATTTTCCATTCTTATAAGCTAAGTCTAGTTAAAACCATATTCTCTTAACATAACTTTATGAAGTTCTCCTTGTACTCATTGTCAGTTTTAGATCTCCTCAATTCTGCTTTACTTTCCTGCACTCCCCTGGCTACCAAAGTCAAATTTATTATAATTGCACCCTATGGAGATCATCACTCTAAGCATGATTAGCCAATAAAGGATTTTGCACTCCTTTCTCCTCTAACTAGAGTCACAAATAACGAATTTGGATTACAGAGTTGTAGAATATAAAAAAAATTACTATCATAAGCCAAGCACACTTTAGTCTTTAAGTAGAAATCAAACTCTCTTGCAGAAAGGGTACAGTTTCAACATAACGTTGCAAAGCACGATATGGACAAGACCGCTCCTAAGTAACCACATCGATCTTATGATGTTCATAGAAATTTGTAAAAACAACTAATCAAACAATAAAGGTTCAACATTTAGAAGCAATAGTGCAATACTAGCAAATGACTATGGATGGGGAGCCTAAAGATAATAAATGGTTCCTTCTCTAGGAAAAAAACAGGTCCAACATCTACCAAACTAATATAAAACAGAATCATATACTCCTTTCACGTCCAGCAAGTAATTTGGTAAATTGGTCTATCTTCTTTCTTTTCTGCTCTTCTTGCATTTCCCTAGCCCTTGCACAATGACTTTATTTACAAGCTTTAGTGCAAGTACTATTCTTTCTTTCTTCTTCTTTTTTTGTAAAAAAAAAATTACTTTTGCGGCACCATTATGACTTAATATATCTTTTTCATTATTCCGTTTTTGGGCTAATTCAATAAATTCTAGTCCAATCACTTGACATCCTTAGTGATTTGCATCAAAATTTTCATTGGAAATATTCTTAATCTACAAAAAAGTTGTCTAATTTTTTTATTTTTAATAAAGATAAGAGAGTATAATAAAAACTAAATATAGTATGGGCCCTTAAGAAGAAGTATAACCTTTCAATGTTAGGGTGATACTTTTTAACTATGTATTTTCACTTTTATATTCTACACGGTTCTTTAATTTAGTAGTCATCTTACGCTTTTATATTTTAATCTTTTACTTGGTTAAATACTCTTCACTCCAGGATTTGGACTCGTATATGTATATAAATAGAAGCATAACAATACAAATGGGGAAAAGATGGAAAAGCTCAGCTACCAAGCCAATGACTATTACCAACATGGAGTTCCCACAAAAGTATTTCTTGACCGCTGCCTATCACCATTATCAAACATACAAGTTGAAACACCAAAGTCAGCAAGCTTTACCACCCCATTACTATCAAGTACTATATTCCCAACCTGTAACAAATAATGTTGAATTATAAAACATAGCAACTTTCATCTAGAAAGTTTCAACAAGGAAAGAAATTGTCTCATCATTGCAATAGGGTGGAAATATCATATTCGACTAACCTTGATGTCCTTAACATCAGGATGGATGTGTCGATGTTGATGTAGGTAGACCAAGGCCTTAAGAGTTTCTTTCAGGAAATAACCAATGGCAGACTCTTCAAATCCATCTGGATATGCTATCTTCATGAGATGTAAACAGGAACCTTCAGCCGTGAAAGGCATCACCACCCAAAGGTTTCTTTCGACAACAAATGAACAATATGCAGTAATTACATTGGGGTAATCTATTAAACTCACTGTTTGAGCTTCCCTATGAATGTCATCCTGCAGCAGAATACCATTACTCAAATAAAACACACAAGACAATCTGTTCACTCTTAGACAAGGGGACAAACTACATTTTTTTCCTTTATGGGTGGAAATCGGAATTGTTAAACGACCATAAAAAGATAGATCCAAGGAATAAAGAAAAGACAAGTGTCCAGTCCAGACTCAAAAGGACTTAAGGACCGTCTCTCTCTCTCTCACTAGGACCCCAGACCCACGTGGGTCGTGGGTCCAATCAATTTGACCAACTCCCAAAGAGTAATTGTTAATTTGATTCAATGATGAGAAATAATACGGGTTGTTTGAACTGATTGATGTTTACTAATTGCGAAATTTCAACTTCGTAGATTGTATCTGACAATTTCCATCAGTTTACTCTTGTTTTATTGAATTAATATTTCACATTTAATCCGAAATTCTAAAATATAAGAGCAAAATGTAGAAGAAAATGCTCTTATATTTTGAATTGGTTGGAGTATACTATTTAGTTTAGCAGATTCTGAACATGGGGTTCTACAAGAACTTAATGGATTTCCACTTCTTCCTTTGGATGCCACAAGTACTTCACATGGATGCCTATGTAACAAAGTCAGAGTCTCAATTTTCTATATAGCTAATTTAAACCGTCAATTGATCAATTTGGTTCATCCATCTTAATTACCTATAATCACTCATTTATTACTTATTTAAATATTTTAATTTTCTGTACTGTTCTGATCATTGTAGCTAGGTTGTTTAATTAACTTAAATAATTCTCTTTAGCTCTTGATTTAACCTCTGTTGTTTGTACACATACTACTTCAAGTAAATCTGAGGTCCAGCTGAGCATAGTCTATGTAGGAATTAAGAATTTTGCTGGACTGGCCAAAGCACTACAACATTATAAACGGCGAAAACGATAGAAATGTCTTTTTATAAGAATAACGGCGAAAGTTTTATCGTTAACTGTTGAAATAACCGGTGATAAAAGTACAATAATACGCGTGGTTGCATAATAGTACATGGTATTGTACAGTATCTTTGATTATTGATACTTACGTGAGAAGTCACTCAGTTTTATTCGATAATTACAACAGTAATTGTTGCACAGTTTCTTATATTATTGATTCAATTATTGTCACAAGATCATCTGCACAATATTTTATATTATTAAATCAATAATTGATGCGACACAATTATTCATATTATTAGTTAGCATTATTGACAATGTCTAAAAAATTCTGTCGAGGAAAGGTGTTTGGTCATCTAATTGCTCGGCAATAAGGAGAAATCCTTATCGGAAAGCCCCTTCTTTCCTAAGAATGATCTGGTTGTTGATATTGTAAGCTTATAATATTAATTATTATGTCGTGGATATTGGTTCAATTTTGATTTAAAATGAAGGAATTTTTAGCATGAAATAATTGTTGAAAGTTTGACATATTTTCTGTGGAATTACAATTATTTCTCCGATAAAATATTCATTCAAATATATTATTATAATATTTTATAATTGTTTAAATAAAAATATTATATATATATATATACATGCAATTTAATTTTCCTTGAATGCTTTTCTAAGTTGGTGGGCGGAAGAAATTTTTCCTACATGTGTGTTTTGTTTTTGGGTGGCCATTTCATTTGCCTGCAAACTTGTTTTTCAAAAGTGGGCCCTCAATCTTGGAATTGGATGGTTGTAGAGAAAGAATTGCATTGTTAGGCTAATTATTTGGTAGATGATATTGCTTGCAAAGTGGGTTTTCAAAGGGTGGCCCCCACCCATGTAGAAAATAAAGGAAAGTTAGGCTTTGAATGGAAAAGTTAGGCAAAAGAAGAAAAAATAAAAGTTTGGTGGAATGCTTTGTTTTATGCCTCTGAATTTCACTATAAAAGGAGGGCACCCCCTCCTTCCTCAACACACCACTTCAAAAGCAGAAATTCTTATTCTATAGTATTGTGAGCATTTTCTTGAGTATAAGGATACTTTGAGTGTAGTTTTTTCTGCAAGATTTTCTCATAATAATATCTTATATTCCAATCAAATCTAGTTTTTACTGAGGTAAATGATATTATTTTATTTCAATACTCGTAAGAAATATTATTTTCTTTCCTACTCTATAGTATGGAAGGGATATTATTTCATTTCATATTCCTAAATTTAAACTTACTATGGTAAGTATTGCTTCTATAATTCCTAAAATTAGTAGAATATCTTTGATATTTGCGCTTCATCTAGTATCTTTTCATGAAAATATTATTTTGAGCATTCTTGATAAGTTTTAACATTTCATTTAAATACTATTCTTATTCATTATATTATTCAAGTACTATTCACTCAGTACTTATTCACCCGTGGTACTATTAATGATAAAAAAATTGATTTCTTTTCGTTCCAAATCTTTTTTGATACAATATTATTCTTGAATTTTACTCCACAAAGCAGTATCATGTTGACAATTTGGACATTATTGAATTCTGGATAAATTAAATTATAAATCTTTAGAATTTATCATTTTCTTGCATTTAATTGAATTCGTATATCATTGTCATCATCCTCATATTTATATTATTATAAGAGTCATCTTTGGCCCGTAGTGCATAGATGGACTGTTAATTGGTATGATTATTACCAGGGTTCATTCGGTATAATCATGACCCGTAATGTTACAAATGATGTGGTAAAAGTCCTCATTAGCCCGTAGTGCATTGATGGACAGTGGTTGGCATAATCATGACCATTGGTGATAACCCGAATATCCTTGTCCCGTAGTGCATGGATAATTCAGTGATGTGGACTATTTATTGAGATGAGTCTCAGCAATAAAATTGATTATAAACTTTTTAAATCATAGAAGATAATAGATATCATGCTCTACTTGACTCTTCTAATGGATTGCTTATTCCACTGTAGTTAAAATTGTTATCTATTATATTCTATCAGTTTAACACTGTTGAAGGCTAACGATAATTTATTCTGCATTATCTTAGTCATAATATTCTTTACTGTGCTAGTTGAGCTCACCCTTTGCTTTCATTGTTCTCTTCAGGAAATGAGAATATAGTTGGGACTAGTCGGGGAACGGAGTGACGATTCAGATGGTTGTTTTAGTAGTCCTCACTATTCTATGAAATAGTGTGATAATAATTGTATTAAGATTGAATTTGAGTTTGGATATTGTCTCGAAGACAATATTCGTGTTAAAACTCTCAACATATGTTTTGTCGTATTTACACGACAGTTGTATTAATTAAGTTGTATTTGAATTTTGTACTATGTATTTTGCTACTCAGAATGGGTGATGTATACCTATTTTGGGGGCGTCACACATAATTTTCATGTTCTTGTTATTTTTCAATGTTTTGTCAAATTTCATGAAATCACAAATCACAGATTTGTTGTAACACCAAATCAGTCCGTTTAAGTTTCGTTCTTTTCATTTTTACATGTATAAACATAATCAATTATCAATTTATAGATTTCAACATGGATTGAACACAAAGTTTGATTCTTAAATACGTTTTTTTGTACTTTTATAACAAAACTCAAATTTCTTTTGTAAAACATGGTTTCATGAATCAATTCATACTAACTATCGTTTTCAACCCAAATATAATAGATTATATCTATTAAACAACATAAACATCTATTATTCTAACAAATCATCAATCAAAACTCAGATTTTGATTTCAAAATCATATATTATTACTATAAACTTAAAACTATAAGACCCCAACTTTTATGAATAAAGATTTAATTTTTCTAAATATCATTTTGAGTAATAAGGTGTAGATTTGATAAAATATTATAGTTGTGGGTAATATTTATAAATTTTGCAAAGTAAGAAAATTGTCATAAAATATTCGTTTGGTGAAGAATATTCGTTTTATCTAAGAATATTAAATAAAAACGATTACGATCGTTAGTGGAACCCATAATGAAATTATCGCTTGAGTAAGAAAACGCATAAAAATAACTTTTTATAAAAACAACGACAAAAGCATTACAGATTAATCGTTGAATTACCCGGTGATAAAAGTACAGTAATACGTGTGGTTGCATAGTAGCACACGGTATTGTACAGTATCTTTGATTATTGATGCTTACGTGAGAAGTCACTCAGTTATACTCAATTATTGTAACAGTAGTTGCTGCATGGTATTTTATATTATTAATTCAATTATTGTCGCAGTATCATCTGCACACTATTTTATATTATTAAATCAATAATTGAGACGACAAAGTTATTCATATTATTATTTGCATTATTGACAATGTCTAGAAAGTTTTGTCGAGGAAAGGGGTTTGGTCACCTAATTGCACGCTTGATAAGGAGAAGTCCTTATCGGAAAGCCCCTCTTTCTTGGGAATGATCGGTTGTTAATATTGTGAGTTATAATATTAATGATGAATAAATGTTATTAAAATTATGTTTAGTGAAGTCAAGTGAATTGAGATAAATAAAGGGGTTTGTCATGAAGTATTTTTTGTAAATTTGGCTTATTATATGGACCACCACTTACTCGGTTTTCAAAATAAATCGGTAGAAAGTTATCTCGATTTTTGTTTTATAGTAATAAAATAGAAAACTTTTATATAAAACAAAAACTTTTTATATAAACTGAATCATTTATAAATAGAATATATTTTATTTTATTTATTTGCATAGTACTACATAGTGTTTGCATAGTGCTGCATAGTGTAGCATAGTAAAATCAAAAAAATTCAAACGAATTAGCCGTCTGCGCCCTAACACTTTTCTTGTGCAGTCCTTGATTTTTCTTTTTAAATAGTATCATGTCATTCTCCTATAAATAGGATGCTTAGTTTATAAATGAAAATCACACCAGAATCAGAGAATTCTTCTTCTATAATATTGAGCGTATTTTTTTTGAGTTTAAGGAAGCTTTGAGTGTAGAAAATTGTACAAGTTTTCTTCAAGAATATCCCATTATACCAAATGTAATTACTCTCCTTTTAAGGTAAGGGATATTATTTTCATTCGATATTAGTAAGAAATAATATTTTCTTCCATACTCTGTAGTATGTAAGTAATATTATTTCGTTTCATATATTAAATTCTACACTTATTTGGATAAGTATTGTTTCTATACTCCTTGAAATTAGTAGAATATCCTTGAAATTTTTATTTCATCTAGTATCGTTCCACTGAAATATTTTTCTGAACATTCTTATTAAATTTTAAGCTTTCATGCCTGAATACTATTCATGTGTACTATTCATATATACGGCACTATTCATATATACAGTACTATTCATACAGTACTATTCATGGGGTACTATTTACTCAGGTACTATTCACACGTGATACTATTCACGACAAAAAATGATTTCTTTTTTGTCCAAATTATTTTTGATACATGAATATTATTCTTGAATTTTACTCCACAAAGCAGTTGACAATTTGGACAATCTTAAACTCTTGATAAATTGAATTATAAATCTTTAATATTTATCCTTAATCTCACTTAATTGAATTCTTATATCATTGTCATCATCCTCATGCTTATATTGTGATGAAAGTCATCTTTGGCCTGTGGTGCATAGATGGACTTATGATTGGTATGATTATGACAAAGAATTATGTATCGGTATAATCATGACCTGTAATGTTACAAATGATGTGGTAAAAGTCCTCATTGGCCCGTAGTGCATTGATAGAGAGTTGTTTGGCATGATCATGACCATTGGTGATAATAACGAATATCCTTGGGCCGTAGTGCATGGATAATTAGTGGATGTGATACTAACGAATATCTTTGGCCTGTAGTGCATGGATAATTCGATGATGTGGATTATTTATTAAGATGTATTACAGAGATAAAATATTGATGATGGACATTTTAAATCATAGAAGATATTAGATATCATGCTCTACTTGACTCTTCTAAAGGATTGCTTATTCCGCTGCAGTTAAACTTGTTGTCTATTGTATTCTATCAGTTTTACACTGTTGAAGGCTAAGGATAAATTATCTTGCATTATCTTAGTCATAATATTCTTTACTAGGCTAGTTGAGCTCACCCTTTTCTTTCATTGTTCTCTTTAGGAAATGAGAATATATTTGGGACTAGTCGGGGAATGGGTAATGATTAGAGATGGTTGTTATAGTAGTCTCTCACTATTCATGAAATAGTGTGATAATAATTGTAATGAGGACTTCATTTGAGTTTGGATATTGTCTACGAGATAATATTCGTGTTAAAACTCTCAGCTTATGTGACGCCCCCAAAATAGGTCCAATCCATCCAACCTATTCTGAGTCGCCAAAATCATGGTACAAAAAACAACTACAAATTTTTTACTACAATTATCGTGCAAAATACAACAATATATATGTTGTGAGTTTTGATACAAATATATACCAACTGTGACTCATGTCCCAACTTTGGATAGTACGTCGCAATGGCACCTTACATAAAGGTACAGTCAATAACTGTTTTAGAAATTAAAATCTTTGGGAAATGCTCAAGGAAACCTTCGTACATGGGAAGCCGTGCGTACCAGGTTATGATAGATATCATATGCCCACAGAATTATCCTTGGTTGACCCAATAGACCCCAAAGAAAAACGAGAAGATTACTATCATATTCTTTCCAATGGTGAGTCTTCTCTTGGCATATAATTATCTCCACTGTCTCTAATTGAGAACTATACTTCAACCAAACTCCAAGATTATATAGGTAGTGCTCGTAGATATACTCAGCAAGTGGATGTGCACAACCATGTCTTATGATAACATGAGGTTGTATGTCATTAGACATCTTGTATAATAGTGACAAAACACCCTTCCAAAGTTGGGTTAACCTCATCCAATTCAGTTCACCAAAATCAATGGTTAAAATGACATATAAAATACGACACACTTATTTAAAATTCTCGATAAAATTATTTCCATACTATTTTAAGGAAAACCTCAACAGCTATAGACCACCGTTCTATTCCCTTGTTACCCTGGGCTTGACCTAGCTACGCTCTTATTACGAAAGGAATTGTGAAGCAAAAAGGGTGAACCACAACTAGCTCGAAAAAAATATCATGACTAAAGATAATTAAATTATCAATAGCCTTCATCAAGTAATAAATCGTAGAGATTTAGAACATATGGTAGATGATAAAACTTTTCAACCATATTATAGCGGAACGAGCAATCCATTTGAAGAGTCAAATAGACCATTAGGCTAAGAATTATTCATAGAGATCTCAAAGCCAGTAATACAATATTTTACTTGATTACTTTGGTTTGGCAAGGACTTTTAACGGAAACGAAACTGCAGTAAACAAAGCAAAAGTTGTTGGAACATAGTAAGAATCTATATACACCTCAAGCTTTCTATTTTCTACGTCTTGAAGTTAATACATTTTTCAATCTATTTCTGTAGTGGTTACATGGCCCCTGAGTATGCCATTGATGGATTATTCTCCATTAAATCTGATGCTTATAGCTTCGGCGTAGTAATTCTAGAGATAGTGACTAGAAAGAAAATTAGAAGAAGCTTTCATTCAGATAACAACCTCAGCCTTCTTGGACATGTAAGTGCCAAGAATTCAGTATTGTATCTTCCTTTCATTATTTTATAGTTAACAGTTGCTGATATAACCATATCAAATTGCATGGTATGAAAACTTTATACAGAGGACACAATTTTAATCTTATTGCCGGAGGTATTTGTGGAGTCCTATAATCAACCAGAAGTTTTGTGAGTGGTCCAAATTGGGATATTATGTGTACAATCATATCCAAAAGACGGGCCCAATATTCGATTTGTTGTTTCAATGCTGGGTAATGACAATGAGCTACCTCAACCAAAACAGCAACCTGTTTTTTTTTCACTAAGAGGAGAATGCAGGACTCAGACTCTTCATCGAGCAACCAGGGATCACTAAGAGGAGAATGTTAGGATAATTAAAGTTGGCAAACAAAATTGGCCAGCAAGTTGGGTGTAGTAGTTATAGCCAAAAGCCATATTTGAGCTGACCCTTTAATAATTGTTTAAATTTTTCTAAACAGGAAAAGAATGGAGTACATAGCAATTGATTCAGGAAAGGCAACTTGTTTAAAAAAAATGAGCTGGTTCATGCTTGAAGTCTTAAAGAAAGAAGACAAATATGTAGGATGACATGATAGATTATATATTAATTTAGTTCCATACTTACAACTGAATATACTAAGAAGATGAACAAGTTGAAGAACTAAGAAGATGCATAGACATGAGTGCACATAATTTATGGTAGACAGTATGCATAGTATAAAACAACAAAACATCACAAAACAAAAAATCAAAACATAAAACCCTGAACCAACAAAACATCTGTCATGACAAACTGTACAATGCAAGTTATCTCCTTGGCTACAAAAAATCACAAGAGACACTAATAAAGAAATCACAAAATAACAATACAAGAAAATGAAAAACAAGAAATTACCACCGTGAATCCCCATTAAATCAACAAGTTCCTCCACTTCACCGCGTTTAACAATCCTGCAACATTCTCTCCCAAACGCGCACCACTCAACGCATCCCCCAGTCTCCTAATCTCCCATTTTCTACCATTTCAACAACTCCTATCGAAACAAGCTCGGAGTTGAGCAAAGCCACGAATCGGGAGGGTTTTACGCTTCTCCCAGAAGAAACCGCGCGAAAAAGGGCGAAGAACAGAGGGAAACGGTCGTGTACCGGACGGAACCCATATAAGCTGAGGGAACCTGAAAACTCGTCCATTAATGGGGCTCCGACCCGCAACTGTACGAACCGTAAAATCACCAAACCATAACTGCACGCACTGTACACCTGTTCTGAACAGCAGGGGAGGAGTAACCGCAGGGAACGAAGAGCGGCGCGTGAAGGCGCGTCGCGATGGTCGAGCTTCGTCCGGCCAAAAACCCCAATCGACTCTGACCAGACCTCAATCACATGACACTCGAGTACTCCAACAAAATCAGTAATAAAAGCATATAAATTGCACTATCTGAAACCAAATCCCCGCAAAAGGAAGGCAGTCAAGATGGAGAAGCCAAGTTAACTCTGGCAGCTTCTTTACTTGGTCAGTTGGTCCTTAGTGGGTCCTTGGTGTCCGCATGTCGCTGTCCGATAGCAGAAAAAGTGAGGGAGTCGTCTATATGATACAGAAAAAAGCTCTCCATTAATTAGACTCTGTTATCTATTCTTTAATCCAACAGTTTGAGTAGAGCTGGATACCACTCAACTCATTAATAGGATTATATAATTTTTAATTTAAACAATATCTCCTTATAAACTCTGTCAAGTGGAAAGAAATTGATTTAATTGGGGGGAGAAAGGATGGAAATTGATTTGGGTGAAAATTTAGAAAATAAAATTTGTCAAGTGGATAGTTATTTAAGGATTTATGAATAACTTTTTTTTTCTACCTTTTACAAAGCGTGATATAAAATTGGTGGTAAAATAAAAAAATTAAGTTTAAATTAAGTGTTATGAATGATTCTAATAAAAGTTCATTTTTTGTATACAATACGTTGTCGTGGCATAAAAAATTGAGACATGTTAATTATAACAAAATTAAAAATTAATGAATTTAGGGCTAATTTCAAAATCTAATATAAACATAAAAATTAAATGTAAAATATACGTACAAGCAAAACAACATAAAAAAAAACTTATAGGCTCGGTCCAAAGAAATTCAATTGCTTTAGAGCTTATACATAGTGATGTTTGTGATTCAAATATACCTCCAACTAGAGCCGGTAATAAGTATATTGTCACATTCATAAATGATTATTCTAAATATAATTATGTTTATCTTATTAAAACTAAAGATGAAGTTTTTGATAAGTTCAAAATTTACAAAGTTGAGGTTGATAATCAATTAGAGAAAAGGATTAAGATTCTTAAATCCGATAGGGGGGAGAATGTAGGGAAAAGACAAAGAGTTTAATCAATATTGTGAGGATAATGGAATAATACATCAAATGACACCTCTCCGTATTCACCCAAATAAAATGGTGTAGCGGATAGAACATAGAACTTTGATGGATATTGTAAGACCCCAAATAATTAATAAATGAAATTTAATTTCCTCTAATTATTATTTTGAAATAGTAAGGGTTGATGTGATTAATGTGGATAGTTATGGGTAAAATACATAAATATTTCAAAATAAGCAAGTGGTTATAAAATATTCATTGTTGTTTGGGAATATTCGTTTGGTCGTGAAATATTAAATCTTTGTCGGGGAATATTAAATGCGATGGCGCAACCATGTGTGGGCCCCATAACGGAAAAGCGATTGGAGGAAGAAAGCGACAAATATAAGTTGTTTAAAAATAACTGGCGTAGTTATTCTGCAATTTACATTGTTGGAATACCCGGTGGTTAAAACACGATGAATACGCATTGTTCAGACAAGAAGCACCGCAGTATTGCACCAATTATTGACTCTTACGTAAGAAGGCACTACTCGATAATGGTTCTGATAATTACTATTTAGTATTTTATTGATTGATAATTGTTGCGTTGATATTTTATATTGTTGTTGTTTGATAATTGTCATTTACGGTATTTTTCTTTATCGAAGCAATAATTCATATTATCCGAATAATATTATTAGATAACATTATTGGCAATGTCAAGAAAGTTACATCCAAGGAGAGGTTTGGTCACCTAATTGCTTGGCCAGATAAGGAGAAATTCTTATTGGAAAGCCCCTCTTTCCAGGAGCTGTCAGTTTGTCGATATTGTGATTACGTAATATTATTTGTGAATAATTAATTATTGATTCATATGATGAGGAAAATATTGATTTTATGTGGATATAGATGGAGAAAATTTTAATGTGCCAATTGTTGAAAATTGAAATTTTATCTTTTACGATAAAATAATTCATTTAAATATATATTATTATATTTTAATAATATAATAATGGTGATATTTTTACAACGAATCTGAGGATATATGAGTAGATGAGGAGGAAGAGTATTTTTGTTGCAATAAATGTTTAAAACATGTTAAACATGTCGGTGGACCCCATTTATTGGTGAAATTTGATTATAGCCTCTAAAATCGCTTGATTTGTGGATTTTGGCCAATTTACATTTGGAATTTGGAAAAACTTTCTTACGCAAAGTTGTAGAGAATTGAATTTCCTATAAAAACTCGCTTGATTTGAATTTTTCGACAAAAGGACTATTTATTGTGAATTATTGAAATTCGAAGCTCAAAATAATTGATTTTTGGAAGTTTAAATTATTTTAAATAATAAAAGCGTTTTTAACAAGGTAGGTGTGCCCACTAGCATGGAAAAAAAATTTGAGATCAGATTGTCCAAGGTGTGTGTGAAGATTATATATATATATTAATATTTTAATAAATTTTACTGCTTTGGTGTTCTAAAGATCTTCCTATAAATAGGATGCTTGGGTTAGAATTGAAAATCACACGAGCTGAAGTTTTCTCTCTATATTATCGGCGTATTCTTGTGAGTATTTTGAGTATACTTTGAGTATTGATATACGGTGAAAGTTCAAGTTATAGCTTTATATCCGATTATTCCAGGTTAAATCTTGTCTTTTCCGAGAGTAAGGATATTATTTTTCGTAATGATATTATTTCTTCAATATCATTATCTTTGAAATATTGATCTGAAGTTTTTATCAAATTTAGAACTTTTGTGTGTGAGTTCTTATTCACGATATCTCAAGACTATTCACGATATCTGATACTATTCACGAATACGACCTTTATTCATCGAAAAATGAAAAAAAAAATTAAGTCAAAATATCTATTGTGGATACTAGCTTTGATTGTATCCATGTTTTGATCATTCTTGAATTTTACACCACTATGATTATTTTTGAGGTATTTTTGGGCGTGGATAAAACAAAGTACGAATCCTTAATCCTTGTCATTTTGTTTCATTTGGATTCGTTTCTTTAAAAAAAAAATTATTTTCATCATCCTCGGTCTTAAATGATGATATTATTGAATATCTTTGGCTGTGTAGTGCAAAGATGAATGATTTCGATGAATATCTTTGGCACGTAGTGCAAAGATGAATGATTTCGATGAATATCTTTGGCCGTGGTCAAAGATGAGCAGTGTTTAGATGAACATGACCAATTTGGTGAATGTCCTTGGCTTGTAGTCTGAGGATGAATATATGATTCGGATATATATTGATTGATGTTACGAGGATAAAAATATTGATGATGAATTTGTTAAATTCATAGATATTAGTAGATTTCATCCTCTACATAACTCTTCTATGAATTAATATTTTCCATTGCAGTATTGATTTAAAACTTGTTGTCATTGTATTCTATTAGATTTTTTTTTTCCTGTTGAAGACTAACGATAATTTGTTACGTATTATTTTAGTCATAATATTCTTTCTTTGGGCTAGTTGAGCTCACCTTTTCCTTTTTGTTCCATTTTTCTTTCCGGGAGGCGAGAATGTAGCGATGCAAGTCGGGGTATGGAATGATGATTTTAGAGAGTTGTTTAGTAGTCCTCAATATTTTTGTAAAATAATGTATCAATAATTATGATGAGGATTTATTTGTGTGTGGATATTGTTTAGATGACAATATCTGTATTTAAACTCACAGTTTTACTGTTGTAATAATAAAGTTGTAGTTGTTTTTGTACCGTGTATTGACAACTCAGAATGGGTGATGTATACCTATTTTGGGGGTGTCACAGATATGGTCACTGCAATGCTACTAAGGTCCGGAGCACCCGAGAACATGGGAGATGATACAATTTTAACTTCTTGCTTTATTTTGAATCGAGTAACCGTGAAGGATAATGAAAAAGCCACTTTTGTGTTATGGAAAAAGAGATCTCCTCGACTAAATTTCTTAAAACTGTAAGGGTGTTTTAGCAAAGAGAGTCATGTCCAAGCCAAAAAGAAAGAAGGTATGACCTAAAACTATAGACGTTATATTTATATTTATAGGATATGCTCAAAATAGTAATGTAACTAGATTTTTGGTTGTGAAATTCGAAATTAGTGAACTTTCTAATAAATACCATAATAGAAGCTAGAGATGCTACATTATTCGAAAATATTTCTCAGTACCATATTGCCGATAATTTCCTTTTTCCACTATTTCGTATTGGCATAATTGTTGGTTAATTTTTATTTAGTTATTTATATATTTTTATATGGCTTCATTTGAAAAGATATTGTACAAGTAAATAGTACTAAAAACAAAACTCCATTTTGCGTTTTTTGTGTAAAATGACAAGGCTGAGACAAAAGAATATCCAAAGGAAAGACGAGAGATATTTAACCAACAGTTTCTGGTTTCAAGAATGTGAAGAAGACTTGACTACCAACAACTCCATATAGAAAACTTAGCTCGAGTTTATACTAAATTATTTCCAAATTAATCCTTTCATGGAAAACAATGCATCCAGAAGCTAGATCACATGGATGGACAACAATCTGAAGTTGATAACAAAGAGAACCTTTCAAAAAATTATCTCAATTATAGTAAATATATATAAGTAATTAATCAAAAGAAACGTGTATCACGAGTTTCTCGTCCTCCAGTGTATATAAAAACAAGTAAATTATAAGAAAAATTCTTCTTTCAAAATCATATGTTCCAAGCATTCCCAATATAATAAGTTTAAATCACCAAATTCCTAGTTACCACTATCAGAAAGGAGTTTCAGCATGATGGTTGGAAGACGAACATATCCGAACATTCCCTCAACAATCTCTTTAATGAACACAGAAAATAATTTCCTCAAAATATGAGCGCTTCTTTGGGACCTTGACACCTTCAACCTAATTTTGCATGCCGCTTCATTCTCCTCTCTGCCCAATGATCTGCCTAGTAGTCTCAAGTTCTTTTCACCTTCAGAACCATTTGACCATTATATGAATCCATTAATGGCTCACAAAACACCATATTCAAACTATAACAATTATTAGAATTGGGTAAACACCTTGAAGTATCTAGGAAATAATGTCTGCGAAATAAATGTATGCAAGTCATCACGCATATAAGAATATCATTTGGAAAGCAGTGGAGAAGGAAAATGAATTCTGGTGGCAACATAAGAATGTAGAAACATAATTCAAGTAGTAACGCTCTGGGAGAAGATGCAGATTGGTTAAATTTATCTGCAAATGTAACTTGCATTAGTGCACAGATCACTAACCCATCAGTTGAGAGTGTCCACAGATCACTAACCCATCAGAAGACTTTGATTTCTTTAGCAACCAAAGGTTATCAAACAGTTCCACAGATATGATGAACACCATAATGATGTTAAAAAGAAAACTATTAGAGAAATTTAAATTAAAGGGTAAGTTAGAAGGCAGAGTAATAAAGAGTTAATAATGACATGTGTCGTGCCAGTATTAAGTAACTAAATTATATGAAAATGACTGGAAAATCAAACCCTTGCAAAAAGCATTTTTTAAGAAAATCCTGAAAAAGAAGATAAGCGAACAATGTTCATATCAATTTTTGAAATCTAAAACTCATATATTGTGTACAACAAACTTGAAATAAAAGCTATCGTATTAGGAAGGCCCCTCTAATGATCTCGTAATTAAAGTCCAATAACAAGGAAAATAAACACTCTGATAGTAACTTTTAAGCTTACGAATCAAGTAATTGAAACCAGAGGGACTCAGATTCATCAAAATCCATCCGAGGGCTATTCCAATGACACAGTCCAATACATGCATGTAATGTCAAATATGCCATTTACCTGCATGAAAATATTATAAAATTAATATAAATTGTCCAACGACTACAGACGATTCACGAAGAAAAATATAAAATATGTGCAAGACCTCCTCCTTCTGCAAAACAGTGTTGAAATGCTCCACTCCAGCATCATAAAGTAAACTTCGAACAGTGGCATCAAGCATTAAAAATTTTCGAGGTTAGGCGGAAAGAATAAGTGATAGAAGCGATTTGCCAACATCACCAACTCTTTCAAATAAAAAGAAGAAGCATCTACAATCCCATAGTTACGCACAAGCGTAAACAATGTTCCACCCTATAGCTTTCAAAGGTCTCAAAGAACTTGAAGCCTTTGAAATGGGTTAAATATTGACATAACATCTATAAAAAAAATATGTAGGCAATTTTAAATTATAGTAATATAACTCTTGAATGTTTCTAGAGAATTGGCAATCATTCCGTTGTAGTAGATAACAAGAAATTAAAATTGGCAGGCATATTACCAGCCTTGCTTAACTAGGTAGTTCAGAACATGGTACAATAAATTCATTATAGAAAGAAAAGTTAAGGAAAAGGTGGAGGTTGATATGGAAAATAAATATATCTATAAGCAACCCTAAATCAAAGTAATTAAACATTTTAAACTTGAACAATGGTTGAAGGCTTATCATATATGCATATATTTAATAAACTTTATTAGGCGTAAAGAGCATATGCCCTAACTGAATGACACAACAAAGTTTAACACACACTCAAGCGGCTAATGCGCTTTGAGCAATTTGTGGAGAAATTTATCTTCTTTCAATGATTTTATCGCTTATATGAATTGGATTATTATGCATTAAATTTGGAAAATCGTAAATCCTTTCCAAGAAAGCCTCAATTCTCTTGTCTTTGACCCCATCCTTCTTCCATTAGGAATGTCCACATTATCACCTTTTGTAAAACATGAAAAGTTAAGAATTCCTAAAGGAAAAGGCGTTCATTATCACCCTTCGAAATGGTCAACATCCAAAAAGAATGTGCTCTACAACCAAAAAATGTGCGAAAAACACAAAAATAATTTTATCAATCGAGTCTACTTTGGTCTACATAAACATACGCATGACATGTGAAACAAAGATCCATCAAACCCATGGTTATCAAGAAGCACCGCTTAATTTGACCAAATCGGGATTCGTGACATGATTCTTGATTAGAAAGCATCGATTCTTTGCCATCTAAATTTGAAGCAATGTATAATTGATAAAAGAGAAGGCGTGAATTGGTTCATCAACGTCTTTTATATAGCTCTCCAAAGCGGCAATATTACGATGTACGATGGCATGAATACAACCACAAACCTAAATAAATATTTAAAAATAGATCAACCTTTTCGTAATGAATCATGGATTTTTTTTTGGGGTGTGGGTGTGGGGAAATCATGATCATAAACTTCCTTTATAGATTTATTGATGTGTAACTAACCAATTGTCACAAGGAACGAAGAACTACTATTTTGTTATAAAGCATTTTATATGTCCAAAATAATAAAAAAAGGGTTAGGGAAATCAAGGGGAATAAAACCTTCGATGAAGTGGGTAAATGCCCTTAACAAAAATAAGTTGGCATCTAAGATAACACTTAACAAGAAAGCTTACCCATCTAACTAACCTATTTCCAGATTAGTGCAAGCAGCTAAGTTTGAAATGGCTAATACAATAAGAATAGATATGACTCCTAAATTATCCATTATGAGGCAGCTATTCAAATATTATACATGAGACGCGGGACAAATTTGGTAAAAAAGAAAATGTTATATACACTTTTACAAATAAGATCAATATAGAGCTTATAAAAAAGATCAATAGAGAAATAATCCACAAAATTGAGAAAAGCACATTTTTCATTAACTAATTTCATGTAATACATTGAAAAGTAATCGGTACATTGTACTCACACCATGCATCACGACAAGGTCAAATCACGCACCAATATCTTCACATGTTGGGAAATCCAGTTCATAAAGTGCATGAATATTCTCCATACCTTAATAAAGACAGAAACATTAGAATATGAGATCACAAGATGTAAATACCTAAGCAAAGGAAGAATGTTTTCTAAAGCCTACAGACCATTGTAATCTAGTTCAATACTGATAATGAACAGTAGATAACTTTAGTAATACATTGTTGGATCCGATATCAAATATTGCAAGGCAAAGTATTTCAAAAAAATTTAAGTTCAGGGTTTACATTTTGAACTTCGGAAATAGAAAATTATCATATGGACTCATGGAGATATTGTGCTCTAACTATAATAATTTGAATCACAAATATAAATAGTGTATATTTCACAGGAACTACTAAAAACAATGATTCTTGCAAAAGGATGGTGATACATATATTCTATTAACATTTTGACTTAAAAGTCACTTTCGATTGATTGTTTTTCATCCTTAACTTTCATCCATAGGAATCAACCATTATCCTATGGACTCATGGAGATAGATGCATTTGTTCTCTAACTATAATAATTTGAATCACAAATATAAATAGTGTATAATTTCCTGGGAACTACTCAGAACAATGATTCTTGCAAAAGGATGGTGATACATATATTTTATTTACATTTTTGACTTAAAGTCACTCGTTGATTGTCTTTTCATCCTTAACTTTCATCCATTGCACTAAAAGAAAATAGGAATAACTTCTTAAAAAAATTGTCAAACAAGTCCTACCTGCTCAACTTTTTTTCTTCTGTCCAAATCTTATTTCCACTGCAGCTGGGTAACTCCTTTCTTCTCATTACACCTGAATGAGAAAATTATATTCGCTATTCTTTATAGAGGAAGAACAAAGGGAGATAGAAATGAATAGAAGCACAAAGTTGGTCAGTGTTTAATTACCTCTACCAAAATGGTGTTGCTTAAGATAAATGATTCATGCATAATTATGAAACAAAGATGACTTGGTGCAAATCAAAGTTTAAAACTGCATCAAGGTACAAAATCAGTAAGAAACATGCAAACAATTAGAATGCAGAAATAGTAATCGGAGATTGTGAATAATTTGTGAACTATATGACAGAAAGTATACCAAAAGCCAAAAATATGATAGCAAGATTAACGGGTGAGATGGAAGATGTTTGGCTTCTTGAAAGAAGTCTATGAAACTAGGAAGCAATACAATCGTATCCATTGTTGTATCCGGAGTTGTATAAGTGATAACTCCCATAAGACTGTTATAGTATGTACTCATTTTACAACTGCCTAAGGATAGATCAGCCTAGTTTCTAAATTTTCTTAAAACTATGTGCCATATGATGTCATCCAAATCGGATGGAGGTGTATATGCCACAATTAAAATAACAGAAATTCATCCATGAAAAGTTGGTAGATAAGAAGTCTGCGAAAATTAGTTAACCGAGTGGTGTCGCATTACTAACTATGTATTTCAATTTGAAACTGCTAATAGCCATTGGACACATTCACAAGGCAACCTTTTAAGTAGACCAACTTGGATCATTTCATTAAGCATATGGTACCTAAAACTTTTACTAAAGTTCCAAGAAAAGAATTACTTTTCAAATACAAACAATCCGATATAGTAAGGTTTGAAGACAGAGTCATTATGTAGAAGTACATGTCACGGTCTAAAAAAAAGCGACTAGTTCTAGTGACCATATAAAAAGAATACTACTTTGAATGCATTCTTTGATATTCTTTTAGTTATGTGAAGCGTAGTGTACGGGTCTCTATAAGCAATTCATTATTAGAATGCTTGCAATGTGATTAATTTATAACTACAGGAAGTTACAGAAAACAAATATGAAAACGGAAATATAAATCCACTACACCAAATGGTGAAAGTGTCTCTTATTTATGACTAAAGTTCAACTTGTCCATTAAACTATCACACTAAAGAAAGTGAAAATTACCACGAGAAAGGAGGAAGAATTTGTAGTTGTGTGCCCCAACACGATACCTTACCTAACTTAACTAACCCGATACATGAACAATGTTAGAAAAGGAAGTAAATATTATAAAGCAATTGACTTCAACTCTTATGCTACGTTGGTATTGGAGGAATGGAATTAAGTGAGTGGAATGATTAATTCCACTCATTCCATACTCTTATGCTCTTATGCTACGTTGGTATTGGAGGAATGGAATTAAGTGAGTGGAATGATTCATTCCACTCATTCCATACCCTCACCCAAGTAATAAAATTCACAAATTTGGTAGGAATAAGAATAATTTATTCCATTCCGATGGAACCAACCACAAATTTTTCAATCTATGGGAATAAGTCATTCCATTTCCACCTTCAATCCTTCAATCCAAACATAGCATTACTGTTTGAAATGATCTACAAACTAAATATTACTCCTACTCTAATAAACTGAACTACATATATATTTTTAAGCCGACTTCAATACTCCTACTGTTGGGTCTAGTACTGTTAACAGCTTGTATTGCGATGCTAATTTCACTAGCGCAAAATTTTCCATAAATTTCCCCCCAAACACCTGCTACTCTAACAAACTAAAAGATCAATTTATAAATTTATCCAATAAGCAAAGAATGCATGTATAAATTTGATTGAATATAGTGGGAGCAAGAGATAGAGATAGGGACCGACTTAGATGGATCTGGTGAAGCCAACATGGGGAAGTTAGAAAAGATATGATCCAAGGTCACGAGTCCTCGATCTCCAATTACTGTCAAGAAATACCAAATCATGGAACAATCAGAGCACGTATTTGTAGTAATACAAATATAGTTTCACCAGCTAATAAGCCATAGCCAAAGCCAAAGCCAAAGCCAAAGCCAAAAATGCTTATGAAGATGCCTACCTCGAATTGTTGGAGGTCTAGTACTGTTAGTAGCTTGTATTGCGATGCTATTTCCATTAGTGCAGAATTTTTCACAAATAATAATATCAATTGTAAGACTCGATTCATTGGTTTGAATGTCTTTAATTCATACATTACGCTTCTGTAACTGCCAATTGCCAAACGAATCCAGAAGAAACCGCAAAAAAGGCGCAAAACCTTAATAAGTAACAGGAAACATTCATATACCGCAAGGAACTCATACTGACACTTTAATTAATCAAATAATATTATTTAAATTTAATTATAGGCAACATTACTTATTACATCAAATTATCTCATAATTAAAATTCTTATTTATTAATTATGACCAATCGTTAAACCTCTAATTAATTATTAAATTAATTAGAACATTATAATTATTAACAACCCGATTAATTTAATAATCCCAAATAAATTATAATTTCAAACTATAAAATTATTTTTCATTAATTTAATTAATGTGACACACTTAATTAAATTAATCTACAACAATTTCATAAATTATTTATTTAAGTCAATGAATAAATCAACAAAATATTTATTTAATTCAATAAATATTTAATATTAATTACAAAAGTCTTGTTCGTCACATAAGCTGACTGGGTGATGAGTTTAATTAATTCATCCGTTTTAGTACTGGAAAACAATTACAAGAAAATATAACCATATCAATCACGTGTAGTACATCACTACAAAGAATATGGTAAAGATATTTTGAGGCACGCAATGCACTCGATAACTTCTCTTTATTAATTTTTTTTTGGGGGGGAGGGGGTTGGGTTGGGGCAGGGAACATGGGGACGGAGGGTTGGGTAGGGAAGTACAAAAGAACAAGTTATTAATATCATGCACAAGTTTAATCACCAAAACTACTCGAGACAGATTATCAACTAATTTGATACTTCCCTCACTCAACATTTTCACGTGTCCCATTTATTGTTTTGATCTGTCTAGCTATTTGTTTTTCATGGCTCATGCACACAAATCGTCAGTTACTAATCATGATATAGCCCTTCTTGTTAAAATACAAATTTACGTAGGTAGTTTACATGATAAAACGAAGATCATATAAAACAATCAAAACACAATTTATGGAGAAAAAGCTAATCATCTGCAGACATAAAATAACCACTACCACTACTAGCTAAAGAATAAGTTTAGAACATCCAAAAAGAATCACATAACTACTATACCTAGATACATCATATTGTTACTGTTAGTTATTTTATTTTAGGCTATAATGTATATGATATTTATATATTTAATAATTTTTTGGAGTACAATATATTCATACAAAAACTAACATGTATATATTGTATATTGTGAACGACTTATTGCCTTATGGAATCCTAAGCGAACGTCTTATTGCTTAAGCATCCTGCCGCTCGGTCACCGTCTCACATTGCCGTCATACTACAGTATTCTGCTTAATAATTTTGCCCCGAAACTATTTCCTAAACAAACCATTGGCCTAGCAGAATGACAAAAAACTAAAAGATGCAATATAATCAGAAGTATACTCAAATAAAGAAACAATCTTCAGCCTCAAAATATGACACCTACCATGCAGGTGGCCTGCCTTATTCTCACGCAATCCCAATGTCTCCAATTTCAACAGTTACTTCTTTATGGATTTGAGATCTTTCCTCAAGTTTCAAAGCACTTTATGTCCCTTTGATAAAATTCTTTGAGACCAGATTCAACAGTTGCACCTCATTAAATAATGAAAATCTTAAGTGGCAACATAATCATAATACACTAAATATTTTATGGTTTCCAAATCTGTCTGATCAAGAAAGATAGCATCTGCTGTTGGAAATGGGATTTGAATGAGAAAATTGATTCGGGTCGGATCGTGGACTCGGGTCGAATTGGTCGTAGTAATGACAGGCGGGTTTGTGAAACTACGTCGCTTTTGGACGTGACAGTTACATGCAAACTTTTTCTATAAATAAATGGTGTGGGGAAAGCATTTGAGACATACAAAAAATTTCCCTTCCATTTCTAGAAATTTTTTCTGTCCCGTCCCGTTCTGAAAAACCCGTTCTAGAATTCCCGTTCTGAAGTTTTTCCGTCCCGTTCTGCAGATAATCCCGTTCTGTTCCTTTCTGTCCCGTCCCGTTCACTTCTGTATAATCCCGTTCTGTTCTACAGTCCCCGTTCTGCAGTGGATTTTTCCCGTTCCGTTTCTGCATTAATTTTTACAGTAAGTTCTCATGCATACATCATTCATGTTCATATAGTTTCAGTACATAACATAAATTTTGGTTCGATGAATTCTTAATTTTGTAATGCTACTAATTAAGAATTGAAATCCGTTTTATCTTGGGAAGCAATTATTCAATTAACCCTCAAAGATCGTGGGGAATAAATTTGCTTTAAGGAGACTTTGTGAATTCAAAGGACTCGGATTTATATTTTTCATTTTTGCATAATTTATTTATATGCATTATTAAATAATACTATATATTACAGATAACAATCTTAAAGCAAATTTTAATATTCTGTAATTATAGTTTTATTTAATATAATTATGTAATTTTGGTTTTATAAATTTTTATTACAGAATTATAAAACAGGAAATTGTTTTATAAAACAAGTTTAGTAACGTAATAAGTATTCTGAAATAATGCAACGGTAAATATTATAGTGCATGAATCTGTAAGTTCTGAAATGGTGAATCTATAGTTGGGCAACGGTAAATATTATACAAGTTGTTTATCCTTGCAGTATAATATAATATATGATATATTTATATTCTTACTGTTACTGAATTTGTTCACTGGAAAAATTTTGTTGAATTTTTGCATATTAATACATGTTATATATTAATACACAGAATTCTAGAAATTAATTTTTGTTGTTATATATATTTCGTTATTATATTAATTACATGTTAATATATTAATTGTATGTTAATATTCTGATTTTAATACAAATTTCTGTTGTCTAAATAACCATTTGCTATAAAAGGTAAACTGAAATTTATAAACAGAAATTCTGTCTAATTCTGCATGTTTTATTAATTTCTGCATGATTGTGTCAAGTCATTTGCTATATTAGTTCGGTTTTGCACTGATATATTAAGCATTGTAATAATATATTCCAACTGCCAAAGAATTCTCTAATAGAATATATTATCATATATATATAACTATCATATATATAATCATTACGTAATAAAAGTTGTGCATGCATTATATTATTATATATATATACATGCATATAAATTACTGAATATTAGTATATATATATATATATATATATATATATATATATATATATATACTGCATTATATATTAGTATTTATACTGTATATATATATACATGTATTATATATTAGTATATATACATGCAAAATTGAATTGACCATAAAACCGAATTACACTGATTCGGGTAAGAGACTTTATTCTGTTAATTTATACATCATTATTCTGTTAATTTGTTTAATACAAATTAATGTTATTGACTTTGATTTACTAGCTTAAAGTATCAATATCAATATCTCTCCTTTTGCATGTTACTAGCTTGGAGATTTACATGCTCCAGTAACTTTTTATATTTTATACAAGGATGAGCAGGTGATATATATTATATATATTAGTGGCATGATTATATATATTTGCATGTTAATAACAGTTGTTCCATGTTAAATTTATATATTCTGTTATTATATATAAATTACATGTTCATAAATTACATGTTTATTTGTTTGTAAATATTGCATGATTAATAGATATATAATATTTTATTTATATATATTCTGTAACTTAAATAGTGTTTTATGTAAATGAAAATTGTTTGCATATTAATATCATTATTACATTATTGATTTTAAATTCATATAACAGTTTATTTTTATTGCTAATATATATTATTGTTACATCTTGTACAAACAGAAATTTGTTTCTGTCTATTGACAATAGTCTTTATTTGTATAACTGAAATGGCTTCTACAAGCACCATTCTCTTAGTGAGTATGTCTCATGGAGAAAAGTTCTGAAAGGTTCAATGGGCTGATTTCAAAGCGTTGGCAGCAGAAAATGCTTTTCTATCTCACCACGTTGAACTTGGCAAGGTTTCTACAAGAGGACCCATCTACTCTTGTTGAAGGAGAAACCGATGCAAGGAGAAAGTGGGGTCATTGTTGATGCATGGAAACATGCAGATTTTCTTTGCAGGAACTATGTGATGAATGGATTAGATAACACATTGTATAATGTGTATTGTACAATCCAAACTGCAAAAGAATTGTGGGAATCTTTAGATAAAAAATATAAAACTGAAGATGCTGGCATGAAAAAATTTATAGTCGGTAGATTTCTTGATTATAAAATGATAGATTCCAAAGCAGTTATTACTCAGGTTCAAGAATTACAAGTAATTCTACATGACATTCATTCTGAAGGAATGTCATTAAGTGAATCATTCCAAGTTGCAGAGAATGATGGAGAAGCTTCCACCGTATGGAAAGACCTTCAAGAATTATCTGAAGCATAAACGCAAAGAGATGAATCTTGAAGAACTGATCGTGCGACTAAGGATTGAAGAGGACAATCGAGGATCTGAGAAGAAAAGTGGAAAGAATTTCATTGAAGCCAAGGCAAATGTTGTAGAACAAAGGCCAAATAATAAAAAAGAAAAGCGTGAAGGCAAAGATACCTTCAAGGCCAAAAAGAAATTCAAAGGCAAATGTTTCAATTGTGGCATTCCCGGACATAAATCTAATGAATGTCGAAAGCCAAAGAAGTTGAAGAAAGAACAAAAAGCCTCAAGCACATGTGAGCGGAACTGGAGAAGCTTTTCAAGATGTTTTGAGACATGAACCTTTGTGCGCTTATATCTCGAATGTAATTTGGTAGAAACCCTAAAGAGTGGTGCGTGGACCTTTGGAGCTACTCGCCACATATGTTCCAACAAATGGATGTTTTCTACTTACAAAGCGATGAAAATGATGATCAACTCTTTATGGGAAACTCCTCAAGTTCAAAGGTTCAAGGACGTGGAAAGATTATCTTTGAAAATGACATCATGCAAAGAACCTGACTTTGAATGAAGTGCTTCATGTGCGGATATTGGGAAGAATCTAGTTTCGGGTCACTACTTAGCAAGAATGGCTTTAAGTTGGTGTTTTGTGTCGATAAGTTTGTACTTACTAAGAATGATATGTTTGTAGGAAAGGGCTACATGAATGATGGGCTCTTTAAGATGAATGTTATGACTGTTGTACCAAAGTCTATTAATAATAATAAGATTAATTCTTCTGCTTATTTGTTAGAGTCTTCAAACATATGGCATGCTAGATTAGGTCATGTTAATTATAATACTCTGCGTAGATTAATTAATTTAGAGTTCTTGCCTAAATTTGATATTAATCTAAAACATAAATGTGAAATTTGTGTGGAATCAAAAATAACAAGATTACCCTTTCATTCTGTTGAAAGGAAAACTGAACCTCTAGATTTAATTCACACTGACATATGTGACTTAAAGTTTGTGCAAACTAGAGGTGGGAAAAAATATTTCATAACCTTTATTGATGATTGCACAAGATATTGTTATGTATATTTGCTAAGAAGTAAAGATGAGGCTGTAGAAATGTTTCAACTTTATAAAAATGAAGTTGAAAATCAACTTAGCAAAAAAAGATTAAAGCAATAAGAAGCGATAGAGGTGATGAATATGAATCACCATTTGAAGAGATCTGCTCTACTCATGGCATTATTCACCAAACTACCGCTCCTTATTCACCTCAATCTAAGCAGTATTCTTTGAACGCAAGAACCGAACATTAAAAGAAATATTGAATGCTATGTGAAGCAGTTGGAGCACCCCGAATTTGTGGGGGAAGCTTTGCTTCGCGCAATTATATTCTTAATAAAGTGCCTCATAAGAAAACTCATAAAACACCTTATGAATTATGGAAAGGTCATAGACCTTGCTATAAATACTTAAGAGTGTGTGGGGGTGTTTAGCAAAAGTGATGGTTTCTAAAACCTAAAAAGGTTAAGATAGACCAAAAACAATTGATTGTGTCTTCATTGGTTATGCAAATAATAAAGAAGGTTTCATCGCTTTCTTGTTCATAAATCGAAATTAACGATATTCATGTTAATACATTTATTGAATCAAGAGATGCATCATTTTTGAGAATATTTTTCCATATAATGAAAATAATGATTCAAATTCAAACAAAAGACCTTTGGATGCTACTAGTAATAATCACGAAAATATGATAAAGAGTGCGTAGTGGATGAACCTAGACGTAGCAAAGGGCAAGGACTTCAACGTCTTTTGGTCCGGATTTTCTAACATTTTGTTGAAAAGCGATCCTCGAACCTATAAGGAAGCAATATCCTCTCCAGATGCTTCTCATTGGAAAGAAAGCAATAAATAGCGAAATTGAGTCCATTATGCAAAATCATACATGGGAATTGGTGGACCTTCCACCGGTTCAAAACCCTTAGGGTATAAATGGATCTTCAAAAAGAAGTTGAAAGTCGATGGCTCAATTGATAAATACAAAGCAAGGCTTGTTGTTAAAGGCTATAGATAAAAGGAAGGATTAGATTATTTCGACACTTATTCACTGTTACAAGAATTACATCTATTCGAATGCTAATAGCAATAGCATCTTTAAATAAACTTGAAATACATCAAATGGATGTAAAGGCGCATTCTTAAATGGTGAATTAGATGAAGAAAATATATATGGAACAACTGAAGGTTTCACCGCTGCTCACAGACAAGAGAGGAAAATATGTAAACTTGTTAAATCCTTGTATGGATTAAAACAAGCACCAAAACAATGGCACGAGAAATTTGATAATGTTATGTTATCAAATGGATTTAAAATTAATGAGTGTGACAAATGTGTTTATGTCAAAAGCACTCAAAAAGGAATATGTCATTGTTTGTCTTTTATGTGGATGATATGTTAATCATGGGTAGCAACAATGAAGTTATCAACTCTACTAAACGTATGTTGTCAAATAGGGTTTGACATGAAAGACTTGGGGATTCTTGATATAATTTTAGGAATCAAGATTTCTAGAACCTCTGATGAAATTATGTTATCTCAATCTCATTACATTGAGAAAATACTTGAAAAATTTAACAAGTATAATATAATTCTGAATAAAACCCCAGTTGATATAAATCTTCATCTAGCTAAAAATGAAGGTGATAGCATATCTCAACTGGAATATTCTCGTATAATAGGCAGTTTAATGTATGTCATGAATTGTACTAGACCAGATATAGCTTATTCGGTAAGTAAGCTAAGTAGGCATACGAGTAATCCAGGTAAAGATCACTAGAAAGCAATTTTGAGAGTTTTAGGATACCTAAAACATACTCAAAAATATGGACTGCACTATACAAGATATCCAAAGCAATATTGGAAGGATATAGTGATCTTAATTGGATATCGACAATAAAGACTGAAATCCACAAGTGGATATGTCTTTACCCTTGGAGGTGCAGCGATATCTTGGAAATCCTCAAAACAAACGTGTATTGCTAGGTCTACAATGGAATCAGAATTCATTGCGTTAGACAAAACAGGAGAAGAAGCAGAGTGGCTTCGTAATTTCTTAGAGGATATTCCAAATTGGTCAAGACATGCCGCCTATATATATACCTTTGTGATAGCCAATCGTGATTGGAAAGAGCACATAGTCATTTATATAACGGTAAGTCACGTCATATACGACGAAGACATAATACCGTTAGACAATTGCTCTCAAATGGAATTAGCTCAATTGACTATGTAAAGTCAAAAGATAATATTGCGGATCCATTTATTTAAAGGTTTAACAAGAGAAGCAAGTGGAAAAATCATCGAGGGAAATGGGTTTAAAGCCTACTTTTTAAATAAGAGTCATCATAGGAAACCCAACCTACCGATTGGAGATCCCAAGATCTAGGTTCAATGGGCAAACCGAACTATGTAGTACTCAGTAAAGCACTGAGGAGATATTTACTCCTAACCATTCCTAAGATGAGATAGTGCACATCTGCTACGAGAATCAGGATAAGTTACACTTTTAATGACTTTTATATCTTGAAATACGTTCAAGTGGGGTATTGCAGGATACTCTTGATAGAAGTCACCTACGTGAGTAAGAAGGGGGCCACTTCTGTGAGAATTATGAAGGCTGAATTCTCTAAAATACTTACTTTAACCAAGAGGTGTTTCAAGGCCAAAATGAACACAAACGTGAGAACCAAATATGTCTGAAGAGATATTTTGTGAATTCTATTGTCTTGGTTTACACAAAAAGCTGACAGTTCAAAGACATCAAGTCTCATCGATTAGCGAAAGTAAATCTGATAGATTTTACTAGGGCAAGTTCAAAGCCACTGAAGGCTACTTAACCTCGATGAAATATCTTTTCTCATGTACTCGAACTAAGTGTCTGTGATATTCATAACATATTTTGCATATTGTAAAGCCAATTTTACATTCATGTGGGGATTGTTGGAAATGGGATTTGAATGAGAAAATTGACTTCGGGCCGGATCGTGGACTCGGGTCGAATTGGTCGCGACGCATGGCGGGTTTGTGAAACTACGTCGTTTTGATTTGTTACATGCAAACTTTTTCTATAAATAAATGGTGTGGGGAAAGCATTTGAGACATACAAAAAATTTCCTTCCATTTCTAGAAATTTTTTCGTCTCCAGATGCTCGAAAAACCCGTTCTAGAATTCCTGCTCAAGTGTTTCCAGTCCGATTCTGCAGATAATCCTGTTCTCGTTTTTTTCGTCGTCCGTCCCGCTTCAACACAGATAATCCCGCTCGTTTCTACAATCCCCGCTCAAAGTGGATTTTTCCCGTTCCGTTTCGCATTAATTTTTACTGAGAAGTTCTCATGCATACATCATTCATGTTCATATAGTTTTGAAGACATAACATAAATTTTGGTTCGATGAATTCTTAATTTTGTAATGCTACTAATTAAGAATTGAAACTGTTTTATCTTGGGAAGCAATTATTCAATTAACCCTCAAAGCATCGTGGGGAATAAATTTGCTTTAAGGAGACTTTGTGAATTCAAAGGACTCGGATTTATATTTTTCATTTTTGCATAATTTATTTATATGCATTATTAAATAATACTATATATTACAGATAACATCTGCCACTTCCATAAAGGTGGTAATATTTCATGTAAGATATCCCACATAAGTTATGTAGAAATAGAGCAGATACATTGTGATACTTAATCACTTTAAGTAACTTTAATTATAAACATACAAGGCTAAAACAAAGGAAAATCAGTGAAACTATGAGATAACCTAAGCAGAGTGCATTTGTCCACCTAAATATTGTCGTAAAACTATAAAAGTGATGTAAAATAAAACAATAGCCACATTTGAATTTATGCAGCCCGAAAATTCTATAAACCAGGTTGTATAGATGAATATTGAACCAAAACAGATTCATATGGCTTAATCAGGATCTCCGCAAAGGCACATAACTGTGAATCACACGCAATGATTGAATAATAGACAAATTTCACAATTAATAATATAAAGCAGGAGAAAAGTGTTTGATGGTATAGCAACAAATGAATACCTACAGATACCTCCTTTGATCCATCAGCTCTTGTTCCTGTAGATTGTGCAGTAACGTTCTGTGACGTCGCAACTGGCGTCGCAACTTTTCTTGAATTTTCAGTAACAACCTTTTTTGCAGCTTCTTTCGCTTCTCTTTGAGCTTCCAAAGATTTTGCATCTTCTTTAGCTCTCTTCTTTTCAGCCTCAAGGCTAGCCCTGAATCTATCAAATAATAAAAACCTAGAAGTATCTAAAAGGTTAACATGTTCTTTATATATGGTTCATATTTCTGACGAAGAAAATATAGAAAAAGACAATGTCTCCTCTGTCGGGTAATAAAACAATAAAACAGAATATTCATTCCATCTCCAGATTTCTTGTTGTGCATCTCCAAAACTCACCCAGCTACCACAATCACCTTTTCTAACAGCAGTCAACTCTAATTCATTAACTACATTCTTCATAATCAATACAAACAGGAAAACTTCCCCCTCTGTGATTTGATATTTGAACTTGACACTACTTTGATGAGTTTGAGAACCCAAGAGGGCTGATCATTTGTGAGAAACCAAGAGGCCTTAAAAATAACACCAAAAGGAGGGGAAAGCTACTTAAACCTAGGGCATAATTCCAAACCTACAAACAAGAAAAATCATATGAACAACTTGACCCCAAGATCAACAACCCATACCTCAATCCATACACTAGCCCACTACCCTGTAGCCTTTTCTTTTTTTGATCGACTATTTTAATCTTTTGAAAACTCGATATATTTATTAATTATAGATCGTACTTGCTAATTTTTCATAAAAACGCTCATAGGTTGTTCTTGCCTTATTATATCTATTATTTTATTTTTTGGGGTTAATATCATTAATTCAATTCATATATCAATAAATTAAAGTCAAATAAAACTCTAATCATTTTAATATGGGTAAATTTTATAACACCTACGCCTCCTTTTCTCCCACCCAAAATAAAATAGTGTTTGTTTATCCACAGATGACACACATTGAATTAAAGCATCAACAAGT
The DNA here is from genome assembly GCA_020205605.1 of Panax ginseng. Taxonomy (NCBI): domain Eukaryota; kingdom Viridiplantae; phylum Streptophyta; class Magnoliopsida; order Apiales; family Araliaceae; genus Panax; species Panax ginseng. The sequence goes on along the minus strand of CM035141.1, from coordinate 103,231,021 downwards.
CTAGATAAGTATTAATTTGGGATACCGAGAGTACTAATTAGAATAAAGGCGAATATATGCACCTTGATTTTGTGTCAACCAAAACCAGGAACTGGAGGAATGGGTGCCACGGTCGTATCACGGGTCCACTAGCTATCAGGAATTTGGTTCAACCGCTGATCATCATCCTGCCACAAAGTAGGCTATTAGAGGTAGCCACTTAGCTTAGCTGGTAGGAGAGACTGCGATATAAGGACAAATACCACATGGTATAGTTAACACTAAACTAGGAAAACTAACATAAAAGCACAATTAGTTATAAATGTGCTCAAACTAAAGAGTTCTGATGAACAATTTTTTGCTCTTAAAGTTGGAAAAAATTTAAAAATGAAGCACATTTATCAATTCCTAAAGCTTTGACATATGCATGGTATAAAACTGTTTATAGATTCATACATGCATGCGAAGAGAAGATCATATTATTTATAAATGGAAATTCAGGTGGGAGTCTAAAGTTAATCAAATGATGTATTACTTTCCAGTTCCAAGGCCATGATTTATGTTGCCAGCATTGATTTTATTGAATTTACTGAAATGCAATACTATTTTTTACACTTGCTACTTTTTAATTTAAGTTTACTTTCATATATTTTGTATTTCCCATGTCAAATCACTTGACAAATCAAATTACTGAAAAACATACAAAATACAGAAAGCGACTACAAGTTGAAGCCTTATCTAATGTGCACATATTGCCATCCACCATTAGTCACTATTGAAAGCTTCATCTGGTTGACACAAAATTCTCTAATAAAACTTTTACTCCCATACACCATACAGATCAACAAGAAGTTTAGATTTTCACTATTACAATAGTAGTGATCATGTCATTTCTATTCTTTTTCTATTCATACACGTGATATGCAAGTTGCGAGTGCCACTAAATAATGAAATAAGTAATAGACAATAACTATATTGTATAAATAAAACTAAAAGAAGTTGTGGAAATTGAAACTAAAAGAATTCCTTATATCAGAAGTTTATAATTTAGAAATATATACAAGTACTGCACATACATTAAACAATTGAAATCCTATTTGAGGTATATTGGTAGTAACAGTACCAGCCTTTGGATTTCACATGAGTCCTCGAGGACCTAGAATCTCTCCTAGATTGGCCTCCTGATGCATGTAAGATGAATATCTATACATGAGTCCAATTCATAAACATATGGACCAACCAACATAAAGAAACCTCACATTCAATACAGACAAACATAAATATTTAACAATCCCAAATCAAACTTGTTGGGTCGTGATATTTCCTATTTTTTTAAAGATCATTAGGCTCTACTCACATAAAAAAGAATTTGGACCTTTATTTTAATCCGTTAAAGCCATGGGCCCGGTCACCATATTATATCCGTTTTAATCTTTTAAAAGCTAAGATTCGGTCAGGTGGATCGACCCATTAGATATTTTAATATCTCATTACTTTGACTTGTGATGATGAAAAGCATGTTGATTATTGACAAGGCTCCTCGCCATGCATTAATGTGGATGGAATCATAGCCCGTGCAGTAGAAAAACAATTGGCAAAAGCAGTAGATAAACCTTATACGATCGTGCAGAGCCATCATCAGTCGGAAGGGTGTCAGTAGTAGTGGGTGGCACAAGAATCAGCAAAGATAGTATAACCTAGCAAGGAATCCATCGCTCAGAGAATACGTTCTCACATATATCGACTATTTAGATTCTCCCATATACACAATCGAGAATTATTATCTCTAAAAAAACACTAGACAATACATTCCTCCATCGTTAACCTTGTGAACACATACTAATTCTCACGCCGAAGCTATCCCTCGACGGAACCGGGCACAAGCTTTGATGTTGTCGTGTGGTTTATCGTGCAGGATCGGGGACGTCTTATGTGATTGGGACGTGGAGAAAGATCCGGAGAAAGATCCCGTGTTAACATTGGCGCTAGAAGGAGGGCTTTTCTAGTGTTCTCGAAGTTATCAATCACAATATTTTTAGTTGTTATACATCGGAAGTTATGGCACAAATTAGGGGTTCTCGCTCGAGATCCCCGGCCAAGCTTCGAAGATAGTTGGTCTTTGTTGTTGACAAAGAGCATGATCATAACGGAAAAGGCAAGTAAAAGGCATCCCGCTTAGAACTCCCAAGAATCAAGTGGTCGGTGATGAAGATGGTAGACGAAGCAGATAGAGCTTTGAGGTTCTCTGGAGCGGAGCAAAGGATGTAGTTGTCGCGGAATGCGAGGATGTAGCCGAGAACAAAGCATTCAATTATGTCCGGGCCTAAAAGACGTGGTACGCCTAAAGATGGACAACCGTGAATTGGAAAGCAGCCTATATACTTTAAAGACATGTCTCGAGGTAATCCTTGGGATCGAAGCAGACTAATGACCATTTTCTTGATTGACCGAGAAGGGTATTTACACCTATTGGTCTTCGGATTATGGTGAAGCGAGTAGATGAAGACCAATGTACCATTTTCCCGATTGATTGATCGAGAAGGGTATTTCGCCTATTGGTCTTCGGGATTATGGTCGAGGCGAGTAGATGAAGATCCAATGACCATTTTCTTGATTGACCGAGGAGGTACTTCACCCTATCGGGTCTTTGGGATTATGGTCGCAACAGAACGAATAAACCGATCCAGGAGCATGCACCTCGAATCACAAATAAGGCATTCGCCTTGAGTATCCTCACCACAAATGATGTAAAGTTTTCACCAAGTAGATCCGTAAATCATACTCCCGAGAATCCACCGAGGCACACCGCCTTGAGACACTTGTCTTGGAGATGCCCATCTAAGGTCGTCGATTTGATTCAAGACACACAAATGCACCTATATTCCTAAGCATCCAAGAAGGTACCTCATCCTAGGGGTTCGGGACTATGGCGCGCATATTGAACGAGGGAGTAATTCAAGAATATATTCACCCGAGAACACACAAAAGGCACTACGCCTTGAGTGTTCTCGCCAACAAACAAGGACTCGTCACCAAAGCGAGATCTATAAGTCAGACTCGAAATCCAAACACTTAGGTAAATATTTCTAAGGTCGATTGGCATTGTGGTCCAAAGTCGATAATAGTTAAAGAGAAGTCGAGGAGTCCGACAAAGCCGCTGCAGCTTCTTCACATGAATAAGAGTTCGTGGATATTGCATGCGAGATGGATATTCTATTTTGGCCATCAAGACAAGCAGAAAGCTATCAAGGAGTCGATCACAATAGAATTCCACCACGGGCATTATCAAAGCGGGCCACTATCTGATGCTTGTAACTTCGATGGCAGATGGCGTCTTTCCTTCGGATCAGATGCTGGCAAAGAAGATCAAGTACAAGAGTGTCCATTTTGTTCTCATTGATGAGAATCTTTGTTGAAGGACCTTTTTCGTCATCATTGCTTAAACATTTGGTTCCATCCGAAGCAGAGTATGTTCTTCGGGAAGTTCACAAAGACATTTGTGGCAATTATTTGGCCCGAAGTTGTTGACCTACAAAGCACTTTGCAAATGATATTCTTGAAAGAAGGCGGGGATTCAAAGACAGAAAGACTTGGTTGGCTCACCCACATTCACTTTTTTCACTATTGGTCCTGGTCCTATTTGTCCTATGGTCACTATGGTGTAAGGAGGTATGGTAGGACTTGCTGGCCATTCGATGGCAGCCCATTTGTCGTTCTACCCCGAGTGGTGAGCGAAGGATCCTATATTGATTTTACCGGTGGTGGTAAATCAATGGTCACTATTGGTCCCGGTCCTATTTGTCCTATGGTCACTACTGATTGTAAGGAGGTATGGTAGGACTTTTGGCCATTCGATGGCAAATTTATTTGTCGCCTTCCACCGAGTGGTGAGCGAAGGATCCTATATTGATTTTACCAGGTCGTGAGTCAATGGTCACAATTGGTCCTTATATCTTGGTCCTCATGTCTTGGTCCTTATATCTTGATCCTTATATCTTGGTTTTTATATAATTGTTTCACCCCGAGTGGTAAACAAATGACTGATCTCACACTTCGGAACCGATGAGTATGTGTTACTTTATTTTATTTAAGTGTTGAGTTCGAAATGCCTCGTTCTTTAACATCACTTTATCTGTTATATGACATGCTTAATTGTTAATTAACAATTTGAGTTAAATCCTCGAAATGTTTGAGTTCAGTCCTTTCTGTTCAGTTAAGTTAAATTCTGTCCATGAAATTCAATTCCCTTCGTCACATACATTAACTATTATATGTCTTAACTGATTCACTGTTTAGGTTCATATTACTGATATTGAATTATTGACAAGAAACTAACCGAAAAGATAGTTCACAATTAAGGAAATTGCAGATTCATCAGGAAAACTAAAACATTCATTCGATCTATTCATTCATGAACAAAAATACACCAATATAGAAACGTAAAAGTTTAAGCATGATAAATTTTTACATAAGTCAGAATGAAAGCAGGAAGAACACCTAGGCACCACCTTCGTCTTCTGAGTTGAGCAAATTTGGATCCAGTTGAGCAGCAGACATTTTTTTTTGCCTCTCTCTCGGCAGTCTTCGTAGCCTTCCGAGTAGACTTTCATGATCTCGACGTTAAGCTCGTCCGAATCCCTATATCTACGCTCAGACCGCTTACGAGCTCTTCTTGGACGAAGAGGACCCCTTCCCTCAAGCTCCTTTATTTTAAGACGAAGCTTGTGGCGTTTGTTCTTGTGTCTCCGTCCTTCATCCCGGGCCTTTGATTGAGCCTCGCCAAGTTGAATAGCCAGAGCTCGGTTGTCAAGAAAACTCCTCATTCTTGGCCTTGAGAAAGGGTTTTCTTCACTGACCAGCCGCTTGCTCAGATCGGTTAAAGTTTGTTGGTCGGCGGGAGGCGCCAACCTATCTCTTGGGCCCTTAGTTCATCATCGACGTCCTCAAGTCCATCTTAGCTTCGATCCAAGTCTCGTTGGAGGCCATCGATGACACGAAGAAGCGTCTTCTCGATCGGCCCTTTCTCGAGCCAAGGTCGATCTCAAAGATATTGATCTCCGTCTCTCATGAAATCTTCCTCGGCTTCCCCATTTATGTGTCTTGGACGCTTAACGTCCAAAGACAAAGATTAGCCCGCATATGTCCGCATAAAGGTTTCAAGCCAATACCCAGATATACAATTAAGAATGAAAAGCGGAAAAATAAAGAAATGATTATTTACCTTAGCTGGGATAAATTTCATCCCTTCATCAAGCAAATTTCGTCCGTGTGATCAATCGAACCGATGATCGCCGCCGTTCTTACGAAGGCCTCGAATAGCGGTCGACGGAAAGTTAGCATTGAATCTAGGCCACGTAGTCGGAGATCCCACTACTCGGCAGATGATAACCCCGACCAAGGACACCGGTCGCTCAAAGCGAGGTCTTTACCTTCGGGAAAGGAGCCTGGTTTCTGGGGAGAGGTAGGTGTTCGGATTCAGATACGGCCTCGGGAGAGGAGATTTGTTTGGGACTGGGTTCTTGGAGAGAGTGATCGATGCAGAGCTTGGGTGGTCGCATCAAAAGCGTTTCTCTTCCGGACGGGGGTTTGACAACTTCATCCCGATCACCTTCTTCTAATCTCAGATTTCTCAAAGCAGACGGGAAGGGGGTATGATCAAGATCGGGGCATCCTAAGCTCTTCTGGCCAAAGGCGTTATCTTACTTTTCAACTTTTTTAAGCGGAGGATGCTTCTTCGATCGAGACGATCGAGTAGGCCTCCTCGTCGAGGGACGGATGTGGTGGTTGGCTCAACTTCGGGTGACGGAAGGGCTTGGAAAAGGTGTTGTTCTGGGTTTTCTAATTGCCCTCATCTTCTGGCGAGGGCGGAGGGTCTCTTCCGAAACAGGAACCCTTCTTGGCTTTTGGTTTCGTCGATTGGAACTCATCTGTATGTTTCGCGTGATTGGTTCGGCCCGGAGCAGCCTTCTGCTCGAAGTTTCAACAACTTAGAAGGCTTCCCGAAGAAAAAAATCTTCGAACTCTTTTATCTCTAAAGAGCTCGGTTTGATCAAAGATACTGCATAACCAATACAACTCTGTGTTAGAATCCACATTATAAAAGCATTTTCAAAAAATTCAGTATACATATAAAATAGACCGATATTTACATTTATGGTCATATAACCATGTTTTTGCTCAGAGAGAGTCCTTACTTCCACCTCCTCGGGGAAATTGTCAAAAAGTTCCATCATTTCTATTTCTCTTTCTTCGTAAATGTCTCCAAAGTCGCAGAGATCTTCTCCGCTGGCTTTGATTCGGTAGGGAAGAGTTTTGGGGCCTTTGACGTAGAACCACTTTTCATGCCAGCCCCTGTTGCTCGAAGGCGTGTTCACCAGCGAACGCCTCTCGAACTTCTCTCCTGACTTCGGAGAATGCTTGCTAATGGCCTTGAACCCCTTCTCCCTAGATTGTACTATTTTGTATATTGTGAAGAAGGAGTCGTGGAGGGCTCCACGCCCAATTCATGATGAGAAGGCCACGAAGGCCAAGATGTGAATGTATGAGTTCTAAGATTAGTCGAAGCGAACCCCACCCCCAGAAACCCCAGCAAGGTTACTATGAAAATATGCAAAGGGAAACGAACCCCCTTCTCCAACAGAGTCACAGGAACGGCCGTCCAACCTTCTGGCCGTTGGTACATCTTTTCACCGGATCTAGGAACCCTAGCTGCATGGGTATCCCGGATGTGGTATCGAGACAAGAATCCTCTTTTAGTTCAACCTTTGTGACGATCGAGGGATTGGCGTGCGAGAATCGCTTCAAGATTCCCGTAGTATTCGGAGGGTTTTTGGGATTTATTGGGGAAGGTTCTTATCGATTTCGACTTTCGTTTGGGTTGACGTCGAGGCTCCTTCATGAACAACAGTGGTAGGATTTGGTGGAACGGCTGTGAGTGGGGTTACCAATATAGGAGAGCCTTGTGCGAGTAATCTCGGGAAGCCATTGTTGATTAGTTGCAGAAGAAAGGAGAAAGCTCGTAAAGTCGATAGTTGTATAGGCGCGAAATTCAAATGAAAGCAGTAAAACTCACAAAGTTGATAAAGTTACCTTTTATGATTTGATTACACACTATGTTCAAGGCCTTTCATTAAATGTTAATAATGATTTGGAATTTGAATGGGAAGGGTCCGGTGCCTCGTCCATGATCTATTAAATAGGGTTTTTCCGATTTGGGCCTCCATTCTCTTCTCCTTTCATTTCGTGAAAGTGAGCGGCGATTGGGTACACTTCAATTATCTCTCACTATGGACCTTTATTAAATTTATTGGGCTATTCATAGTTTTTATTAAACATTCTGCTTAACAAAAAAACTAGGGGCAATATTGGGTCGTGATATTTCCTATTTTTGGTAAGGTACATTGGGCCTACTCACATAAAAAAAGAATCCATTGGGCCTTTATTTTTAATCAGTTAAAGCCACCTGGCCCGGCCACCATATTATATCCGTTTTAATCTTAAAGCCTGCCCAGGTCGTCCGGTGGATCAACCCATTAGATATTTTAATATCTCATTACTTTGACTTGTGATGATGAAAAAGCATAGCTGCTGACCAAGGCTCTCGCCATGCATTAATGTGGATGGGATCAGAATGGCTGGTACAGTAAAAAAAAGTGAAAAGCGAAGAGATAAACCTTATACGATCAAGCAGAATATCATCGTGTCGAAGGGGTGTGTAGAAGTAGTAGTGGGTGGTACAAGAATCCGTGCAAAGATAGTATAACCTAATGAATGAAGCCATCGTCACAGAGGTAAGACGTTCTCACATATATTGACTATTTAGATTCTCCCATATACACAACTGAGAATTATTATCTCTCTAAAAAAATAATAGACAATACATTCCTCCATCGTTAACCTTTTGAACACATACTAATTCTCACGCCTGAGCTATCCCCCGACGGAACCGCCGTCAAGCTTTCGGTGTTGACTGTGTTTACTGTGCAGGATCATGACGTCTTATGTGATTGGGTGGCGTTAACAAAACTCATTCACTTCTGGACAGCCAAGAACAAGGAAAATGGAATAAAATAATAACCAAAACGAAATTGTGCAAGAAGAGGCAAAAAAGTACGTGTGTGAGAAGTGTGTGTGGGTGGGTGTGGGTGTGGGTGTGGGGTGGGGTGGGGGGGGGGGGGAATATAGAAAAATATCAAAAATTGCAGGAATTTAGTTATGCATATGAATTCTTATTTAACCGGAGTAAAAGATTATAACAAAAAAGGGTAAATATGTATATATTGGTGTACACACTACTTGTATGCACTCTAATATCTTCCGCCAAAGACTTGCTAATGTAGGAAGACTTCTCACATTGAATATCTACAGTTCTGTGTGTTGGTTTTCATATAACAAGTAGCTACATTTATACACAAAATGCTAGCCTAACTCTAGGAGAAAAACAGGGAGAGGAAAACATGAAATGTTTAAGCCTAAAGCATGTTATGCTACTAACATCTACATGTTATGCTACTAACATCTGCTAACACCCCCCTCAAGTTGGTGTATAGATGTCTCGCATACCCAACTTGAAACACAATGAATGAAACAACATAACAAAGCAAAACAGCAGCATATCAGCAACATCAGTTTGTTCCCGCAATATAAAACGGAATAACCAAATCGGGCCCCAAAGCATGAAAAACCAGACCCACATGGGACCAAAACACCGTCAGAAATCAGCGACGCAGCAAACAAGGACCCACGTGAGGCTGCAAATTACATTAAAACCAGCTGAAGCACAACAACCCACAATAACGTGGGGATGTGCAGTAATCAGCAACAATTAGCCCATGTGGGCGCACCCAAAAAACAGCCAGTAATCAGAGTGAGTAGAATCCGTGGGACCCAAAAGTCACTCACTCAAACAAATTAACAGCAGCCAAAACAGGAAAAAAATGGTGCACCAAGGACACAAAGTAAGACACTCTGCCCCACCACCAAGAACAGCAGCAATGTGCGACCAAATGCACAAAGACCCTCGAGCAAAGAGCAAAAAATCCCATGCATCAATGGGCTAGCAGCAGGAAATGACAAGGCCATGTGCCAACCCCACATGACTGCACCCATGTGAGAACAAACAAAATCAGCTATAAATTAATGGCAATAACATGGCTTCCAAAAAGAGCACAACTTGGGCAACCCCACTTGGAAAATGAATGAGTAAAACTAGGAAACTGCCCCCAACCAAGTACAAATCAGCATGGGTACAAGAATGAGCACCATGTGAAGCCACCCATACACATTAAGAAGCACTAAAAGTCCAAAGTTGAGAATACAACCGTGTGCAGCCACCAAAACAATGAAGACAAACTGCAAAACGCAGCGGAAAACACCATGATTTCCGATAGAAAACACCATGATTTCCGACCACAAGGTCAAGAAACCCAAACATAAAAATCTTCCTGCAAAAATCCCCAGCAAACTGGGAGCATAAAACTCCCCCTCAAATGCAACTTTAGCTAAAGGGCATTAAAGTGCATTTGGAAGAGATTCCCAGGCACAATGTAACCTAGAAGGGACAAAGGGATCACAACGGATGCAAGCAACAAAGTGGATGGCAGTTGTAGCTCATGAGTAAAACAGCCCAAGTGGGTGGACTAAGCAACAAAGTAGCTGAAAAATGCTTCCAAACCCTAAACCCATGTGAGCACAAGCAAAATCAGCTATAAATTACTAGCAATAACGTGGCTGCCAAAAACAGCACAACTTGGGCAACCCCACTTGGAAAATCAACAAGTAAAACTAGGAAACTGCCACCCACCAAGTACAAATCAGCATGGGCACAAGAATGAGCACCATGTGCAACCACCCATACACATTAAGATGCATTAAAAGTCCAAAGTTGAGAATACAACCGTGTGCAGCCACCAAAACAATTTAGACGAACTGCAAACGCAGCGGAAAACACCATAATTTCCGATAGAAAACACCATGATTTCCGACCACAAGGTCAAGAAACCCAAATGTAAAAATCTTCCTGCAAAAACCCCCAGCAAACTGGGAGCATAAAACTCCCCCTCAAATGCAACTTTAGCTAAAGGGCATTAAAGTGCATTTGGAAGAGACTCCCAGGCACAATGTAACCTAGAAGGGACAAAGGGATCACAGCAGATGCAAGCAACAAAGTGGATGGCAGTTGTAGCTCATGAGTAAAACAGCCCAAGTGGCGTGGACTAAGTAACAAAGTAGCTGAAAAATCAGCAAATGAGCTGCTAACTAAAGTCCAACAATCAGCCACAAGGAAGTGAGAGTAGCAACCAAGGAAGTGGGTAGCAGAAGTGCAGCCCCAGCCCACGAGGGGAAAGTACAAAGTAGCTACTAATACTCCCCTCAAATGCAACTTTAGCAAAAGGACATTAAAGTGCATTTGGTAGAGTGCAAGTGCAAACTAGCTAAAAGTGCAAACTAGCTAATACTCCCCCACAAATGCAACTTTAGTAAAAGAACATTAAAGTGCATTTGGAAGAGCAAACTAGCTAATACTCCCCCTCAAAGAAGCGTCGGAAAACATAACGGAAAATCCCATGTTGGAAGAGAAATCAACAATGGATATCATGTTGGAAGAACATCAACAAGGGATATCAAAGAACCAAGTGAAACCAAATAGCCATCAAAGTTCAACAGCCCTATGCCATGACAAGCTGACAAGGACAAGAAGCAGCAAGTAGACCAAAGGTAGCAATAGGAACAGCCCAAAACATGCCCATAAGCCACATTAGTGCACCAATAGGCAAGAGGGCAGAGAAGCCAGCGAACCCAGTAAGGAACCTTTGAAAACTAACAGTAAGCACCAGAAGGCATAAGCACAAGGACTGCCAAACACGGCCAAATTTTACTTTCATATATTTTATTTTGTATTTTATTATCATATAATATATTTTGTTCATCACATTACAACAAGTACGCAGTACATCCTTGAAACTTAGTGCACTTAGGCCACTTCCACTCAATAGAACTAGTATCTCCACTAATATTGTTAGCATGATCAACAAAAGTTCGGTAAGAAAGGCTTGATCCAAATAAATTAAAGAATTGATAGCATGACCAACAAAAGTTCGGTAAGAAAGGCTTGATCCAAATAAATTAAAGAATTGATAGCATGACCAACAAAACTAAAAATTACTCTCATAGAATTAAAAAATTTCAGTCATGTCAATCAAAGCAATAAATACATTCACATATAGCTCCATTCTAAATATTAAGCCATGAATTTTCTTTCCCTCTTTGTACAGAGTCCATCAATCCACAACATGTCTCAAAACACCATATTTTGTGCAAAAATAATACCCATTGTTGATACCAACAATAATTTCATGGCAAAAAATATTGCCAATTAATACCCAAAAAAATTAGTCAAATATTTGATGTATTCCTTAACGAACATCAAAAACATAATAAACTACTTGTTTATTGTCTTCTTGCAACCCTTAATCACCACTTCCTTGCAACATTCAGTAATTTCTTTTTGGTTCTCCACTCCCGCAAACTACACATCAGGTTATGTGAATATAAATTAGAGATGACATTCAATTAAAAAAAATGCACTGTAATGATAAAATGACATTACTTGTTTAGATGTAGCAGATGATGACTCATTTGGATTCAAGTTATACACCCTCGTTGGTGGGTGGCAGTGGTGGCTCATTTGGAATCTACACATTCATTTAAAATGGTAATCAAGAACAAGTAAGTGAAAACAATGGTAAATATAATTATAATTAGTAATATTACCCTTGTACATGTAGCTGATGTAGCTCTAGGAAGCACCCATGATCCCTTTGTGCCCCAATAAGTAAGCCATATGATTCAAGTCGATCATTGTTGTAGTCTCAAAGTTACAATAATCAATATAACTCACTTTGCCTCTTATGTATTCAATCTCATCCTTAGATAATTGACCTCCATGATGCAATTTTATTGTGAAGCAACTGTTGAGCATTAACTGACCTTTTCAAGTCAATATTAAACTATAATTAAGGACCACAATATAATATAATATTATACAAACAGAGAGGGCTGTCAACATATGATAACAAACGTAAACAAATTAACTCTGTACACGTGATGTTTCTGTTTGTATATTTAATATCTGCGGCAATTAAAGGTGGTGGTGGTGGTGGCCTATGGTCGAGGGAGGTCAATCCTTCACTTGATGAGTCCCTATCTCTCTCTTAAATCTCATGCAATAAATTAAGTTGTCCTTACGTTAGTACTATGCCTGATGAGGAAAACATGATGTTGTTTTGATGCCATTCTATGTAATTCAGATTGATACTGTGCAATTTGAGAAGATCCTCAAGTAGATAAAGTCTGGTATTGAAAGTGGTGCCACCCTTGAATCTGGAGGTGAAAGATATGGCCCCAAAGGCTTCTATGTTCATCCAAGAGTTTTCTCAAATGTCCAGGTATCACTGCCACTAAATGTTCCACAACAAAAACAATATGTAAAATACAAGTAAAACTAACCAGATTCTTGACCATTTCTGCTTTTAGGATGGCAAGATGATCTCAAAAGATGAATTATTTGGCCCAGTTCTGTCCATCTTGAAATTCAAGTATGTATAAATCACTTGTAATACATCTCGTTTCTGTACTTTCAGAAGCCTAAAGTCTTTTACAATTGACTATGTCTCTGCTTTTGATAGGGATCTTGATGAGGTGATCCGAAGGGCAAATTCAACCCATTACGTTCTGGCTGCTGGAGTTTTTACTCATAACATAGACACTGCCAACACCTTGACACGAGCTCTGAAAGCTGAGACGGTATGGGTTAACAGTTTCGATGTCTTCGATGCTGCATAGCCTATCCAAACTGCCAAGCCATCCCTTGCGACTAGTTTGAGGTCGCATTTCAAGCCGTCGACCTCTGGATTGCCGATTGCGACGTACTCCCTGTGGAGAATTCCCTAGACGGCAGCATTCACCGGAACTATGACCTCCTCCGGCATCGTCTCCACATCGTCGGCGAAGTCCAACTCCCCCCCGTCCACCACTGCCTCCTAGCCCTCCCTGGTGTCCGTAAAGAATTCCTCACTCGCGTAATCAGCCATCCTCAGGCTCTCGCGCAGTGCGAGCACACATTAATGAAGCTTGAGGCTATTTTGCAGAGTAGAAAGGAAGATGCTTTTATGCATGAAACTTCTCTGGCTAATTCCTTCTCAACAGGTTCATGACACTCTCTAAGTCAATCTTTTTGTAAATTCACTCTTAATTTCGAGTTCAATCAACTCACATCTTCATTATATTTTACAACCGTACGAAGGTGTGGAAGTCTGGGTTAAACACGACTACTGGTGATGAGAAAGATGAAGGTGACAAAATAAACTGGCTTGATCAATGGATGTCAACGAAGCAATGGGAGATTAACAGCAGAGCTTCCATTGATATAAAAGAACCTGCAAGGACGGGTGAACTCCACGTATCCAGGCCTTATTTTTACTCAGCTTCAAGAGTCGTGAAATCGCAATATATAAAGCAACTCCAAAGATATCTAAACATAGGAACTTGTGACTCATAATATGGAAGTCGCTGAAAAAGGTTAGTGCGGAGTCTAGCGGACAAGCCCACGAGGGTTGACCCAAAGGGCGCGGATTGTTTATCCTTGCGGTACGATATATGTTATTTATTAGAGGGACATTATGCGTAATTGAGACAATGTGAAGTAGGGTTGGAATTGAATTAATAATTATAAATACTATCTATCAGAAAAAGCTCAAGAAAAAAAAAGAATCATCAATAAACAACAATGTTCGACCGCGACTACCCAAATTGGAGAACCACGTAAATCTCTTGTGTTCTTATTAATTCTCTATTGTTTGTGTGCGTGTGTGTGATCCTATATTCCAACACTATGATTTCACCCCGCTACAGAGAGCCTTACAGTCCCTCTCTTCAATCACCTGTAACTCCTTTGTATAAAACAAAATCATTGCAGGTGCGTTCAGCAAGCCCCCATTGCGCGAAAGAAGACGAGCTACTCCACAAGAAATACCCCAAATCTACATTCTACACCCCAGATCAATGGTGGTGCATCTCGCTATAGCATTGGTGCAAATGATGGTACAGTTACTGCAGCAATGCCCAACTGCATGGCTGCCACCGAGTCGTCAAAAGCTCGTGTTCGGTCACAAAGTGCACCAAGGCAGAGCCGCCCGTCGACACCAGAAAAGGAGCAAATTGTGGCAGCAAAGAAACGCCTATCATATCCAGTACCTGAGCCATTTATGAGCATTAGTTTTAGCCAAAACTTGAGAAGCCCTAGCTTCAAGAGTGTTCAACCTGGCCATGTAGGAATGGGGCAACAGTCATGTTATACAGACAACATTGGTGGAGAGATTTCTCCATCTTCGACCACTGATCTGAGAAGGTGGCTTAGATGAGTCAAACTGTAGAAAGTAATCATCAAGGAATGAAGATACTGACGATGAAACTAATAAACCTAGTTATCATCTTTCCATACACTAGCGAATAAAGCCTACAGGAACTTGAGATGATGTTGTGTGGGTGGGGTGGGGGAGAATCGGTATTCTGTATCCTGGCATATTTTCCATTCTTATAAGCTAAGTCTAGTTAAAACCATATTCTCTTAACATAAATGTATGAAGTTCTCCTTGTACTCATTGTCAGTTTTAGATCTCCTCAATTCTGCTTTACTTTCCTGCACTCCCCTGACTACCAAAGTCAAATTTATTATAATTGCACCTTATGGAGATCATCACTCTAAGCATGATTAGCCAATAAAGGATTTTGCACTCCTTTATCCTCTAACTAGAGTCACAAATAAAGAATTTGGATTACAGAGCTGTAGTATAAAAAAAAAATTACTATTATAAGCCAAGCACACTTTAGTCTTTAAGTAGAAATCAAACTCTCTTGCAGAAAGGGTACAGTTTCAACATAACGTTGCAAAGCACGATATGCACAAGACTGCTCCTAAGTAACCACATCGATCTTATGATCAAAGAAATTTGTAAAAACAACTAATCAAACAATAAAGGTTCAACATTTAGAAGCAATAGTGCAATACTAGCAAATGACTATGGATGGGGAGCCTAAAGATAATAAATGGTTCCTTCTCTAGGAAAAAAACAGGTCCAACATCTACCAAACTAATATAAAACAGAATCATATACTCCTTTCACATCCTGCAAGTAATTTGGTAAATTGGTCTATCTTCTTTCTTTTCTGCTCTTCTTGCATTTCCCTAGCCCTTACACAATGACTTTAATTACAAGCTTTAGTGCAAGTACTATTCTTTCTTTCTTCTTTGTTTTTTGTAAAAAAAAAATTACTTTTGCGGCACCATTATGACTTGACATATCTTTTTCATTATTCTGTTTTTTGGGCTAATTCAATAAATTCTAGTCCAATCACTTGACAATATTCCTTAGTGATTTGCATCAAAATTTTCATTGGAAATATTCTTAATCTACAAAAAAGTTGTCTAATTTTTTTATTTTTAATAAAGATAAGAAAGTATAATAAAAACTAAATATAGTATGGGCTCTTAAGAAGAAGTATAACCTTTCAATGGTTAGGGTGATACTTTTTAACTATGTATTTTCACTTTTATATTCTACACGGTTCTTTAATTTAGTAGTCATCTTACGCTTTTATATTTTAATCTTTTACTTAGTTAAATACTCTCACTCCAGGATTTGGACTCGTACATGTATATAAATAGAAGCATAGCAATACAAAGGGGGAAAAGATGGAAAAGCTCAGCTGCCAAGCCAATGACTATTACCAACATGGAGTTCCCACAAAAGTATTTCTTGACCGCTGCCTATCACCATTATCAAACATACCAGTTGAAACACCAAAGTCAGCAAGCTTCAAGCTTTACCACCCCGTTACTATCAAGTACTATATTCCCAGCCTGTAACAAATAATCTTGAATTATAAAACATAGCAACTTTCATCTAGAAAGTTTCAACAAGGAAAGAAATTGTCTCATCATTGCAATAGGGTGGAAATATCATATTCGACTAACCTTGATGTCCTTAACATCACGATGGATGTGTCCATGTTGATGTAGGTAGACCAAGGCCTTAAGAGTTTCTTTCAGGAAAGAACCAATGGCAGACTCTTCAAATGCATCTGGATATGCTATCTTCATGAGATGTAAACACGAACCTTCAGCCGTGAAAGGCATATTAAACTCATTGTTTGAGCTTCCCTACGAATGTCATCCTGCAGCAGAATACCATTACTCAAATAAAACACACAAGACAATCTTTTCACTCTTAGAGAAGGGGACAAACTACATTTTTTTCCTTTATGGGTGGAAATCGGAATTGTTAAACGAACATAAAAAGACAGATCCAAGAAATAAAGAAAACACAAGTGTCCAGTCCATACTCAAAAGGACTTAAGGACCGTCTCTCTCTCACTAGGACCCCAGACCCACGTGGGTCGTGGGTCCAATCAATTTGACCAACTCCCAAAGAGTAATTGTTAATTTGATTCAATGATGAAAAATAATACAGGTTGTTTGAACTGATTGATGTTTATTAATTGCGAAATTTCAACTTCGTAGATTGAATATTTTTTATTTTACTTTTTTCCGGGTACATATTACAATAAATGCACAATCTTATTCTCTGTCTCTGATAAATTATTGCTATTACGGAATTCGTAGTAATGGCGATGGGGTGTTCTGAGTCTTCTCCTATGAATCTCAACTCCCAACAATATCCTAATCCTCCTCTCATGAATGTCTCCAGACCCAACCTTTCACTACGATGTACCGGTAACCTATCTGTTCCTTCTTCTTCTTATTCTAAATCCCTAAGTACCGAACCCAACCCTGTCTTCACTTCTGTCAAGTCCTTCGCTCCCGCCACCGTCGCCAACCTAGGTCCTGGCTTCGACTTCCTCGGCTGTGCCGTTGACGGCCTCGGGGACTTCGTCTCTCTCCGAGTTGATCCCCAAGTCCACCCAGGTGAGATCTCCATCTCCGATATCACTGGCGTAGGCAATTTCTCCAAAAAGCTTAGCAGAAACCCTCTCTGGAACTGTGCAGGCATCGCTGCCATCTCTGTAATGAAGATGCTCAATATCCGATCCGTTGGCCTCTCTCTCTCCCTTCACAAGGGTTTGCCCCTTGGTAGCGGCCTGGGTTCCAGCGCCGCCAGTGCAGCCGCTGCTGCTGTTGCTATGAACGAGATCTTTGGCGGAAGACTATCGGTCTCGGAACTCGTCCTAGCAGGGCTCGAATCAGAGTCAAAAGTTTCCGGTTATCATGCGGATAATGTGGCGCCTGCTATAATGGGAGGTTTTGTTTTGATCCGGAGTTATGATCCTCTAGATTTGATTCAATTGAAGTTTCCTGGTGACAAAGATTTGTTCTTTGTGCTGGTGAATCCTGAATTTGAAGCTCCAACTAAGAAAATGAGGGCGGTGCTGGCGAAGGAAGTGACAATGTCGCATCACGTGTGGAATTGCAGTCAGGCAGGGGCACTGGTGGCGGCAGTGCTTCAAGGGATTTGAGGGTATTGGGGATGGCATTATCATCAGACAAGATTGTGGAGCCCAAAAGGGCGCCTTTGATTCCTGGGATGGATGCTGTGAAGAAGGCTGCTATCCAGGCTGGGGCGTTTGGGTGTACCATTAGTGGTGCTGGACCTACTGCTGTTGCTGTTACAGATGATTTGGAGAGAGGGAAGGTAATTGGGGATCAAATGGTGCATGCGTTTATGGAGTTTGGGAATTTGAAGGCTGCTGCTATGGTGAAGCAACTTGACCGGGTTGGTGCCAGGGTTGTTAGTAGCACTCCTATATGACATAATAACAATAAACAAGATGATGTCTCAATTCAGGTTTATGCACTTTTTTTGTTGAATTAATTGTTGATGCTTTTCAATCTAACTATGAGTTGTGGCAGCAGTCACTCACCATTCTAATGATGGATTGCTCTATTCACTTTCTCTGTTAATACTGCTTTATGACATTTTTCCTTTTTCTCTTAAAATTTAGTAAGGAGTGATTCATGATTGTTGAAAATTCATCACTCATAAAAACTGTAATTCACTGTCTAGTTATAGAAGACTCAGTGCCAGGCTTGTTAGTAGAATACCTACATATGATACGCCGGTAAAAGATAATGACATGTACCAAAAAGAAGAAGATAATGACGAACAATTTAGATTATGCCTTTTGTCTGTGGTACTTCTGTGCCATTTAATTGGCAATCTGTTAACATATATCAATAATAGTAAATATGTTGGGAATATTTTTATTTAGGTTTGCTCAGGTTAGGTTTTCCCCTATACGAGGCTTTTATTCTCTATGTAATTTGTGACAAGATTTAATATGAGATTTTCTCTCTATATTTTTTACATGATATAAGAGCTATAGGTATCCGAGCTATAGGTTAGATCTGTTAGATAAATTTATCGCCACTACTTCCATTGTATTAGCTCAAAAGTTTAATTTTGTTTTTCGATTTTCAGTTCGTATTGATATTATATTTTTACTTCCATTGTATTAGCTCAAAAGTTTAATTTTGTTTTTGATTTTCAGTTCGTATTCTGTTTCTGGTTCGGTTTTGCCTTTGGTTTCAGACTTTGATTTCGGTTTCAGACTACTTCGATTTCGGTTTCATCTTTAGTTTTGGTTTCGCCTTCGGTTTTCGATTTCATCTTTGGTGGCTTCGATTTTGGTTTCATCTTCGATTTTGGTTTCATCTTTGGTTTTGGTTTTGGTTTCGCCTTCGGTTTTAGTTTCATTTCGACTTCAGATTCGGTTTCATCTTTGGTTTTGGTTTCGCCTTCGTTTTCGGTTTCATCTTTGGTTTTTCCTTTGCATTAGTTTCATCTTCGATGATCTTCTGAAATGTGAGGGTTTCAGGCTTCAATTTCGGTTTTGGTTTCACCTTCGGTTTTAGTTTTGTCTGGGTCCGTGATGATAGATCCGGGCTAGTTAAAGAGGCTTTTCATTTATGCTTCTGGTATTTTACTTGAAAATTGTTTAAGAAAAAAATAGATTAGACTAGTTTTACATGTTATTCATATACTCCCTCCGTCCCAGGATAAAAGTTCTTATTACTATTTTGGGTTGTCCCATGTTAAATGTCCACTTTTTTTTAATAACCAAACTTTTACACATTTTTTCCTATTATGCCCGTAGCATTAAATATCTCATACTTTTCTTATTCTAATTCTCTTTCCATATTTAATGACATTATTATGGACAATTTTGTCATTTTATTCTTCTTCTTGATATGCGTAAAAAGTCCACCAAGACTTTTATCCTGGGACGGAGGGAGTACTGTTTTATTCCCCATGAAAAGAAAGAGCCTTGTAACAGCCTTACTGTAGCGTTGTATAGATAGGTGTCATGCCATGTGGTGTTAAGTGGCCAAGTAAAACTTTTAATTATTAATGAAACCAAGTAGTAGTGCCACTATTATGCCCCAACTGATCAGACATGTCTGCTTGTTTTCTCTTGGAACCATACCTTGATCCAATTTCCACCCGACTTCCAATTGATAATGTCTCCATCTGCTTTCTCTTCAACTTGCTCTTTGATACCTCAGCCTTCTCATCCGCAAATGATAAGAACCTTTGGAGGCGTACATAATGTGTACTGATTCCACAAGTTGATACAGGTTTGGATAATTCAGGGAAATGTTTGCTGAACCAATTGAATCTGTGTAACATCAAGCAGAAGTATATAGCTAGAGCCAAGGAGCAGGCAATTCCACAAATGAGGAAAAGCCCCCAAAAACTGTTTAACTGAAGTTGCTCAGAGTCGCCCTCGGAGCTCTGTGACCTACAACCTTTTCTCTTCAGCCACTTGTCATGAATTTTTTGAAGTTCACCACTCTCTGATAAAGTTAAAATAGCAGTTGACATGTCAACAGCGAGGGGGGAGTCTCTTGAAAATGCCTGACAAGGAAAGGTAAAGGTTCAGAGAACGAAATAGAGAATCAAACACTTATTGGGGCTCCGAAGAGTGGAATCCACTTTCAAAAAGGAACTACAGAAACTGTAATAAACTGAATGTGCACGATGGCAGGATTGGGGCTTGTGTTTGAAAGAAATGGGAAGCAATAACTAAAAACATTTTTTAGTTGTGTATTTTCTTCCTTCTAAGAAACAGAATAGCTAGTATAAACTTCAACATTTTTAAGTTGTGTATTTTCTTCCTTCTAAGAAACAGAATAGCTAGTATAAACCTCAAAGTGATGAGACCAGCTTTCCGCGGGACTAGTTCCAAAGTTGCAATTTCCTTGCAAAAACTAGCTTGCTCAGGAATTTTACAATTTAAATTATACCTCTGTTCTCTGAAGTTTTCCAAGCAAAATCCAAGATTATATATATATATATGTGTGTGTGTGTGTGTGTGTGTGTGTGTGTGTGGTCTATGATTTTAGGTCCATTTTATGTAAATTTGAATTGGTTCTACTTACTTGTATTTTTGCTACTTGACATCTTTATGCCCACTGAATATCTAAAAATTACTAATCTTATCCATGTCACTTAAGAAGGAAACACAAAAATCAGATACTCACAAATCCCCACCCGCTTTCTGTGAACTCTTGGCCAACAATTTGGAACTTGCAGTGGTTCGAGAGGAAGAGTTCTACATATGGCCGTTCATCAACCACTGCAGCAACATCTCCTCTCTCAAGGGCATCGGCATACTCTTCTGGGGAGCCGAGTTGTTTAAGCCTTGATTTGGCGATGTTGAGTTCTTCCCTCAAGTAGTTTTCAGCGAAGGATCCTACCTGGAATCCAATAAGCTCATTACTCATTATTAGAGATTCGATTCCTTTGATGGGTGAGGATAGCTGTTGCACCGTGAGAATTGATGTCAGACTTGCAGTATAGCTTGAGTTGATGATTAAGACCACAAAAAGCCAGATAAATAGAACCATTCGACCCAGCGTGCTCACTGTGTCTTCTCCTGAAAAGATCAATCAATCATGAAAAATCATTTGTATAACAAGGCCGGTGCTATGTTCTTTCTGAAGATTAGTCTCAAACTTCTTAGTGGATACTTACTGTGAGCAAAAAACATAGTCGAGAAGCTAAACCTGCAAGATAGGAAAATAAAGGCAAACAAGGATTTAGGGGTCTGTACCAGAAGCAGCTAGCTTGCTATAGCTTACTAGTAAGTAAACATAGCCCAAGGTAGAAACAACATGATGACTTGTCCTAAGCAGACATGATTACTTGTACTTACCACAAAATTGTTACAAGTTGTTTCTTTGGTGGCCCCCTAAATTCATCATTTCTTTTGTGTTCTAAAATCCAGACTACAACTCCCACGATGAGGAATAAGGCTGCTGTGATTCCCCACATTAATGGAGTGAATGGTCGCAAGAAAGCCCAAGCACTTGAGTACAACCTCTTCACCGGGACAACTACGACTAGCCCTGATTCTATATATGGCTGAGTGAAATCCACAATCCTTGTACGGTTTGTGATAATTGCAATGTCACCGACTGCTGCATCAAAGACCTGCAGTCACAGATTCAATCGTATTATCATCAAGTATATGTGTATGTATCTGTACAAATCATCAATCTTTTTTATATTTCTGGCAATTGTTCCTTCTAGCTACTTACATTTGCTGCGATCTGCGTTACAAGCTCATTGTAGTTTGGGTTCTTGTGACCATCTCCAAACAGAATGAACTTATGGGGAATTTGATATTGAAGCAATTTTAGGGCAGCAAGGAAGACATCTATGCAATATCCCTCAACCATATTACTATTGTTGTCCTGTGAAATGAAATCCCGGTAACTAACACGGTTTGGAACTCCAATTCTCAACTGCCTCTCGTTGTCTGCAAACGCCCATCCTCGAGGCCCGTGCAGTGTTCCTCCAGGCCATACTACACTCTTCAAATGTTGGTTCAAACGTGAAAGGTTGGCTGGTTTGGCATAAAGAGTCTCCGGGGAAACAATAGATAGTCCAGAATAGTTAGACCAGTAGCCTATCCGCCGTCCAGTTACCATCATGTTGATGATATCATATGAAGGGTTTGTTGGAGACCTGTCGTCTGATTTTTCAAATGCAACAGGACCGGTTAGACCTGTAATCTTGTTCTCCAAGATATTGGTAAGCAACTTGTCCCCACCATTAAAAATGCTCAATGCTCCTAAATTCAGAGAGCGAGTCGGTCCCTCTACACCAATCAGATTCAAGTCACTGGAAAATGAGACGGTGTCACCCGCATCTAAAAACTTTTTAATAGCGTAGGCAATGATCCATACGGCGTCGTAAGCATAAAGACCGTAAGGGTTCAACCCAATCGAGCCATTACTCAGCTGGTTCCACCTGGACTCAAAAGCCCTCTTTCTTTTCGAGTCTGGTGTATGAGGGCGAAGTGTGAGGACTCCTACTAAGGTGGTGGTGGAGTTGGTCTTCAAAGTAGTAGATTTGGAATCTAAAATTGTGGATAGCCAAGCAGTAGCAATCCAAACATATCCACTCGTCATCATCCCAAGATCCTGAGCTACATCAAAAACCAAAAGACCTGTTGTGGTATAAGTGTGTACAACTATTACTCGAGGTTCCATGGATCTAACCTTTAGCAGTGCATTTTTAACATCCTCTCGAGTTGCCAAGGGTTCAGGAAAACTGGTGCTTTATAAGAGATTTTACAGCGTTTCTCTGCCAGTTTATCACCTAGCTTGGTTATACCATTTCGGCTCTGATCATCATCAGAGTAAACTGCAGTTACTTGTCTATAACCGAAATAGTTAACCATGTCAGCGATGGCAGTCATCTGATACAGATCACTGGGCGCGGTTTGAACGAAGTAAGGGTACTGGAGAGGCGAGAGGCTGGGGTCCAATGCCGTGAATGACAAGAGAGGGATATGGAGTTCATTTGCAAGATGTGAGAGTACATGAGCCATAACAGAACTTTGTGGACCAATAATAGCTACGGTATCAACCTCCAAGAACTGTAATGCTGTGACAAAATGTATTATTGAACTCGATCGTAAGAATTAATAAAATCATCCAACCAAAGAATGAAAGAGCATTTAGGTAATACGTGACAAGAAAGAAGATCATACGAGAAACTAACCGATTAAATAATCCAAAGGGATGACTCAATGATCGATTGATTTGAATACTTACCTCCAACTATGCTCAGGAAAGCACTATAGAGTCATGCACATAAAGATTTAATCTCCTTCCGCTCAGAAAACTAGGATCAGAGTTGACATCTTGCACAGCAGCATCCATTGCAATCTTTGCAACGCCCCCATTGATAGTAGCTAATGTGAAAATAGCTCCAATGTTCACTGTACCTACAGGCCGTTTTGAGATCTCTTCTGCAAATGCCCCAAGAAAGAGCATGATGATGATCACCAGACGCAGCAACAAATTCATGACGACTTGCATGTTGAGATATATATATATATATATATGAACACACCTCCTCAAAGCAAATACAGATTCTAGCCAGCTGCTGCATTAAAATCAATCCAAAAGAATTACAAGTACTCCCTAGCTACAACACCCCCACCAAATCCATAAAAGGAGATCATGTGCCGCATGAAAATCCAATCAATATATACTATGGAAAATCTAATTGAACTTAAAATAAAAATGGAACAAAAGCAACATATAAGAATTACCAAAAACTTAGTACTGGAATTATTGTCCACAACTTAACAAACAAGCACATACATACCAAGGTAAAGTTCTTCCCACAAACAAAAACAAAACAAGTGACAGCATCCTTATATAGAGTTTTTTGTGAAAGGCGAATATAATTTGGATCCTTGTATAAAAATATAGACTTTCCTCAAAGGAAGGAAACTAAAATTAATGGTATCAGTGGTAGAGCAGCAAGGTATACAGCCGACCACACGGAAAAGAGGGATTCAGAAATATTAGAAATAATATTATTTAATGCAACCAGAAACCAAAGGTGGCACCCACGAGTAAAAAGCCCAAGTTTAACATGGAAGGCAAGGAACAACTTACATAGCTATTAGCTGATAGCACAGCAAATGAGCAGGGGCACATTTACCCTATTTCTCTGTTGGTCCGAGGGGCAAACAGCAGACTGATAGTGATCGATCGATCGATGGTAAACAGTAGCTTGTAGTATAAAATATTTGTTGGTTATGCTTCAAATTTATTGGTTTTATCAAAGTCCCACGTCGATTACTTTGAGAACATTCTTTGTGTATATTAGTTAATGTTGGCTTGGGTTTAATAATTGGATTAAGAAATAAGAATCGGCTTACGTATATGAGGACAACTAAAAAAATAGGTTAGGCCAAGTTTGGTTCTTTGACTTTCAATTAAAAATCACTATTTTAGTAGTTCCAATTTACTCTATTATGCGAGTTTCCTTCCTTCTGTGAGTACACACGATCGGAGACCCAATTGTACCTATGATTATTATCAGTGGGGGCAAAATCAATTCTTTAGGACAGTAGCGTTACTACACCTCGGTTTCCAACTAAGTTATTCTAATTTACTCTATTATTCGTCGGGTTAATTTTGCTAATTTTCCAACAATACTAACCTTAGTTGGTATCAGTATCACCTTACCCTTGCCATGCAAGAGGTCAACGGATCAATCCCCTCCACCCCAAAATGTTTGTGACCTTGTGATAAGGACGACTTACAAATATCAAAAAGAAAAAAGAAAAAAGAAAAAAGAAAAAAGAAGAAGAATAACAATGGCGCTGGCGCACAATAGTGCATTGGTTGAAATCTTAGATAAAGGTTATCCGTTAAACATACTCTCTCCCTGCCATAATATTTTAAGTTGTGCACAATAATTAAAAAAATTATTTTATAGTATTAATTATTTATAATACCTTTCACCATATACTAACATTTTTCCATCAGAATTTTTTTTACAAAGATTGTAGTTAATTCTTTTAGATTATATAAACATTAAATAATTTAAGAAAAATGAAACCATTTAAAACGTTATATATTATTGGACGGAGGGAGTATTTATTAATTTAGGATCAATATTCAACAATTATTAACGTTAATTCAATAAAATAATTTGTCCTCATGACAAACTTATTTTATTCATTTAATTTAAAAGAAAATTACATGGAATTATGCTTGCAACCTTTTATATATTTCTTCAATATTAATTATTCTATTTTCTTAATTTCAAAATTAATAGTGTTAATAATTATAAACATAATTTTATAAATTAAGTATACTTTTTAACGATGACTTAAGTTTATTACATTTTATTAATATAAAATTATTAATAGATATTATTAAATTATATAAAATTTCATATATTTAAAATATTGAAGTATTTTTATTTCACATTATGTTTAAAATTCTAGAGATTTACGTGTTAATTCTGTAAGATATACGTACTGGCTAGTGGCTAGTGGCTAGTGGCTAGTTAAGTATCCCCTTTTTCACATTAATATTTATTTGAACGAATTCTAATTTCTACGTGAACTGGTGTGAGCGAGGATCGATGAAACGGTACAATGAGCGGGAAAACGTGGACGTGCTGCGTGCATTACGTGAGAAAAAATAGTGTTCGGATCCATGTTGAATGAGGATGAGGGAAATCGATATTGTTGCCACGTATACTCAAAATATACCAGTAATAGTACTATAGAAGTAATGGGTTTTCCATTTTATTATATTGTACCAGTCCTTCGAAGTTGATCCAGGGTCACTCGTAAGGATTCCAAAGCATGAGAGTGGATCTGTGGATGGCATGCTTCCGTAAGCAGCTGCTGATATAAAGAGCTCTTCAAGATGGAAATGAAAATTGAACATGAATGTGTTTGAACTTCACCTATTTATAGTTTTATCCACCATTGGGGGTCAAAATATAATTAAGTGAAATTCAAATACTCTTATATTCAATTTTCATGTTCACATAGAGTTTTTGATTGATACAATAAGATCAAGCGCTGGCAAGGCCGACGGAGGGTGGACCGCTTTGGTTCCGATCAAAAGATCCCAAATTATATATATATATATATATATATATATATATATATATATATATATATATATATATATATATATATATATATATATATATATATATATATATATATGATCTGGATCAGTGCATACACTTATTCGATTCAATTGCGTGCTCACCCCTTTAGGTGACGGTTTTGGCCATACAACCGTCAATTCATACTTTTAATGACGATATATGTTGTGTCTAAAAGTATAGTATTTACTATTGTATTGAATCAAATAAAGGGTCTAAAAGGGATAAACAAATAGTAAGAAGATAAAGATGACTTGATCTCAATATATATATATATATATATATATATATATATATATATATATATATAGGGAATGATCCATGGGAACATAAATTCAAATAAATTCCTTCAATACAAAGCAACATCAATTCAATTAAATTCCTGCAATACCTAATTTATCAACACTTAGTAGGGTTATCACATCCCCAATACATACATCAGACTTTCCAAATCTTTCCAAATCAATTTTAAAATTCAAATCAAAACAAGATTTGTCAAATTCTAAATTTTAGCAAATCAAATATATAAAATTTCAAATTCTAGCAAATCAAATATATCAAGTACTTTAAAAAGAGATCAAATCAAATACATCAAATTCCAAATTATTCCAAATTCTAGGAAATCCAATTCCTAATCAAATACAACATCCTATTCCAAATCAACAAAAAAAAATCTACACATAATTCCATATCAAATACATCTTAATACCAAATCTAAAATTTCCAATTAAATTCACTCCTCTACATAATTATAGTTCCTATTCTATTTCAAATTACTTATATTCCAAATAAACATAATAAAATAAATTCAAGTACATAACAAAATTATATTATACAAACCTACTATATTAGGAGATAGATGGGTAATCATAGTTAATAATTTTTTTGCCCTATCAAGGTAATCAAAATATTATAGCCGCCTTCAATTGACATCAAGAAAGAAAACTACACAATTAATCAAACAAATCTTCGCACCTCAAATCGTCGTGATAAATTTATAATTATGGCAAAAGATATGTTTAATTCTAGTTCCTCAAATTCTTCTCGTGATTTGGCCTCACGTGTCACCAACACAGAAGGTCGAAGGACTCCACTCATCTTGGGCATTATGAACTGGTAACGTACATTGTATGCAACATATTGATCTTTTATATTCACTAAATGAGGTGATTCTGATAAACATATATATGCCTTCTCCAGCAGAGTGGTCGCCAAATAGTACTCCCACGATAATTTTGAGTTAATTATCCGTCCGCTAGACATACTAACGGATTGTGTAGTTTTTGTCTCTGTTGGACAACTGGAGGTAAAAGAGTCCAGAATTTTGATTAAACACGTTCGCTAGTAAGTCTAGCGGACGACATACTCACATTCTAAATCTCAGCCATCTATTTGTTAAACGGACGGTATAGATGTTCTATGCTAATTTTTGATCCATAGCAAATAGATGCTATGGATCATGTCTATATATATATATATATATATATATATATATATATATATATATATATATATATATATATGATGAATGGAGTATACTTACATGAGAAGAAGAAAAATTGCATATGAAATTCTCTCTTCTTTCAGTTAATTTTTCCTATAAACATATAACTATCACGAAGACATATTCGACTGGAACATTTGTGAATTGCTATCATAAAATTGTTCAACTCCGAAACTTGACATATATCCCAGAGGTATATCGCCTGTAACTCATAGCAAACCATTCGTGGTGAGAGTGATAAATTAAAGACCTTAAGGACAGAGATTACTCGTGTCATGTTTTCTGATTATTTTTTTGATTATGACTCTACGAAGCCAGTGGCGGAACTAGAACATTTTTAGGGGAGATAAAAATACATTAATAAAAAAAATTATTTATTGACGCTTGCAGTGCTTCTTTACATTTTTTTGGCCCAATTATAGTATATCACAACAGCATATTCCAACCATTGTAAACTTATGAGTTGTGAGTCTAATAACTTTAAATATGTATGTATATATATATATATATATATATATATATATATATATATATATATATATATATATCTGACGGAATCAAAAACGGATTCCCATTTTTTTTTTTTTTTTAAAACAACTAAATTTTTTTAATATTTTATAAATGAAATTTTTCCATATCTGATGTTTTTGGGCGTGATTTGAATACCTATATCAAAAATGGTGAGTACGATGCATTGCAGGTATACATACATATTTTGTTATACGCATACCAAATCACACCCCAAAACATGTATTATGAAAAAATTTCAATTCCATAATTTTTTTTATTTTTTTAGTTGTTTTAAAAAAAAAACAAAAAAAGGTCCGAATTTTGGTCTAGTCAGAGTTCGAACCGATCCTACTTATATATATATATATATATATATATATATATATATATATATATATATTAATTTCCTAACTATGAAACTATTAATCATATTTTGAATTTTTAGTCAACTGATTAACTACTTTTATAGATAAATTACAAATTATAATATTATATATTCAAAACCTTATATTGTGGTTACAGTTGGGGTGTGCATTTATTTGGTTTTTTTTTTCAATTTTTGAATGATTTAGGACCTATCATTCAGAATCTATTTGGTTTAAAGTATAAATATGTACGGTAGACAAAAACCTAGAGTATGTCTGGGTTAAACTGCATTCTGCAGTTTGATTCCTTATTTTCTTGGTTCAGATAAATCGGATTCTAAGTCGTCATCGATTTTCTAATTTATTATTATTATTAATAAATAATAATAATAATAAAATAATGATAATAATAATAAAAATAATAATTATATTAATTTTCGGTAAAAATGCAGATCACATTTGGTTCTAAGGTATCTCATTCAAATCCAGCAGAATTGCAGTAATAAGATTTAGGCTGGTTTAAGAATTGCTCGATTAGATTGTCTGCCGGTCAGGTTTCTAAGACCAGTAAAACCGGTTGAACACCCCTAGTTCTGGTCATCTTCTTTGGAGATAACTGAGAGTATCCACTCAAAGCAAGAAAATGAATTAAGTTATTCTTATTTATAAAAAAATTGATACAAATGTATGATTAAGTCAGTAAGATAAATGAGTGTAATATTAATTAATTAATTATCAAATTTATTTAACATTATTTTATCTTATAGTAATATTGTTAATTTATTATAGGTGGAAAGACATGAAAAAGTAAATAAATTAATGTCATCTTATAACAAAGATAAATTTAACTAATATTAACATACTTCAGATTCCACGGTTGGGGGGTCATATGACCCCTCGCCCCCTAGTTCCGCCCATGTACGAAGCTACGGTTTTAATACTTGTGAATACGCTGGAACGAGCCGAAGCCACTACTGAAAAAATAAGGGCTCCTAGAATTAACTCTGCACGTCAAAATGCTTTTATCCATGTACAGCAACCTTTGCACCATCGATCTCCAGTTCACCCAGAACAAGATGGACATGGAGTCTATCAACGGTAACTCTGGGATTTACCCATTCCCTTGAAGGGCAAAGGAGTCTTTGCTTACGTATGCAAGGACGGAACAATTCTAGCTCATATTAATGCCCCGAATTATACTACTATGTGATCCATGTAATGAAAATACTAGAACAGAGGTACTGTTTGCAACTTCGTAGGCTGGCTGGTTGGTTGATATTCGTAGACATAGTCAGTTTGTATACATGCAATAGGATACGTTAATGGTGGATTGGTGGTGATGATATATTACCCATAATACCAACTTTTGATATCTCTAGTCTGTCTTCACACAAAGAAGGCAAGTAACATTTTGTCGACAATGGAAAAATAATATTAAATCAGGATAATGGAGTTTTAGGGTTACAGACTTTTTGAACCGACATATTAAATGTGACTTGATCAATTTTGGGTTTAAGTTCAGAATCTTTAAACTTCTCAAATTGGCTTGACTTAAATTGTATAGAATTGAATATAATTTTTTTATTTTTCTCAACATTTCCACAATCATCATGATTGTCAAAATTAATCTCAAAATCACTAAAAAATTCACCCACCTTTTGTTCATTTATTACGGTGACTAACCGACATATTAAATTTCTAGAAATGAGATATAGCTTGATTCGTGTTTTACCCGAAAACTTCCATAGTTTTCTTTAAGGTGTTCATCTTTCTTCTTCTTCACTTGAAAATTCTTGTGAGTATAGAGGTGAAAATCAATACAACTGTTCTTTGATCCAATTAATTGCTTGCCTTAATTAATTGCTTAATATTGGGCCCTAAAGTATCTACAAATTTTACAACACTTTGCCGTTTTCATTTGTTGGGCAAAATTTGCGGATACCTAATTAAGGACGAAGCCGTCTGCATTTCTCAATTAATTAATAAAAGTTGTGCGTTTGATATCGAATGGTTTCCTTGTCGGATTTCCTTGCATGCATTTTTTTTCTTTGCATGCTAATAAACTGTACACATGATATTTATGTTATTATGTTATATAAACAAGGATATTAATTGCTTCTTAGAAATTATACTGAAATTCCTCTGTTCATCTTCTCACTAGTTTGTTGTACTATAATAATTAATTCAAATAAAACAACAAAAAATTGCGTTGAACGAAGTCCTTTTGATATCGAGTGATCAGAGCAAATGGTTGTTGCGTTGTAACTTATTATTTGATGAAATAAACTTACAGAAGAAATCATGAGATGCATGGTTTAATATATGGATAACTTGTTTCTACTAGATACTAGAATCAAATCAATTCTTGTGAAAAGTGTATATATGACCATGAGTTAGTTGAGGGTCATTATACCAAAATGTGGTAATGAAAGTTCCTCGATCATTTCCCTTGGTACGTACGTACGTAGTTTGTTTTAAACAGGTGGCGTGCCTTTGGCAATAGCCCGACCACAGAGCAAGGCATTTTTGGGAATGGGGTATTCATCCCTAAAAGACTCAACCGGAGAATAAACTCGCAAGTAAAATTGTTGTCCAAGGTACTGTCGTGCCCAAAACTCGCTTCGTAAGTTCCACATTCCCACATTATCAAGCGCTACGTAAATAGCAGTCCATGATTTAGGATATACCTGCACCACCATGCATGCATCATTGTGTAATTAAATAAATAAATATATACTACTATTAATTATATAGGACATGCATGAATTGCATGGTGTGACAATTAATGCATGCATGCAACTAGCACTGACCTGTGTGGTTGAACGCGAGATTGCATCTATAAGATTGTATTGATTCCGCGATGCAGGGCTCCACAAACCTCCATCCATCCTGCAACAGGAATATACCCACATAAATTCGTATGTTTGTCAAAATCACACTTTTAGCTAGCATGCAATATATATATATATATATATATATATATATATATATATATATATATATATATATATATATATATATATATATTAATTTGAAGATGGCCGGCCTGGGGTATATATGTTTATTTTCTTCTTCTTATAATCTTATATACGTACGTACCCAACTACAAAAAAGGAGTAACCGTCAAGGTGCCAGCTCTGAGTGATGCTCTCATGATTCTCAAACACAATTTCCACAAATGCCCTGAAGTCGGCACCCATGACCGCGGTGTCGACGTGCATTGGCTGGCCACTTTGGGGGTTGTCAGGGATGCTTCCAACACGGAAGATGCCTTGGATTTTGAAATAGTCGGCCAGCTTAAGGGGTGTATCAGATGGAGTGAAGGAGATACCATTAACACCATATCTCTGTTTCCCATTAACTATAGCCGCTGAATTAACCAGCTTGATGGTTCTGGTAACATTGATAAGCCCATAATGGTATGATCCTTGTGGGTTTGGTCTTGCTCCACTAGCACTAAGGTTAGTCCTGATAGAACGAGCTTGGTTTAGTGACCAACGGATATGGTTGGTGGGACCAGCGGGAGTCAGACCCGAAACCGCCTTGTGAGAATTGGCATAGTGAAGGATGCCCGTGGTGGTGAGGACCTTGGCGGTGGTGAAGAGGGTAGAGACAACAATATAATAGTCCTGGGCAGGCTGGTCTGCGGTGACTAGCACAGAATAAGACTGACCAACATGAACATCCAATGATGAATATGTGGATTGTACGGTGTGAGTCCCCTCGACTTCAACCAACCTCAACTTGTGACCTTGAATTCTAAAGTTTAGTGAATTTCTTAACCCAACATTCGATATCCTCAATCTGTAAGTTGTTCCTGTATAGTGGAATACATTATTATAAACATCCAAAATTAATGATCAATATCTAATTCATTAGCCATAAGTGTGTATATATAATACGTACGGTAGGTACGTACCTTGCTCAACTGTGAAAGATGCACCATTTGTACCGTGCCCATTGATTAATATTCCATCTGGGAAATGCAGCATCTTACCGTAGTTTAAAATTGATTTCAATCTCTGAAAAATCATGTATACACCAAAACTCAAGATAAATTTAGTTGATCGATTTCTCAAATTGTGAGCCAATACTCCCTCTATCCAAATATATTAGTCATTTTAGGACTTTTTTACTATCTTATCCAGGATATTTCAATATAAGATACCCCTAATATAAGGCATTTATTTCCATAAAAACACTACTCCCACATTTGCTTAATATAAGTTGTTTAATTTAGAGTTGTGCACAAATATTAAGAAAATGATTATAAAGAATTAAATATAATATCAATTGTCTATATTGCCCTTGTATTGAAAAAAGAGAGTGTTATTTATTGGACATATAATAGTGAGAGAACCAAAATTATATTTAATACTTGAGATAATATTGAAAATTAAGCAATTAATGCTTACTTGAAATTCTGAATAAAAATATTTCTCTAAAACGACTTATATTAAGGAACGGAGGGAGTTCTATTATATTCTCTTTCCTCTCTCTTATTTAATTACTAACATTTTCCAATAATTAAAAACATAGAGGGTAAAATATGAAAATATTGAGACGTATGTTAATTATGAAGTCTTAATATGTGTGTTTTATATGTATAACACTAGTACATAATTAAATTGGAATGAAGGGTAGTATAAAAAATGAGAGAAAAAATAGCTAGGAAATGGGACTTAAGATTTAAAATTTTACTTTATACGTACATGTTTATTAGTATGCATTAATTACACGAGTCTTATTAATATTTATGTATAGTTTTTACACATAAAATTATTCAATCTTTATATGTAAATTTTCAGTTGTACTTTGAAGAATACAATTTTTCTTTTTTAAAAATAATAATTATTATTTTTGGCATATTTTTATTTGGTATAATAATGAAGTTTTGTTAATTAACATGGGTCGTAACCTTTAATGGTAAGGCATGCTAGTGTTTTACTTGAAACAGACTAGTGAGCTGCATATATCGTGCAACAGCTTAACTTGTTACAATCTTATCCAGTAGTGTTCATGAAGATGTGTACTACACACACACACACACATATATATATATATATATATACACACATATATAGAAATTGACGTACCGCATGATCAGTTTTGTACCAATCACCAATAAGAAGGGTGTAATCCCCTGCGGGATCAGAAAAGGGCACAGGAATCTGAGGCCTGCTGAGGATTCTAATCCCTCCGAATCCACCGGCAGCCTTGTGGAAGGCCAGGGAAGGAAAATAAAAGAAGCTTCCTATTTGATCTTTGACTTGCATTATGTAGGTGAAGTTCTTGCCAGGAGGAATGGGACACGTGGTTCCATACACTCCATCTTCGTATGAATTTCTTCGCTGCTGAACCCCATTCCTGCATGCATGCACGCACGTACGTATCACACAACTAATTTAACACTTGCATTTTTAATTGGGACAAAAAATTTAGTTTTAAAACAGAAAGGAAAGGAAAAATAAAAATCGGAAGCCACTACAAGGGGTTTAATATCATCACAATTAAGCTTAGAGTTCCGTTTTGTATTAAGAAAGTTTTTATCGAAGTACGATTGGCATGTATATATATTATAAAATTGGTGCAACAAAAAAATCGACATATATCATTTTCCTAAAACTTAAGCATCGATAGGTTTCCCAGTAATTATATGGGCGACACAAGGCTAACCTGAAGAAATCAGGACTTACCCAATGGGGTTTTAATTTGGAAGACATAAGTTGGCATTCTTCCAAACATATGTTGGCATTCTTCCAAACAAAAACCAAGCCATCGTCTATACTTTCTTTTGAAGTAAAAAAAAAATCTATACTTTCTTCCAAACAATTTAACCAGGCCCATCTAATATACTTTCTTTTGTAAGAAATAAAGAAGTGTTTTTTTTTTCTGGTTTAAAAAATTCAGGATAAATAAACTAACTTTTGTGACGTATGAAGCCTAAAACCTGACAAAATTTGGAAATAGCTATAAAAAATGAATGGATACTACCTTTTTTGCAAAAAAAATGCAAGGTAAGAAAAAGGTATCCCATTGCAACCAATTATTTGTTGTGGGTGAGAATTGAATTCAAACTTTAAACTAGGTAGACAACCGCTTAGCACCAGACCAACTAGGTTGAATGAATACTACTACCACCTCATATAATGCATGTGATGCGGTTGAGAGCGCCTACTAAAGAGGCATTAGATGCCATACTGAGTCGGAAACGTTACGTAATTCCTTTTAAATTAAAATCATATACTTAATTACGTAAGGGTATCAACTAACTAGCATAACATACCCATTCATTCTGGTTAGGCTAATGACTGTAACTTTTCCTTGAGATGATAATGATGATCAAGTACTCAATTTAATTATTTTTCAATTTCAGATAACATGACAAAATGTCATTATTATAACTGATATTTGGATCGATCATATCCATGCATGATGAAAAATCGTGAGTATATACTGACTGATATATAGGGGGAGAGAGAGAGGGGGGGGGGGGGGGGGATGGTTAGTGCGTGGGTACTGACCATGAGAGGAGAAATGGTTCCGGTAGGTGATTATGGACATTGATAATGAGATTGTCATTGGTAACTGATTCAATATTAGGTCCAGGAAATTGGCCATTTATGAGAATACCCTGCAGCCGCCATATGTGTCATAACAATATTATATATACATGCATAGTAATTATTTAATTATAATTAAAAAAGTAAAAAAAGAAGAGATCGAGGGGTGAGATCAGAGAGAGTTTAGTGATGATATATGCAGTACTAGCTAGTGAGTCACTCACCCTTTGCTTAAGACCCATGGGAAAAATGTCACCATAAGTAATTGTCCAGTCGAAATAACGGTAAGGATCCTCAGCACCAACAATACTAATATTGTTATTATTGACCAAAAGAAATACTACGAGAATGGCCCAAAGGATCAGGATTCCACCACCACTGCCTTTGTCTTTGCCTTTCATGTTTAGAAGTTGAGGCATTTTCTAATCGACCCGCCCACCAGATCTATCTATCTATCTATCTGTATATTGGAGAGACAGAGATCGATCTGGTGAGAGATAATATATATAATGTGAAGTAGCTACATTAAAATATATATATATATATATATATATATATATATATATATGAAGCTAGTCCTAGTTCTTCTTCGCTGTCTCTCTCTAATCTCACATACGATATGATAATTGATATTTTTTAAATTATTTTTTTTAATATTTTTACAAGTATAACGTACATATTAGTCAATAAAAATTCAACATATCAATTAATATGTTAGTTTTAAATGTGAAAATATCAAAAAAATATTTATAGAAATATGTAAAGAATTAAGAGAGTTATTTATATACACGAAAGAGACGCTACGTACTTACTACGGTACTAGGCAGCTGGTCGATCCCGCGTAAAAGACTAAATATTTCCCGCACTTCCTTCTTTATCGTTGGCTCTTAGCTGTATGTACATCTAAATACAAAATTACTCCAATACAATTTTTTTTCTCTCTCTCTCTCTCTCTCTCCTACCTGGCTACCTCGGCTATACTACTCCTAGTCCTTGTCTACGCGATGTACTTTTATTCCATGATAACTCCTCAACAATCTATCTATACAAAATACAAATGATTTTAAAAAAAACTAATTTCCCGCCTACCTAAAAAAAAATCTCAACCCTCAAAAGTTTGAGACAAATCTAATCATTCATTTAGATAAGTTAACTAGAATAATACTCTTATTTTCCAAAACTAAAGCATACTAAGCAAGAAATAGAAACCGGTGGGAACCAAAGCATACTAGCACTGCTCTTCTTCTCCAAAGCATACAAAGGACATTTCAATAACTCTGGTATTCCGGTGTCGTTTCAGGCGACTCCCCCAAGGCTGTCAATCATGATCCTGCAGATTTGCTCGATCTTACTACTGTCTCACAAATTGTCGCCTTTAGTCCTCACGAGTCACCCGGTCGTCTTCTTCTTCTTCGCAAGTGTCACGTTAGTTAGTTTTTTTAAACACAATTCATTCCTACTAAACTAGCACTAGATCTAAACACAACACCAGTTGGTTCCTATTGTGCGATCCAGCCACCAAACCAGAATCATGCCGAATCCGCACCAATTGGTTCCTATTGTGCGATCCAGCCACCAAACCAGTATTTGCCTCCATTTCTTTTCAATATAAAAAGAGGATTACAGTGAAATGTACACCAACAAAACTAAATTCTGTTTGTTTTGATACAAATCTTAAAATTAAATTTGAGATGGGGTTTTTCTCAATGGGGTTGTGTTTGATCAAATTGCAACAATGGACATTCTCTGATTAAATTGGTTCTTTTTATGAAATTGTGAGTGGGTTTTGAGCAAAAATGTTAATTCTTTTTATGAAATTATAAGATGGTAATGGGATAACTTGATTATAAGTGTGAAAATTATTCTTTTGGGTAGCTTTTACTAGATTATCTGCGCGATATAAGTAGCGTTTAGATCTCGAGTTACATTTCTTAGAGTGAGTCTTCAAATTTGAAAATTTGTTCTTTTCATGGAAACTAGGAAATGGGTAACGCTTAATTTTGATTTGGACTCTTAAATTTGGTGTGTTTTTAATATTTTGATTTTTGGTTGATTCCTTTTGTAAATGTGAATGTTGGTTGTATAAGAATGAATATCCTCAAAGTTCGATTTTTTTTTGTATCCTTTTGTTTCTCATGGATCAATTTTGTTTGAATGAAGTTTTGATCTTGTGAGAAATGTTGGATTTTGAAACTTACTAATTATTACTATAGAATATAATATCTTTAAAATTTGGGATTGAAATTGAATTGTTCTAAATTTATCATGCTAATTTATTTGCTTAACCACGATAGATGAGGTCCTTTAGGTTTTATGGCTTCTTCTTTTTGTTTTATTTTTCAATGACTGTGTTTGGTTGCTTCACTTTCCAAACCTTAAATTTGATTAAGGATTAATTGGGCATTTTGGAAGTGTAATTTTGTATACTATTACTTCTTTTGATTTGTTTATAAACAATTGCATAATAAGGTTAAATTGTTTTTCAATTGTCAGGATTTGTTCAAATTTATATTGAAACCCAAAGACACCTTTGGAAGATTTTGCACTTTAGATTGTTCGTTGAAAGCCAAAAACCTCGGGTTGAGAACTTTCCCTCTATCTCATATTCCTTATTCGTATTTAGCGTGTCTTGATTTTTTAATTTGATTCTTTGGGTGCATGTTAATGTTTTAGTTAGTGTGGAGGATTGGTTAACCTTTTGATTGCATATAATTTATTGAGATAATCCAAAATTATTAAATTTCCTAATACAAAAGCTTACATTTTCAAATTTTATGCTAGGATGATCTTTGAATCTGAGTTGAAAACATATAATTTATGAATGTGAAATTAGGGGAAAGTACCAAAGATACCTGACAAAATAATCCCTGTTGTTGAATGTTCCAATTGATTTGAGAAGTAATTGGACACATAATTGAGTTGAACAATTGGTTAGATATTCTTGAATTAAATGTCCGAGTCGTGGTTTAGATATTTCTATATTAGCTTGAATATATAGTGAATAATTAATGGCAGGTCATGTTTTAAGAATATGAATCGTTCGAAATAAGGATTGTGACCTGATAAGTAGGTTTGGAATAGTAAAAATAGGCATATTTGTGGGCCCCACATGTCAGGCGGGGACCCACAGTATGCATGTGTGTATGTTAGCATTATGTGAGCCTTTTTTATATGATAGTAGCATTGTTGTTGTGGTTAAGTGGCTTGCGGTACTAAATCGTGATAGTGGCTGAAGCATAGGCAAAGGGATTATAACATTCCATGAAGAGTCATACATGTAAAGATTCATGTATGACTCATGGCTCATTGCCTCAGTTATTAAGTTGAGGCCCAGAATATATACTTAGTAGGACATGTATGAACTGTGAAGGGGTACTCATTTGTAATCAATGTGGCCCTAAAAAGCATAGAAATTGATAAAAACGGGTCAATTATAGGAAGATTCAATTTGAGATGGTTTCTGTGATTTTTGTTTGTCCGTTCCATCAAATTTTACACAATAATGTTGTTTCTTAGCTGAACATGTTTATGTAAAAATTAAACTCTAAAACCTGCACATTTACATTTTAGGATCTTTGTTTCACTCTTACATCATTCATTCGAGTCCATTTTTCTCTCAAAGAAGGGAGAAATCAAGACCTGGCATCAAATCCTTTTCCTTTTCCTTCATCATGTCTGGCGATCACCAAGGCATCGCAACACCGCCAAGCGGCGAAGTTTACATAGGTGGGGGCGGAGGTATTAACATTCACGATAATGGCGGAACTGGAAGGTATTAACATTCGCGATAAGCGGCGAAGTTTACATTTGTTTTGTACATTTTATTCAATTCTATAGATTTGATAATGCCATTAAGACTTCAAGATAACGATTTGAAATGGTTAATTTTGTTCTGCTGAATATATTATGGCTTTTATCAATCCATTGCAGTGTTATAGTTCATTCTTCTTGAACTGGAGTCTTATCAAATGTTCTTTTCCCCCCTCTTTTTTATTTATTTTTGGTGGTGGGTGAAATTATAGATTTTATAAACAAGTAAAATGTATGTAAAAACTACAGGGTGCATCAGCAAATTTGGTAGGGCTAACCTGTTGTTTCTCAATCTATTAGAATAGAAATGATATACATGCTTACGAT
This sequence comes from Panax ginseng, assembly GCA_020205605.1. Lineage (NCBI taxonomy): Eukaryota > Viridiplantae > Streptophyta > Magnoliopsida > Apiales > Araliaceae > Panax > Panax ginseng. Next base: position 103,191,945 of record CM035141.1, on the reverse strand, counting down.
CTTGTGCCTAATTTTTATGTGACTATACGTAATAAATAATTGCCTTTGAAGTTGCAGTTATTGTGCCAGCGGTAGTGGGGGAAGGGGTTATGGTGGCAGTGAGGGAGGGGGTTATGGCGGCGGTCGTGAGGATGATGGCCGTGATGGTGGAGGCAGAGAAGGTAACTAATACTCTACTCCTTTTCTTCTTTAAAGTAAAAACGAATTTCTCCTTCTGAAATTGTAGATTTGTGCTTGAATTATTCTCAATTAGTACTAAATTCTGGCATTTGTGCTTGAATTACACGGCTAGAATGGGGATATTTTACCTACGCAGTGTTTACCCTATAATTACACGGCTAGAATGGGGATATTATTCCCTTTTTTGAGTACACGGCCAAATTATATCTCATTCTTTTTAGAATGATGTGATGTATCCCAAATTATAAACTAGCCGGATATAATGGGAATATAATTATACGGCCAAATTGTAAATTATATCTGTTGCTTGCCTAGAATGGGGATATTATACCATATTTGTTGCTTGCCTAGAGTGGGGATATTATTCCCTTTTTTGATATGCTATATTCTCTTAGTGTCTACCCTATTATTCCCATGTTCCACCCACCCACCCACCCACCCACCCACAAATGGGTCTTTACTGGAAATTACATAATGGGTCATTGGATTTGCTTATAACAAATACTACAAAAGTTTATCGAAATATTAAGAATGCTACAATGTTACAATGTTACAGTGTTGCCGTTAACAAATACTACAATGTTTGGATTTAGTGAATGCGCATGCTACAATGTTTGGGAGAATTGCTTATCTCTAGCATACCAAGGCATATAATGAAGTGTCGAAATTTTGGTCTTCAGAAAATTACCAGTCCTCTTTTGTGAAAGTTTTTTATATTTTTTATTGAATAGATAAATTAGCCATGCTGCCTATTATTGCTTTTATATTTATAGTAGGATCATGTTTATTTATTTTTACCCAATTGAGTATTAGTGTTGCCATTAATAATCAGTGCTAATGGTCCAAGTGCATAAAATTTTATTCTTTGTCTTAAACATGCATTTTTTTCCTTTCTCCAAATACTTGAGATATGTTATTTTCATCCATTTTTCACTTCCATTGTGCTTTTATGTGTTCAAGCATCTTTCAAATGAAATTTATTACTTATTTTGTCTATTCTTTTATTGATGTTAAGTTATATTTAGTAAAAATTCTACAAGTTTAAGGATATTTTTATGCTTTATACATTCTTAAGTTGTTTTTGTTGGTTTTGTTTTTAAGATATGTTTCTTGCAATATATTGTGGTTCCAATTAGCACTCATATAGTGGTCCCAATCTTTCCATCTGTTTTTGATTTAATTTTGTGGTATTTACATTGGAATATTCTTAATTTTAAAGTCTTTTGGTATGTAGAATAATGGTGGGTTTAGATTAAGCTCTGAGTTTAGGTGGGTGTTTCAAGAAGAGAGGGTTCAATATTGAGCATTGATGTTTGAAATTTCGATGGGTTTAGATTAATTTATGGTTTTAATTTTTTTGGGTTTTAGAGCTCAATATTTGATTGTCTCTCCATTGTCGATTGTTGACGACCCAATATATATGATAGATATATAAGTCATAATTTAGGTATTGCTTTTTTCAAGTAAAATGAGCCCAAATAGTGATCTTGAATTCTTTTGCATCGATTCTTGATTTCTTTCAAGACACATGATATGGGGTAAAGATATGTAGCTCTTGATTTAGTTTATTGAAACAAGCTCTTATTTGGGTAAAAAGTATCTCAAAGCTAGCTGTATCCAAGACATTTTAAAAACCAAGTTTAAACCAAGCACTTTCTAATACAGCTATAACCTAAATGTTTAATGTGAAGAATTTGTAAACACATTGATAATTTAGCATAGTAATGGATAATTTAACATAAATGTTTCTATTTGCTACAAACACAATGATAACAAAAATTCAATTGATCTGCCATACAATGATAATTTAGCATCATGAGCTCAAATGTTGTACTTCTTGGTTATTTTCCACTATATGTTTTCTTGGCTTTTTTCCTTTCTCTGTATTTATGTGTGTTTGTTCGTGTATATGTATATAATTTTATTGTACAACTAAAATTATGAAAATGGTAGTTTCATAAAGAATTATTTGTGCCCCCTTTTTTAATTTCTTTTTCTGTTTGATATGTTTCTCTAATTTGGTTGATTGACTGTGTATTTCTTGAACATTTATGGGAAATCAAAATGGAGTAGTATGAGTCTCTTATAAACATTTTGATTAGGGTTCGTTTTTTTAAAACCCTTCCCCCCTTTTTCTAATTAGGGGTATGAAATTTTTGTTTTTCAATGTAACCAGTAATTTAGGATGTTTTGGGTTTTGATTGGGTGGTTTTGCCTTGAAATTTCATGAATGACTTCTTATTTATTTTTTGCCGGTGAGGGTGTTTTTGTTTGGTATATCTAATTTTTTGGGATTCTTTGGGTCTTGATAAAAGCGAAATATATTGTATATGTTATTCTCTTTATAAGGTAGTTCAGTATGAAGTATTGGACAAAAGTGTGTGTATATGAATTTTACACACACATATATATGTTCTTATTAGGTTGTGATTGTGTACATGCTTTCCTTCTTAGAGTTCCCCCAGCTTTTTAAGGCATTACAGTATCAAATCTGTGTTGAGTTTGTGTTCCAGTTGTAAGTTTACCGATTATGGTAATGTTTGGTTACAAATTATTATTTTGATTATGATAGTATGAAAATTGGGTCCAAATTTTGTAAGTTTCCGATTATGGTAATATCCTTTTAAATTAAAGTTGAAATTTATTGCATAAGTACTTGATAAGTTTAATCTCTAATACTCCTACATAACAATTAATTTGTAGTTAAATATTGTGAACTAGGGTTAACCCGTGCCTCTGGCACTACTAATACTCGTGTAATTATTTAATACCTAAAGATGAATCTAAATGAAAAATGTGAGTTACATTATTATTTTGAATGCGAAATATTTTTTTAGTTGTGATAGATTTAATTATTATTATTTTGAATGTGAAATAGTATTTTAGTTGTGATAGATTTAATTAGTAATAAGAATATTCTTTCATCACTGAATTTGATTCGTTTCACACTAATACATTTTTTCAATAGCGAATATGAATCATGAGGTCTCCTTGCCCGCGGGACCACCTTCTTATACCATTTTTGGATATGTAAGTTCCTTTTTCAGACTTACTTAAAATTGAAAAATTAATATTCCTTTTGAAATTTCTAATGTGTCTTTCAATTTGGGATGGGAGGATTATATTTTGCAACGTATGCGGTAAAATTATTTTCTTCTTTTTATAGCAAGCGTGCAATTTAATAGTTTTTTTTATACTTTATATATTTAACCTTCATTTTCCTTTCTTTAATAGAGAGAGCATTATCGAAAAAAGAATATTGGCATTGTCATTAGAAGAATCGACTTGAAGATTATCGTAAAAGGCAAGATAAGATTAATTTTACTTTTCTTAAGCTCATACTTTATTTTCCAAACAGAAGCATCTTATATTTGTCTTTGTCGGGAAAATCAAAGAAAACATCGAGCAACAAAAAAAAGGGAAGGAGTTTCAAAAGGAAAAGAAAAGAAAATCAAGCTCCCAATTTGCATGTGGTAAGTATGCAATATTCCAAACATTTACGTTAATAGTTACAAATATTTGTTACACAAAGCAATTTAAACAAAAGATTTGAACCTAATTTATTAACGACACTATGCCTTCTTATGTTTATAATTATACATCTTTTTAGGGTTTCAATAATAATATCCTTTACGAATAGGCAATAAACATATTGCATAGTACTTTCGTGTGAAATACAAAACCAAGCAAACTGAATATATGCACCCCAAATCCGAATAAATAGAAAACATTATTTCGTGCTCAAAAAGACACTACGACCTCTTCTCTTTACACTTAGATATCTATTGTTATTTGTAGGGAACCAATAAAAATATCCCTAATGAATCTCCAATTGCTCAACGTAAAAAACGAGAAAGGGATAATGGTGATGTGCGTCCAATACATATTGCTCAGCGCTTGCGTCGTGAAAGAGAGAAGCAAACAAAAATAATACAATCCCAACCATATCCATTTCAACCAAGATTTTTCCCTGGTTTGATCCCCAGGCCATCCAAACGCGCAGCTTATGAACGAGATTGTATCGCGATCAAGAATCATTTTTATCATCATCCGTCGTTGTTAAAACCGGCACCATCGGAATCTAAGCGAATTCCTCCAGTTCCGATTTTACCACCTCAAGGGTTACATTCACCTAACTCAAATTCAATGGGTACAGAAATCCTCCATCCACCAAATAATATAGAGCATGTACATGACTCCCGTAACATTATATCTTCCATGCCTACATCACCAACTAAAGGGTTAGTTCAATGCAAATTGTTTATAACTATATACCATAAGGAGTGTTACGATATATGTGAACTGTTTGAAACAAGTTCATTTATTTTCTAGGTTATTACCAATTATTCAGTCAATCATTGATGAAGCTTGCGTACAAGAGGAGGCATTGCCTACAAATATAGCCCCTCTGCCGCATCCTATTTCAGGAAGACACTACCTTGATAAAATGAATATACAGTGTCCTCACTGCTCAGCATTGCATTGGAAAGCCGAAAAGTTATCAAATTCATCCGTTGACCGCCCATTCTTCGGAACATGTTGTTTGCAAGGAAAGATTCGACTTCCACAACTATTAACGCCTCCTCCAGAAATTCAATCATTATATGATGGCAATGATGATCAGTCAAAGTCCTTTCGAAGTTATACCCGACTGTACAATGCGTCTAATGCTTTTACGAGCTTAGGCGTACATATGGATGATAGAGTGGTTCCTGGTAGGGGTCCCAACGCATTTACAATCCATGGGGAATTGCGACATCGGACAGGGTTACTACAACCTCCAGCCGGTCAAGATCCAGTATATGCACAGTTGTACATTCACGATGCCGCAGTTGCTTTAGAGTATCGTTCTCGAAGAAACCCGAATCTGCGAGAGGATGTCCTAAGAACAATCCAGGATAGTCTTTTGAGATACAACTCATTTTCGGGTAAGTTTAGATATCATTTGCAATTTAAGCGGGGAAGATTTGAACAATCACGATATCCCAGCATACCTTCATTATAGTGCAGCAAAAGACCGTCGAACTCATAATTTACCCACGTCGGATGAGGTTCTTTGTCATATTACACGGAGATGGTCTTTGAATTCTCTGCGATCGCGGGATATTATTATGCGGTTAAGAGGAGTGACCAATTGATGCTGAGATAAATGAATGTCATCCAAACTTATTTACCAATACATTACGTATTGTTGTTTCCGTATGGTGAGCTTGGATGGGAACCAGATTTTTAAGCGGTGGGATGTCAATCAAGGTAAAGCTTCATCAAAAAGACTTACATGAAATTGCAATATTATGGGTATCGTTTGTTTGAAAGACCTCTTGAGTATTCAACTATCTTAGGGGTGGAAGATTATTTCAAGAGTTTATTGTAGATGCATGGGCGGCAATGAAGCGAATCGATTAACATATTATAGGCTCAACCAACAAAAATTACGATCGATCTATACCAAGATCCGGTCGAGGTAGTTCTGATGGGTTAGAGGCTAATCAAGTTGGTAAGCAGTAGTTTTGCCTTCTTCTTTTTACGGGAGTCCAAGGCAAATGTTTGAAGTCTTCAAGATTCTATGGCCATAACTTCGGTATAACCAACACCATGATATTTTCTTAACTATGATCGCAAATCCGAATTGGCCCGAGATAAAAGATGCCTTATTACCACATCAAGCGTCAATTGACCGCCTTGGACTTGGTGGCCAGCGTATTTGAATTGAGCGGCGAGCTTTGATGATGGAAATTGATAAGAAGAAAGTATTTGGTGCAAAGGTGGCACATGTTTTCACGATTGAATTCCAAAAGCGTGGGTTGTCGCACATGCATTTGCTAATATTTCTTCAAGGGTGCGATAAAATACGAACACGTGAGCAGTAAATCGAGCCGTGTGTGTGCGAATTCCCGATCCAATTTACGATCCGCTTTATATGAAGCAGTTAAAACTTGCATGATACATGGACCATGTGGGGTTGAAATCTTAAATCACCATGTATGAAAGATGGTAAATGCACTAAGAGATATCCTAAATATTGGGCGGAAGAAACTACAATGGGCGAAGATGGGTATCCAGATATATCAAAGTATGCGAACGATTCCGAAAACATTGTCTAAGAATGCGGACATGAAGTTGATAATAGAGATGTTGTACCATATAATCCACACCTCTCTAGATTGTTTAGTTGCCATATAAATGTGGAAGTTTGTGCGAGGGAGTAAGGTGCGTAAAGTATATCAATAAATACATTTACAAGGGTTACGATCGCACAACTTTGGTATTGAAAGTAGTAGATGAGATTAAGCGTTATATTGACTCAAGGTACATTGGTCCCTCTGATGGCATAGCGGATATTTGGATATCCTATGCATCAAGAGTTCCCTCCGGTTATCGTCGGTAGTTCACCCAGAGGAAAACATCACGTCTCTGCTATAACCCTTACGAACCAATATTTGCAATATTGAGCGAGCTCGGGATCGGCAGACAACTCTAACAGGATTTTTTGCATCTTTCGCTTCTACTAATGATTTAGCTTCGAACTCTCACATACCAACAATTTCCAAAGCATTTCATTTGGCAAAAAGAAAGAACAACTCTGGAGAGAGACAAAGGGGGTTTTGCAATCGGAAGAATGTATTTTTCGGTCAAATGAAGGTGAAAGGTTTTATCTCGCTTTTCATTTGCGGTTGTAGAGGGACCTCAATCTTTTCAATGTTTAAGAATAGTTGATAATGTTGTACACCCCACATATAAAGTGCATGTATTGCAAAAGGCCTTTTGGAAGACGATGAAGAGTGGATTCAATGTCTTAGAGAAGCATCAATAATGAGAACAGGCTCGCAATTAAGAAGGTTGTTTTCTATTATCTTGACACAATGCTCTCCTTTAAATCCGGGGCGTTGTGGAATCAATTTTCTATGCATATTTGTGATGATTTATCACACAAAATAAGTACATGTTATGGCATTGATGTTCCTACTAATGCTCAAATTTGTGATTATGGTTTATACCTTATTAATCTTTTGCTTCAAGAGTCGGGGAAGAGCTTATCAGATTACCCACCAATGCCCGCTGCCATATCTTTAATTGGAGAATTATTGTTGGCAATCGACTTATATGGGAACATAAGCGATTCTGACTTGAAGTTGATCAAATAAATGTCCAGTAAAAACATTGATCTCTTGAATGAAGGTCACCGTATGGCTTATAATGCAATCATTTCATCGTTTTATGAAAATAGAGGAACAACCTTCTTTCTGAGTGGGGGTGCAGGAACTGGAAAGACTTTTCTCTACAATCTGATTGCCAAAAATGTCGTTCCTTATGCGATATAGTAACTACAGTAGCATCCTCCGGAATTGCTTACGGGTTGTTACATGGGGGACGTACTGCACATTCAACATTCTGCATTCCACTTAACGTATTAGAAAATTCAGTTTGTGGATTCACGAAGCAATCATCACACTCGGAATTATTTCGGAAGGCTAGACTAATTATATGGGATGAGGTTCCAATGTAGCATCTTCATTGTGTTGAAGCAGTTAATCGAACCTTACAAGACATTCGTGATAACTCCCAACCATTTGGAGGTGTTACTGTTGTTCTTGGGGGAGATTTTAGGAAGATTCTTCCTGTTATACCTAGAGGTCTTCGTGAGCATATAGTGGCAGCATCACTACGACGTTCTTTGCTTTGGAAAGATATACATGTCTTGACATTACAAGTTAACATGCGCTTGCACGATGACCAATCATTATTATTTGATTTCTCGGCTTTTCTTAATGAGGTTTGAGTATTTGTATCTTTATTCATATTGACATCTATATATCGTTGAGAATATTTGATAATTTACTAATACTTCGTTATTGTGTAGATTGGGTCTAACCCTCAAGAATCTATACAACTTCCGGGTTTAATAAAAATAACTCAAAGTGTAGATAATCTTATCTCGATCATCTACCCAGAGCTAGAAGTGCCAAGTAAGGTCACTCCCGAATTCTTAAAAGAGCGCACAATTCTATCTGCTAGAAATGATGATGTCAATGATATCAACCTAAATTTGCGTTGGCTTTTTAGGGAGAAATACATACATCTTATCTGTCACGACAAAATGGTTGAAGATGATGATGTGGATCAGACTATTATGCATCGGTACCCCAATGAATATTTGAACACACTCAATCCCCCTGGACTACCACCGTTCAAATTAGATTTAAAAGAGGGTTGTCCAGTAATGCTTCTAAGGAACATTGCACCGAAAGATGGCCTTTGTAATGGTACTAGACTTATCATAGTCAAGTGTGGTGCTTTAGTACTTGAAGCACATATTTTAACTGGTGATAAGCATGGTGACTTGGTATTCATTCCCAGAATTTCTTTGACTCCTTCTTCGTCTGAGTTAAGTATTAAAATGACGAGAAGACAATTCCCAGTGAGGTTAGCATATGCAATGACAATAAATAAATCACAGGGCCAGTCTGTCAAATTTGTTGGGGTAGATTTACGTACACCAGTCTTTAGTCACGGTCAACTATATGTAGCTCTGTCAAGATGCACAAGTTCTTCCCGCTTATGCATACTTCTTCGTGAATTAACTGACAAGTCCACGACAAATATCGTCTATCCTGAAGTTTTGTTATAATTTTATATGTTTGAGGTATCATTTCTTATCTTCGTGCATTATTGGTCTTCTTACGATAAAAGTCTTGATATGTTTTGAATTGACTGATAAAAGTTTTAAATTAGCTGACAAGTCCAAAACAAATATTGTCTTTATATATGTGTTGAATAGTTGAATATTTGCTAATTGTTATAAATGAGATTGATGCTTGAATAAGTTGTGGCATCATTGTAGTTATGGCATATGCTAGCAAGACTCCTAATCGGTATACGTGAGTCCTACAGTTTTGTGAAATTAAACTTTCTAGGACTAACAATTTTCCCTATATAAATAGCAAGCCCCATAAATTATTGTAGGTTGTAATAAAATATTTTTAGTTGATCAAGCCGAGTCTTAAAAAACATGAAGTACAGGTACTCAAATTACAATACCGAATATTACACATACAACCTCATGTTTTCTTATCCACGTGATACATTTTTCAACTTATTTTACAGATTATGCCTTCGTAAAAGTTACTCATTTTCTAATTTGCATAAATTTGGTTTACATTTTCTTGTTCTTTTCTTTGTAAGCAAATCGATAATGTTTAGAGAGTATGATGCCTCCATTGAATAAAAATTCTGCTTTGTTGTTGAATACATGATTTAGTAATGTATGAACATCAGATAACATATCTTACAGAAAACCATTCAGATAACATACGAGTATATATATAGACGTGTATGTGTATGTGTGAAGAACAAATTTGAGAAGCTTAATCATCGCAGTTAACATAATAAGTTTGCTTATTATATATAACTTATGTTTTACTTTTACTTGCACCTGAATCAATCAATTTGTACATATATCCTTCTCATTATATTTTGTTATCAATTTCCAAGTAGATTATTTAATTTGTTGATATAACTAAGCGATTCATTTCAATTTTTGCAGTCTTGGGATGATATTGCTATTGAATGGAAACATGTTCATTCAACAACAAGTCGAGGTGGAGAAAAGCTAAACAGGGTTATGTGTATTTTATAATTCTTAAATCGTATTCAAGTAATCACGTGTCAATTGTTTCGTTCTTACGATACTACTAACATTTTGCTTTCTCTTATAAATAATGATTTTTATTACAAACAATATTTGTTGGTAGTGGACGTTAGAGATGGATAGCCTTTCTTTTCAAAGGTTTATGTACCGAAGACATGGTAAAGCTTGACAGATCTACAAGGTAAATGTTATTATATGTATTTTCGGGTATATATTGAAGTATACTTGGTGTAAGTTGTAAAAAATATATTTCGTGTAAGATGTAAAGTAAAGGGTGGTGCTCAACATGTTGTTTCTCTATTCTCTGCATATATGTATTTTTGTTCTCCGTCTTTTGTAAAGTTGGGTAATTATACATTGTTATAATGATTTGAGATTGAAATGATGTTTTTTTTGGTGGTTTGGATATGTATGGATGATTGTAAGCTTTTTTTAAACAGGTTTAGATTTTTGGATATCTATTTTTAAAGGAAACTCTGCAGAAATTTCTTGAAATTAGTAGCTACTAGCTTGATATTTTGGTGGTTGGATATGTATGGATGATTGTAAGCTTTTTTTAAACAGGTTTAGATTTTTGGATATCTATTTTTAAAGGAAACTCTGCCGAAATTTCTTGAAATTAGTAGCTACTAGCTTGATATTTTGGTGGTTGGATGCGTTGATTATTGAATATGTATTAATTCTACATGATATGATGGTTTTGGGTATTAAATGATGGGTTTTTTTTTGGTGGTTTGGATATGTATGGATGATTGTAAATTTTATAGGCAGGTTTAGATTTGTCTAAATATCTATTTTTAAACGAAACTCTGCAAAAAATTTTTAAAATCAATAGCACTGCTTTGCCCAAATTCTTGATTGGCCAGATGATTTTTTTGGCCATATGTTTGACCAAATTTACCTTCTTTTTTTTTGCGGTTGGGTCAATTATTTTTGAAGTTTTTATTTTATTTTAATTTTTATTTAATCAGGCAAAGGAGCTCCAAACCAATTTGGTTCATATGAACCTTTTAAATAAGTGGGTATCATTATGGTATTTCATAGCAACAATGCTTTTACCTATTAATGTATCAGCGACTGGTATTCCATGGACATATTTGTATAATGTATTGTGCTTAAAATAGTTTTACTAATTAATCCGTGTTCCATTTAAAATTGCAAATTAAATGAAGGGAATCAATAGCATATAGGTGAAGAGAAGTGCTTTTAAATGTGCTTTAAGAAAATATGAAGGTCATTGGCATTGGGATTGTTTCGAATTTAATAAATGTAGTTAACTGGCCTAGGTCAAATTTATTGTTGAGTGAATGTGGATGTTGGCTTTAGTTGTTTCCTTAACAAATTCATTTTTTCTTGCCAGTCTCGATTTGTAAATAATGAGTATGTAGATACAATTTGTGGTAAATTCTTGACCTCTTTATTTTTTGGGATGAGATGTCTATCTTGATTAGAAATTTTCTTATTTACAACAAAATTTTATTACATATATACTCTTTAAACATTGTAACTCATATTTTTTATTATACGAGTATTAGTAGTGCCGGAGGCACGAGTTTACCCTAGTATAAGGATATACTATATATTTTCATTTTGCCCCCAAATATTAATTTACCAGACTTTTAATGGCGGGGGCAATTTAGTCAAAAATGATTATAAATTTAACAACATTTTGTCATTTGATATATAAAAGTCTCAATCGAAATGAAACTGGAGTATTTTATTAATTAACTTAGATACAAATGAGAGTTAGATTTGGACTCATATTACTCTATACCCCCGTCCCTTTATTTTAAAATAGATATACATTTTGACATTTGAAGTTAATTTATAAAATTTTAACGTTATATTTATTTGCAAGTATTATATTAATATTGACATTATATTCTTCTAAATTATAATATCAAAACTATTAATTATAGAATTAAATAATCTTAATTATATATTTATTTAGACTGATATTATTCATGTGATAATTAACTTAAAATATTTTCATATTATGTTTATTTTATCTAATAACTTATCGTATTATATCATTAACGTTAATAACACAAAGATTGTATTTTTAGGTAGTGTTTAATTACTTCCTTTTGGTATCACCTCTTTTTCGTGCAGAGAGAATCTTTTCACATAAAAATGTATTCAACCTCTTTTTGGCTCTTAAAAAGAGAGAGAATGTGACAAATCTTTTTAGAGAAAGAGATTCCTCATTACTCTTTTACCAGCACTATTAAAATTTTATTTTCTATATTATTCATTTCACTCTTCTCACTACACCCCACTTCCACCCCCACCCCCCCCCCCCCACCCTCCATAACCACCCACCACCGCGGGCCACCCACCACCACAACCACTATCCAGCATCACCACCCACCACCATCCACTACAAGAAAAAACCCTAATTTCGACGGAATTTTCCCTCGAACATAAGACTATTCAGTCGGAAGTAGCTTATTTTCGAAGGACTATTCCGTCAGAAATTCGGTCGTATATATGCACGTCAAAGATAAATTCCGTTGTAAAATTCGCTGAACTTATGTTATCTTCGACTGATATATTACTGACGGATTTTCGTCGGATATATCATATCTTCGACTGATTAATTATTTACGAGGGACCACTTCCGTCGATGCTAACACCATATTATTTCCGACGGAATCTTCTCTCGGATATAGCTTATCTTCAATAAAAAAATAAAATACACGAAATATATTTAACCTCTATTCTCGACGGAATATTCCCTCGAAACTAAGGTATTTTCAATGAAAAAATAAAAAATAAAAAATTATTTGGAAATTAATCTGGGCTTATAAATTCGACAGAATATCAGTCGGAAATAGCTTATTCTATCGAAAGTAAGGAATTTTTTTTAAATAAATTTTCTGAAAATGCAATTTTCAGGCATTTAAAACCCATTTAAGTACATGTAAAACCTGTTTTATCCCAATACATGCAGACAATAATATATTTCACATTCAAATATTTAACGTAGTGCTAAAAATCTGTACCATGTTGCAACAACAACGCAATTAATCGACTAATTAACTGATAACAAATAACATCAACAAAGAAAACAAATATAGGCTAATGTATCTGTTAGAGTTTATGCCCTAGAGGCCAATTATTTGATATAATTGCTTAACATTTTGATATTATATTTGATTGAATAAATGAATGATTTTATTATGGTTTTATTTACTGCGTTATATAAATGTTAACATAATAAAATTCCTTAGAATAGTGATACAAATTATATAGTTTCAAGTATATGATTTGAACATGAGATTATATAATTATAATTAGTATCATATATTGCTCTTAAATGTCCCTAGTCGAGTATCATTAATAGGACAATAATGATGCATTGAGACTAGTATGTGGATTGACTGATGACCAAATCTCATTGGTCATAAATATATGAGATATTAAGTGTGACGCCCCCAAAATATGTATACATCACCCATCTTGAGTCGCCAGATACATGGTATAGAATTCAAATACAACTTAATTATACAACTAAGTAAGTGTACAATACGAAAAAAACATAACCTGTGAGTTTGAATACAAATATTTTCTACTAGAGAGTATACAAACTCAAAAGGAGTCCTCATTACATTTATTATCACACTATTTCACAGAATAATGAGGACTACTAATGCACCATCTAGGACCATCACTCTGTTTCCCGACTACTCCCAGCTATGTTCTCATTTCCTGAAAAGAACAGTGAAAGAAAGGGTGAGCTCAACTAGCCCAGTAAGAAATATTACGACTAAGATAATGCATAATAAATTATCGTTAGCCTTCAACAGTATTAAACTGATACAATATAACAAACATCAAGTTTAACTGCAGCGAAACAAGCAATCCATTAGAAGAATCAAGTAGAGAATAAAATCTACTATCTTCTATGATTTAAAAGGTTTTTCATCACTTTTATCGTTGGGACTCAGCTTAATAAATAATCCACATCATCGAATCACCCCTGCACTACAGCCAAGGATATTCTTTAGTATCACGACCATAAATTATCCATGCACTACGGGCCAAGGACATTCCTGTATTCATTAATGGTCATGATCATGCCAACAATTGTCCATCAATTCACGTGCCAATGAGGATTTTTATACATCATTTATAACATTACGGTCATGATTATACCGAATAACCCCTGATCATAATCATACCAAGTCCATCTATGCACTACAGGCCACAGATGACTTTCAATATAATATAAACATGAGGATGATGACAATGATATAAGAATTCAATAAAACAAGTTCAAGAATTAATTTATCTAGGAACTGATAACGCCCAAATTGTCAACATGATATTGTTTTGTAGAGTAAAATTCAAGAATGCTCGGAAGAATATTTCCATGAAAAGATCTTTGGATGAAGCACAAATATCAAGGATATTCCACTAATTTCATGGAGTATAGAAGTCAAAGTTTTAACCAACCGAGTATAATAAAGAATGGAATAACAAAAGAAATCACCATGCATGCGATAATCGCATTGCAGGCGAGTTATTCCAACAAAATAATAAATAACGGAATGAACGGTCCGGCGTAAAACGCATGAGATAGGATATTCCAATGAATAATAAAGAATGGAACCGGTCCGGTAGAAAGCGCGTCTGACGAGGATATTCCAATGTAATAATAAAGACTAGAACCACGTAAGAATTTCACCAAGTATAGGGTAGCTGCGTATCTGAGTTATTCAAATGTAATAATAAATAATGGAATAATGAAGTTCTCTTCATGAATATAAAAGAAATAACACCCTTACTTTAGTAGGAGATTGAATCTCTGAAGGTAGTGTACTAATGTAATACTCTTCTTCTTTCTCTCTTATCTCTCTATAATTTCTCTCTATAGCTTGAATGAATTCGTGAAAAATAATGAAGAACTAGGCCTCTATTTATAGAAGATTTATAGCTTAGCACTTGCAATGTGAAAAGGCAAGCGGATTGACGACTGGTGATGTGAAAAGAAAAGTGGTTTGACGCTTGTAATGTGAAACACCAAGTGGTTTGACGCCTGTCATGTGAAACGATAATTGGTTCGACGCCTGTAATGTGAAACGATAATTGGTTCGACGACGACGCTTGTAATATAAAACGGCAAGTGGTTTGGACGTCTGTAAAGGTAAAGGTAATTACTATTGGCGAAAGAGACTCTTAGATGATGACATATGGGCCCCATAGAATAACCAAACTTACCACAAACGCCTCATAATAGACTCTTTATATACATCAAGGATTGAATAAATATTACCACAAATCATTTTATCAACACATATTTAATCTTTCAACAATTATTAATCATTAATATTATAATCGGTCGTCTCAATTATTGATTTAATAATATAACATATTATCTGAGATGATCGTGACAATAATTGAATCAATAATATAAGAGATATGACGCAAAATTATCGTAGCAATAATTGAGTATAACCGAGGTGACTTCTCACGTAAGCATTAATAATCAATACCGTGTGCTACTTATGCAACCATGCGTACATCTTGTACTTTTACTACCGAGAGTAGTTCAACGAAGATAACGATAAAACTTCCGCCGTTATTTTCATAAAATATTTTTGTCGTTTTCTAACTCGACAATAATTACATTATGGGTCCATTAATGATTGTGTCGTCGCATTTAATATATTCTCCGATAAAAAGAATATTACCCGACCAAACGAATATTTTATAACAACTTGCGTACTTTGCAAAATTTATAAATATTACCCACAACTATAACATTATATCAAATCAATACCATAATATTCAAAAATATAATTTGAGAAAATTATTCTTTATTCATAAAAGTTGGGGTCTTACAATCTCCCCTTCTTATGAAATTTCGTCTTCGAAATTAGTGTACATACCTGGTATGTCGAATAGATGAGGATACCTTGACTTTATCTCAGATTCTAACTCCCAAGTCATTTCCTCCACATCGTGGTTTTTCCACAAAATTTTGACTTGAAGTATAACCTTGGAGCGTAGAACATGATCCTTCTTATCCAAGATTTTAACAGGTAACTCTTCATACGTTAAATCTTCCTCTATCTCGTCTGGTTCTAACCCAATAATGTGGTTCGGGTCTTTCACATATTTACGTAATATAGATATGTGAAAAATATTATGAACACGAGACATACTTGGCGGTAAGGCGAGTCTATAGGCCACAGTTCCTACTCGATCGAGGATTAAAAATGGGCCGATGAATCGAGGATTGAGCTTTTCTCTCTTTCCAAATCTCTTAACTCCTTCCATGGAGCAACACGTAATAACACATGATCTTCTATATCGAATTCCACATCCTTTCGATGAAGATCAGCATAACTCTTTTGTCGATCTTGTGAGGTTTTATACGTTGTCGGATCGTTTGAATCTTTTTCGTAGTCATACGTACCAACTCCGGTCCCAACAACGTTGCTTCACCCACCTCATCCCAACATTCTGCAGAACGACACTTTCTTCCATACAACGTTTCGAATGGAGCCATGCTAATACTTGTTTGATAACTATTGTTGTAGGAAAACTCCACCAATGGTAAGAACTTGTCCCAACTTCCCTTGAAATCAAGGACACAGAGTCTTAATAGATCTTCAAGAGTTTGAATAGTCCTCTCCGATTGTCCGTCCGTCGAGGATGATATGCCGAAGCTAAATCGTGAAAGTCTGTGCCCATAGCTTTTTTGCAAACTAACCCAAAATCGTGAAGTGAATCTTGGGTCTCGATCGGAAACTATGGATACCGCAGATACCATGCGATCTTACAATCTCGTTTATATACATACGAGCAAGATGTTCAAGTGTATAAGTTTCTCGTATCGGTAAGAAATGAGCAGACTTGGTTAATCTATCAACAATGACCCAAATCGCATCTATACCTTGAGAAAACTTAGGAAGACCGGTAACGAAATCCATGGTAATGTGCTCCCACTTCCATTTTGGAATTTCAAGTGGTTGCAATGGATCTTTTGGTACTTGATGCTCCGCTTTAACTAGTTGACAAGTTAGACACCTTGAGATAAACAGCACTGTCTCTCTCTTCATATTGCTTCACCAAAATGTATGACGAAGATCATGATACATTTTGGTACTCCCAGGATGGATTGCAAATGGTGTGTTGTGCACCTCCATCATGATTTTATACTTTAAATCAGGGTCGTTAGGAACACAAAGTCTGGAGTTGACTCAAAGTATTCCTTCTTCATCGATTCTTGCTTCCGGCGTATCACCTTCTTGTACTTTCTTCCTCATACGCATCAGCTCCAGGTCTGTAGCTTGAGCAGCTTTAACTTTATCGATTAAATTTGGTTCTACTCGTATATTCGCCATCATCACATGGGTCCCTGGAGTCTTTAACTCTATCTCCATCCTTTGCAAGTCACACAAAATAGGCCTTTGCATTGACAATATCGCACTCGTACTTGCATATGATCTTCTACTCAATGCGTCAACTACCACGTTTGTTTTTCCAAGATGGTATTGGATGGTATGATCATAATCTTTCAACAGTTCAAGCCAACGTCGTTGTCGCATGTTGAGTTCCTTTTAAGTGAAGAAATATTTGACGCTTTTATGATCCGTAAAGATCTCCACTTTCTCCCCATACAAGTAATGCCTCCAAAGTTTAAGTCAAGAAGACAACATATTTGCCAACTCTAGATCATGAGTAGGATAATTCCTCTCATATTCTTTGAGTTGCCGCGAGGCATAGACTATGACTTTCCCATGTTGCATGAGAACACATCCCAACCCCTTGCCCGAAGCATCACTGTAGATGACAAATCCCTCCGAGCCAAATGGTATTGTCAGAACAGGTGCTGAAATGAGTCTCCTCTTGAGTTCTTAAAAACTCTTCTCACACTCTTCGCTCCAACCGAACTTTGTATCTTTCCGAGTTAGTTGAGTTAATGGAGTAGCGATTCGAGAAAATCCTTCCACGAATCTCCTATAATAACCAGCTAAACCGAGAAAGCTACGTACTTCGGTCACTGATTTAGGTTGCTCCCAACTTTGAATAGCTTCAATCTTTTCCGGGTCAACAGATATTCCATGACTTGATACTACATGCCCAAGGAATGCTACTTTCTCAAGCCAGAACTTGCATTTCTTCAACTTGGCATAAAGCTTGTATTCATGAAGCTTTTGGAGTGTCAGCCTCAAGTGTTGCTCATGATCTTCACGGCTTTTGGAATAAATAAGGATGTCATCAATAAAGACGACCACAAAGTGATCCAAATATTCCTTGAATACTCGGTTCATCATATCCATGAAAGCGCGTGAGGAGCATTAGTCAATCCAAAGGACATGACTAGAATTCATAATGCCCGTAACGAGTTCTGAAAGCCGTCTTTGGAATGTCATCAGTTCTAATCTTCAATTGGTGATATCAAGAATGAAGATCAATCTTTGAAAAGAATTTGGCTCCTTGCAACTGGTCAAACAGGTCATCAATACGTGGCAATGGGTACCTATTTTTTATGGTGACATGATTCAACTCCCGATAATCAATACAAAGTCGCATATTCCCATCTTTCTTCTTCACGAATAGAACATGAGCACCCCAAGGAGAAGTAATAGGATGAATAAAGCCAATGTCTAACAATTCCTACAGTTGGGTCTTTAACTCCTGAAGTTCAATAGGAGTCATTCGATATGGGGCTTTGGAAATTGGTTTTGTACCAGGTTCAAGGTCGATACAAAATTCAATTTCACGCTCTGGGGGTAGGCCAAGAAGTTCTTCAGGGAATACGTCAGGAAATTTATTAACAATAGAAATATCGTTCAAAACCGACGTATTTTTGTTTAAATCTGTGACATGAGCTAAGAAAGCTTGACATCCATTTTTCAATAAACGAATAGCTTTATGGCTTGAAATGACCGTGATTGATTTTAATGGTTTGGTCACTTGAATTCTCATAATAGGTTGGTTAGGAATATGAAAGCTAACAACCTTACGAAAATAATCAATTTTTGCATGATGAATAGTTAACCAATCAATCCCTAGAATCACGTCAAATGCAAGTATTTTCAATGAAATAAGATCGACAGGTAATGTGAGGGTACCAATTTGAACCAAACAAGACTTATAAACAGTGGATGTAATGAAGGTTTCTCCCAACGGAGTTTCCACAGATAAGTCAAAGTCTAATTTATCCGGAGTCAAATTTAATCGTTGAGCGTAAGTAGGAGAAATAAAAGAATGGGTAGAACCGGTATCAAATAAAGTATAGACTTCGCTAGAATTTATGATAAGCTTACCCGTGATGACCTCATTCGGGTTCCTTGCTTTCTATGAGGTCACAATAAACGCCTCCCTTGCACTAACGGTTTTGACTTTTTCGGGGACTGACCTTTGGTGCCTCCATCCTAGTTGAACTTGTCTTGGTGAATGACAAAATCGGGCTAAGTGACCTTCTCTTCCATAATTATAACATGCTTTGGGATGATCGCATACGGTTTGGGTGATGTGTCCTCCCTCCGCATTTGAAGCATATGATAGGTGGTCGTTCTCCTTCCTTAACAACGGGTCTTTGGTCTTTGACGTCTTTCCATCATTGTTGAGACTCCTCTTCTTGAAATGCCCATTCTTATTGTTTTGGCCCTGATTACCACCGAAGTGGTTACCACTTCTGGCCTGTTGATTCCCTCCACGCTTGTTGTCACCGCTTCGATGACTGCTCTCACTGGTATTATCATTTTGTCGGCTGCTCTCTTTTTGTTGCGTAGACTCGTTATCGTGCTCCACTAACTGAGCCCTATTTACAACATCTGAATACAAACACAGTTTATAAGAAATAAGATGTTGACGTATCTCCGGCTTCAAACTTCTTAAAAACATCCGCGTCATTCTTTTTTTATTATCCACCAAGTAGGACGCAAACCGGTACAACTCGTCAAACTTTGCTTCGTACTGCGACACGGTCATATTATTCTGTTCCAACTTGATGAACTCCACCTCCTTCATGTGACGAATACTTTCGAGAAAGTACTTGTCGTTGAATAGTTCTTAGAACTTCTCCCAAGACATTTTCATTGCGGCAGGTTGAGTACGTTTTACCGATTCCCACCAGTAATTTGCCTCTCCTCGCAACATAAAGGCGGCAAAGGGAACCTTTTGCTCCTCGGAGCATCCCAAGACATCAAATATCTTGGTGATCTGCTTTATCCATGCTTCCGCCTTAAGTGGTTTTGGCTCTCAAATAAACTTCGGTGGTCCCAGCTCCTTGAACTATTTAACGGTGACCTTCCGAGAGTTTCCAGTGTTTCCACCTACATTTTGGACAGGAGCCGATCTCTCCTGCTGTTGCATGAATTGCATAAAGCCTCTGAACATTTGATCATTCATCATTTGGTCAGTGTTATTGTTTGCATGAGGATTGTTGCCTTCCTGATGCACATTATCCTGATTATTGATATGTGGTGAATCAATGGTCGCCTGTGCTCCATTGCTATTCTCAACATTCTCGGATGTCATTTTTAAATACTGCCACAAAACAAAGGTTAATTGACATGTAATATATTATCCCTATATTCTGACCGACCAATTAAATATCACATAAACTTATGTAGGTCATACTAGCGAAGGAATTCCCCGTCTCTCCCCTCCTAGTACTATTCTCACATCTTAGCCAGGGATCATATCCCTAAGCTTTGATACCAACTGTGACGCCCCCAAAATAGGTATACACCACCCATCTTGTGTCGCCAGATACATGGTACAGAATTCAAATACAACTTAATTATACAACCGTCATGTACAATACGACAAAACAAAACATGTGAGTTTGAATACAAATATTTTTTACTAGAGAGTATACAAACTCAAAAAGAGTCCTCATTACATTTATTATCACACTATTTCACAGAATAGTGAGGACTACTTGTTAGTTCCTAGTAGGCACAAGTTATCTAGAAGGTGGGTTTAATAGATATTTGAAAATCTTTTCTCTTTTAAACTTTTTCTTAGATAATGATTAAAACTTAGCGGAATTAGTATTTGTTTTAATCTCCTTGACCAAGCAATGGAGTTATGAGCGAGTAAGGCAGTTATAACAGATATAGCAGATATAGCATGAACGTAAAAGCGACCACGATTGTTTTTAAGTGGTTCGAGCACTCAAAGCTCTAGTCCACTCTTCTACTCAAGCAGTAGGATATCCACTAAGGATGTCTTTTACAATCTTACGAATCGCACAGATTCTTCTGACCGGCCAGAGCCTAGGAACTTCTTTAGTTCACTCTTGAACTCTTCAAGTCCAGCAGACTTGGCTTTCTTACAGTTCGCTACAAACTCTTCAAGTCTAACAGACTTGTTATTCTTCTTCAGTTGATTGATAGTTATTGTGTTCTTGAAGGTTGTTACTCAGTTGCTGTGTAAGCACTGGTTCGTTAAGAACTGAGTAGCTGAGTAAGCTTTGCAATATCTCAGATCGTAGAGTTGAGCTTGAGAGAGATATTCACGTTGTTTGATTAATGCTTGTTTATCTTCTCTCTCATCTGTCTGATCTATATATATGTGATGTTGAAAACTATCCGTTGGATCCATCCGTTGTGGCATTAAATGCATCTAAACTTTCTGTACTGTGATGGAGACATTTCTGCATATCTTCTGAATTCTGCATTCTGGCCCATTGACACTGCAGGCTGCTTTCTCACCTACCACCTGAAAAGGTATTTTGTCCTTCTTACCCATGGTACTATCCTTAGCTTCTTCGATACGCTTCTTTGTTGCATACTAAGGATATTTCACATATTCTGGGACTAATGGGCACTGCAACATCTGGGATTCATTCCTCACTTGTTGAAAACACAGATCATGAGGCACGACGTTTTCTGATATGAGACAGATGATGCTCTACGATTTGGATCATGGTGTTCTACGATTTAGATCGTAGTGTCTTGACATCTTTGCATACTATGAAGCTATCAGTTTGAGAGCACTAAGATTTCCCTTAAACCTTCGCACACTACGATCTTCTCTTGTTTAGCAGCTCTTTGCTTAGCAGCTCTTTGGAAGTGGATCTCATCTCTGTCCGACATACTCTTCAGAATATCTTTGATAATTTCTCTTAGCCTCTTTGTAAGCTCAGTATTCATAATGCCAGGGAAATTATTTGCAGCTGCGATCATTTGATTCAGCCGGATATTGATGAGATCAGAGTGAGTTTCCAATTTTGCTTCTATAGACTTGACCATTTTCTCAGAGGTGTCTTTCAAGTCATCCTTGGTAGGCAGGCTTGGGAGAGTATCACTTGCTTGAGGATTGTTCATTGGAGGGGTTCTCGGTTGAGATTGATCTTTCAAATTGTAAAGAGCGAGATCAAGACTGAAGTAGTAATGTGATGAGGAGGAAGGTATATCAGCTGGAGGGGCTTGGGTTTGGATGTCTGGGATAGGTGACTCTACGATTTCAATATTGGACTCTACGATGTGGCTTGAGTCTGGAATCGTAGAGTTGGTGATTTGAGGTTGCAAGGTAAAGTTGACTTCTTCTGGTTCTTCGCCATGTAATTTTGGGATTCTCGTGAATTGAAACCCGATTCTTGGATTGAGAATCACTTCCAGCCATTTAGGAAATTCATAGAAATAGTTAAATGAAGATGATGGCAGGTGATTAAATCTAAAATTGGAAGGGATAGACAATATCTCAGGTTTATCTTTTGATGAGGAATGGTTGGTAAGCAGCTTCTTCGAGAAGATGACTTTCCCTGGAAATCCATGAGCCAGAACTGTGATTGCTGGATATTCCTTGAAGCTCCAGAACATGTGATCCCATGAGTTCAGGATTTGAGCTTGATGGTATGCCATCATGGGTAGGTAGGAGAACATTTGATTGTACAGATAGCTCTTGTATCCATCTTTCCCCACACTAGTGATTACAAGCTCATCATCATCATCTTCTTCTTCTTTGTTTTCTTCTGATGATTCCATTATCTCAATGGTCTTTGGAAGGTTTGGCATTGGTTCAATTTTATCTTGAGCAAGGACCTCTTCTTCAGCCATTGGGATATTATGAGGCTCCCCCTGAGCATGAACATCTTCTGCTAAGTTCAGAAAGTCCCCTTCAGCTGGAACATCTTCTTGAGCTGTAGACTTCTCCCCCCTCAGCTGGTGGATACTCAATCATGAGAATTTCAGGGATCTCCCCCTCAACTGGAGCACTGTCCTCTTCGTTTGCTTGGGGCAGTTCTACTTTTACAGCCATACTCTTGGCTTCCTTTTTCAGCACTTTTTCATTCTCAAGAATATACTTCTTGACCAGCTTTCTTTTTGCTTTGCTGGGTTTAACCACAACTTCTGGACTCTCTTGAGTCTTAGCTTTGTCATTTTGAACAGCCACTCTTCTTGAAGCAGCTTCTTCCATTTCTGCCACACTTGGCCTTGTTTCAGAGAACAACAGAGACTCTACGATCGAAGAAACTGTTGGTCTTTTGGACTTATGACCAGTTTTGTTCTTCTTTAGGATCTGTGATATGGTGGCTTGATCCTCTTCAGCTTCTTCTTGTTGTTGCATGTTCCTTAGCTTCCTTAGAGTCTCTATGTCAGAGGACTCTACAGGAATGTCCATTGTAGATCCTTGAGGCTCTTCAATTTGTCTTGCCCTTGCTTTTTCTAGCAAGAGTAGAGGGTTCTCCCTTATCTGCTTCTCCTTCTTCTTCAACTTCTTTGACAACAGACATGCCTCCTGGAAAGCCTGCGTCCTTTAGTTTCCCAGTTCTCCCACTGGACTCTGTCATCATTCGAACATACTCAGCAAGATTCCTTTCCCAATTCTTAAACAACTGTTGTGTCATTCTTTGATTTGGGTTGATGGCTTCTCCTTCATCATCCCCAATTTTGTCACCCAGTGCAGATTGCAGAATGATGCTTATGAATCTCCCATACAACATCTCTTGTCTTTATTTGATTTCTTTGAGTTGACGATCCACTTGTCGATCCACTGAGCAATACAATCTGACCCATAGTTGAGTTGGGTACCATGAACCATGGCCATGCCATGAGCTTAAGTGAATCTCATTTACCGAAGTCATGACACGAGCACTTGCAACGGATGCATTTCCCAATAATGTCGACCAAAAATTCGTACCTTTGAGGGAACTCCTTCTTTTTGTAGCTTTGTCATGGAGAGGATTCTTCTTGTGGTGCATTTTCTTCAATCCTCTTGGAAGCTTATGCTGACTAGAAATGGGTGCCCCAAGTTCTTGAAACCTAGGGCCAAATTGAAGTCTTCTTCCCTTAGCCTCATTTCTACTCCTTTTACTCGTGTAGTGATGGTGTTGTGTTCGTACACACCATTCTTGTAGAACTCCTTCACTAGCTTGGGATAAATGAGGGTGTCGGTGCTCAGCGCCTCTTCGAGACCTGCCTTCTTCAGTAGTGCTAAGGTCTTGTGAAATTTTGGTGGAGCAGATTTGAACGCGTCAAAACAGATTCTGTAGCCTGAAATTACATTTAAAGCAGCCATTGATTCTGTAGTTGAGAAGTGAGATTCGACTGAGCTTTCTTCTGATTTAGGGTTTTGCTTTGACAGAGAAAGAGAGTATGGGAGAGATAATCTTTTGAACTTCAGATTTCAAAAAAAACACGGTTTCAATTTGTACTTGTAGCTTCCCTATCTCTCTTTTACTTAGTGGGACAGGTGTCGCCTTTTGCTTGGCTCTATAATTTTGACTGTGTAAGAATGTACTGATTTGCCCTTTGAGTCTTCAGAGCTGAGGTGTCTTTAGGATGACTACGATCGTAGAGTTAGTCTTCTGTTCGTTGAGTCTGTCCGGCAGTCGTTGAGTCTGATCAGCATTCGTAGAATCTGTCCTACGATCGTCGAGTCTGTCTGGATCCTTGTGATGAGTTTTTGACTAAGCATTCTTTTTAAGGTAACTCAGGAAGGTCAAACTTCTTGGTGTGATTCAAGGGTTAGGTTTGTCCCTGAGGCACCTCTTGTAGAGATTGCTTTGTTATAAAGCTTGTCATCACATGATTCACTTTGTTTGTTGAAAGGGCTTTTGGTCATCGTCGAGTCTGCACCATGATAGTTGAGTCTTTGCTACGATCGTTAAGGTAGTTTTCTGTTCAGCTCTACGATCGTGAACTTTCTTTGATCATGTCTACGATTTTTGAGTACAACATTTATATCTGTCATGGTTAGCACAATCTAGAGCATACCTTTCATGGTTGAAGATTTAGCATGCCTAGCTCACTTATTAACTTGTTAAATCTGGATTCATCTAGTGGTTTTGTAAAAACATCAGCAAGTTGATTTTCAGTAGGGATATATTGTAAAGATATAGTTCCATTTTGCACATGATCCCTAATGAAGTGATACCTTATTTCTATATGCTTGGTCTAGAATGCATGGCGGGATTATGAGTTATTGTTATGGCACTTGTTGTTATCACGGTGTATGGGAATAGATTTGAAATCGAACCCATAGTCACTAATGATTTCTCATCCATAGGATTCGAAACACGGAAATTTGCCGGTGACAATATATTCAAACCTGCGGTTGAAGTAGACTTTGAGTTTTTTTTTGCTAAACGGGACTGAAGTCATTTCAAGAAGTTGACAGGTGCCACTGGTACTTTTTCTATCTATTTTGCATCCTGCAAAATCAGCATCTGTGTATCCTATTAGTTCAAATGAGGATTCCTTGGGATACTGTGACCTAAGTAGGGTGTACCCTTGAGATACCGAAGATCCTCTTTTCTGACATAAATGTGACTCTTTAGGGTTAGCCTAAAATGTAGCACATATGCATGTTGCAAACATTATATCTGGTCTACTGACAGTTAGGTATAAAAGAGACCATATCATACCTCTGTATTGAGTGATATCAATACTTTTACCTTTCTCATCCTTGTCAAGCTTGGTTGCAGGAGCAATTGGTGTTTTCATGGGAGAGGCTGATTCCATGCCATACTTCTTTAGTAAGTCTTTGATGTATTTAGTTTGGTTGATGAATATTCGTTCATCAGTCTGCTTCACTTGCAGTCCAAGGAAGAAATTCAGCTAACCCATCATGCTCATTTCAAACTTGCTCTGCATTAGCTTAGAGAATCTCTTAAATAACTTTTCGTCAGTAGAACCAAAAATGATATCATCAACATATATTTGAACTAGTAAGACTTTGTCTTTATGCTTTCTAAGAAATAGTGTGGTATCTACTCTACCTCTAGTGAACCCATTTTCTATTAAGAAGTTAGTGGGTGTTTCATACCATGCTCTAGGTGCTTGTTTAAGACCGTATAAAGCTTTATCTAATCTATAGACATAATTGGAAAGAGATGGATTGATGAAACCTGGAGGTTGTTCTACGTAGACTTCTTCTTGAAGCTCTCCATTTAGAAATGCACTCTTGACATCCATTTGAAAGACTTTGAACTTCATGTGGGCAGCAAAGGCAAGAAAGATTCTGATGGCTTCTAGTCTGGCAATAGGTACAAATGTCTCATCATAGTCAATACCTTCTTCTTGAGAATAGCCCTTTGCCACTAATCTTGCCTTGTTTCTGGTAATGACCCCATCTTCATCCATTTTATTCCTGAAGACCCACTTGGTTCCTATGACAGGATGACTCTTTGGTCTAGGTACCAATCTCCAAACTTTGCTTCGTTCAAATTGGTTGAGTTCTTCCTGTATGGCTTCTATCCAACTGGAGTCTTCCATAGCGTCCTCTATCTTCTTTGGCTCTATCTGTGACAGGAAGCTTAGATAAAAGCATTCATTCTGAGTAGCAGCTCTTGTCTTGACTCTTGCACTTGGATCTCCAATGATTAGATCCTGAGTGTGATCTTTTGCCCATCTGTTCCCGGTTGGAACATCTGACCTGATGTCTTCCTGTCTTAGGTCTTCAAGGTCTATCTCTTCTTCTTGGAGTGGAGGCTCACTGTCTTGGATGGACCTCTCTACGATTTCATTATCATGCTCTACGATTTCACTGTCTGGTACTACGATCGTAGTGTTGACCTCGACGATTTCATTTGTAGTGTCTGCACTATCGGTCGTAGTGTCTTGAGGCACTACTTTGTCTAAGTCAGTTTTATCAAAGATGATGTGTATTGAGACTTCGACATTCAGTGTCTTCTTGTTGAACACCCTTTAAGCTTTGCTGTCTGTGGCATATCCAAGAAAGATCCCTTCGTCTGACTTGGGCTGGAATTTTGTTAGATACTGCTTTCCATTGTTGTGAATATAGCATGCACAGCCAAAGACATGGAAATAGCTGACACTCGGCTTCCTTCTTTTCCATAGTTCGTAGGGTGTATTCTTGATTGTAGAGTGAATTAATGATACATTACTGTATGTAGTCACGGTGTTGGCGGACTACGCCTTGAAGTATTGATGCAGAGCAGCTGCTGCTAGTAGATTCCTTCCAGCCTCTATCAGGGTTCTATTCTTTCTTTCAGCAACTCCATTTTGTTGAGGAGTTCGTGGAGCTAAGAAGTTATGACTGATGCCATTGTCTGAGCAGAACTTGTCTATCTCTGAGAAATCGAATTCTCTTCCATGATCACTCCTTATTGCCTTGATTTTCTCTCCTTTCTCATTCATCACCAGTCTGAACATCTTGATTAATTCGGAGCTTGTCTCATCCTTTGAGGTTAAGAAAAATACCCATGTGAATCTGGTGAAGTCATCGACTATGACTAGAGAGTATCTTTTGCCTCCAAGACTAGTTGTTGGGATTGGCCCAAAGAGATCCATGTGGAGCAAGCTGTAGGGCTTGTCGATGGAGTTAGCGATCTTCTTTCTTGAATGAGCTTACGGTTTGCTTTTCAAGATGGCGAGACATTGCATGGCCTTTCTTTCACAAAGTTGAACTTGGGTAGACCAGCTACGAGGTCTTTTGATGCCAGTTTGGACATGCTTTTGAAGTTTAAGTGAGACAACCTTCTATGCCATAGCCAGCTCATTTCCTCGGATGTTTTTGCCAGAAAACATATTGTTTCATCAGAGCTTAGTTGACCAAGATCTACTGTGTAGACATTTCCTTCTCTTTTTCCGGTCAGCTTTATGGCAGATGTCTTTAAATCTCTGACTTGACATTGATTGTTGGGGAATGTTACTTGGTGACCCTTGTCGCAAATTTTGTTGATGCTTAGAAGGTTGTGTTGGAGTCCTTCCACATAAGCTACTTTGCTGAAAGATACTGCACCATTGCCAGCAGAGCCATATCCTCTTGTCTTTCCCGAGCCGTTATCTCCAAAGATGACTGAGGGACCCTCCTTTTTTACATAGTTGAATAGTAGAGCTTTGTTCCCTGTCTTATGCCTCGAGCATCCACTGTCCAGATACCATGTTGAGGTCGTGGAGCTCTTTTCCTGTCAAAACATTTGAACCTTTATTTTGGTACCCATATTTGTATGGGTCCTTCTTTATTAGTGCCTTTGGGGACCCAAATTTTTCTAATCTTGGGTCTCACATGCATAGAATTATAATAACATTTGGCAGCTCTATGACCTTATTGCATATGAAACATCTATTATAGTGCATGCCAGTGTGTGTATGTTGAGTCATTCTCCACTTGGACTTGTGTGGTTCCTTAGTTACTCTTTTGTTAGACTGATTCTCTTTCTTCCACGTGTCCTTAGATTTCATAGATGGTAATGAGTGTGCCTTGCCTCTACTATATTTCCCCAGTTGATTCGTAGAGTGGGTCTTGCTTAACTCTACGATTCTTCGAGGTGGGTAAATAGAGGTTGGGTTACTATTCTCCTTTATGAATCCCAGGCTAGCATGAGATCCTTTACTTCTCTGAGTACAACTAGAAACAGTAGAACAAGGTTGAACTGGTTCTTCCAACTGTGACGATTTCACAAAAGCAATGCCTCTACCAAAACTTGAGACATTACTAGTGCTAGTTTCCATTGTCTTTTCCACACTTAGCTCTGAGATGGATTCCCCAAAGCCTAAGCCTGTTCTGTCGAATGTGCTTCTCTGACTAGAGAGTAGGCAGTCCATAGATGATGAGGATTTGTTCCATGCAGAGATAGTCTTCTCTAGATCCTCAATTTTAGAGGTTAGCTTAGACTCTCTTTGTGCATGATGTGTGTTTGTTTGCTTTAAAGTTTCATTCTCAGCTTCAAGCTTGGACAGAAGATTGGTACTTAGAAGGGTTGTTTCAAGCTCTTCTTGAACTCTCTTCTTTTCCTCTTGAAGAAGTGAATGATCTTTAGACAAGACTCTAAACCACTTCATGTATTGATGTAGATCAGTGGTTATTCCATGCAAAGCAGTTCTTAATTCACTTATATCTACATCAGGAGAATTAAAATCAAATACCTCATCGAGACTTACATCATGAATGTTTAGGCTTTGTTTGTCCTTTGCATGTTTGGCCATTAAGCACAGATTTGCCATATGTGGTTCTTCCTTATCTCTGGAGTCTGCATTTGAGTCATTATCTGAATCACTCCACGATCCTCCGTGAACCGTGCCTTTGTCTCTTTTCTGAGGCCTCTTGGTTCCTTTGTATTCTTTCTTTGCATGAGATTTCTTCTTCAGTTCTTCTTTGATGGGTTTGTTGCAGTTGGCAATGAAGTGACCAAGTTTCTTGCAGTTGTAGCATAAATCATTCATTTGTTCATGGCTAACGTAGTTGCTGACTTTCTTTTGGCTCAGGATTACGCACTTGTCGCATGAACCTTCTTAGTCTCTTTACCAAAGATAAAGAAAGTCATCGTCATTGTCTTCATCATCATCGAGTCAATCTCGGTGATGACTTTTGATACACCCTCATTTGCTTTCCTTGAAGCAACACCCTTATCCTTTCTTCTTCCTTCCGATAAGGTTTGGTAGCGTTGGGTTAACTCCGGTCAGTGGAGTCGGAGATTTCCATACAGTTGTTGAATTGTCATCTCATTAAGATTCTTTGATTCTCTTATTGTTGTGGTCTTTGCATCCCACCTGCTCGGTAGAGCTCTCATGAACTTTATGGTTAGATCCTTGTTAGGGTAGATCTTCCCATACGCTCGTAGAGAGTTGAGTAGAACGTTGAATCTTTCATAGGTTGTGGCCACGTTTTCTCCCCGCATACGAAAGCAAACATTTCAAATTTCACGTGTCGGGAGAGGTATTTGTTCTCTCTGACTTCTTCAGTTCCTTCGTGCATAATCAGCAGTGCTTCCCAAACTTCCTTAGCTATTTTTTTGTTTACAACATTTTCAAATAGATCGTCCTCTAAGGATTGAAACAGGATGTTCTTCGCCTTTTTATCAAGTTGGACAGCTCTCATCTCTGTGTCTGTCCATTCTTCTTTAACTTTGATTAGTACTCTGTTTGGATCGTCAATGGTTGGTACAAGCTTTGTTGGTATATAGGGCCCATTAAGAACAGTCTCAAATAGATCTTCATCTATTGAGTCCATGTAAGCTTGCATCCTGACTTTTCAGTTAGCAAATTTATCCTTGTTGCACATTGGTGGCTTCTTCAGCTCCCCGGTCTGGATTAAGCTTGATACGAAAGTGCCATTTGGATCTACTAAAGCGTGTAAGTTCAGTAAAATAGAAACTCGCTCGATACCAATTATTAGTTCCTAGTAGGCCTGAAGTTATCTGAAGGGGGGGTTGAATAGATATTTGAAAATCTTTTTCTTTTAAACTTGTTCTTAGATAATGATTAAAACTTAGCGGAATTAGTATTTGTTTTAATCTCCTTGACCAAGCAATGGAGTTATGAGCGAGTAAGGTAGTTATAACAGATATAGCAGATATAACATGCACATAAACGACACAGTTGTTTTTAAGTGGTTGAGCACTCAAAGCTCTAGTCCACTCTTCTACTCAACGCAGTAGGATATCCACTAAAGATGTCTTTACAATCTTCCGAATCACATGATTCCTTCTGCACCGGTGATCCAAGAACTTCTCTAGTTCACTCTTGAACTCTTCAAGTCCAGCAGACTTGGCTTTCTTACAGTTCACTACAAACTCTTCAAGTCCAGCAAACTTGGTATTCTTCTTCAGTTGATTGATAGTTGTTGTGTTCTTGAAGGTTGTTACTCGATTCTTTGTGTAAGCCTTTGGTTCGTAAGAATCGAGTAAATGAGCAAGCTTTACAATATCTCAGATCGTAGAGTTGAGCTTGAGAGAGATGTTCATGTTATTTGACTAATGCTTGCTTATCTTCTCTCTCATCTGTCTGATCTATATTTATGTGATGTTAAAAACTATCCGTTGGATCCATCCGTTGTGGCATTAAATGCATCTGAACTTTCTGTACTGTGATGGAGACATTTCTGCACATCTTCCAATTTCGCATTACATTCGCCCACCGACATTGCGTCTTCGCTTTCTCACCTACCACCTGAAAAGGTGTTTTGTCCCTCTTACCCATGGTACTATCCTTAGCTTCTTCGATACGCTTCTTTGTTGTATACTAAGGATATTTCATATATTCTGGGACTGATGGGCACTGCAGCATCTGGGATCCATTCCTCACTTGTTGAAAACACAGATCATGAGGCACGACATTTTCTGATATGAGACAGATGATGCTCTACGATTTGGATCATGGTGTTCTACGATTTAGATTGTAGTGTCTTGACATCTTTGCATACTACGGCTATCGGTTCGAGAAAGACTACGATTTCCTTAAACCTTCGCAGACATCACGATCTTGCTTCGTGTTGTTGACTCTACGTTCCCGAGAGCACACTACGATCGTTGACTTGTAAAATTCATATTTTCTTCAGCACACTACGATCGTGGAGTTGACTCGGCAAACGTTGGGACCACTCTACGATTTTCGAAGAGTCCCTTTCAAGGCAGGCATACTACGATCTTTAGGCTTTACGTTTTCTGCCTTGATTCCTGCAATGTTGATAAGATGGATGCACTACGATTTCTTCAAGACTAATCTATTACATCTTTAGATCAACCTAACAGTTTTGATCTTTCTATCTATACATTCTTTATCAGAATGATACACGTTGAAAGCTTAGATCAACCTAACAACTTTGATCTATCACTAAGTCCTTGTACATATATTCATTTAAGGACCTTACAAATAATAATGAGCATATGCATTAAAACATCAAATCATAATATGCATTCTCCCAACACTACTAATGCACCATCTAGGACCATCACTCTGTTCCCCGACTAGTCCCTGCCTACCACGTTCTCATTTCACGAAGAGAGCGGTGAAAGAAAAGGGTGAGCTCAACTAGCCCAAGAAGAAATATTATGACTAAGATAATGCGAGAATAAATTATCGTTAGCCTTCAATGAGATTAAAGCGATACAATATAACAAACATCAAGTTTAACTACAAATGAACAAGCGATCCATTAGAAGAGTCAAGTAGAGAATAAAATCTACTATCTTCTATGATTTAAAAGGTTTTTCATCACTTTTATCGTTGGGACTCGATTTTAATAAATAATCCACATCATCGAATCACCCTGCAGACTATTGGCTAATGATATTCTTTAGTATCACGACCACAAATTATCCATCCACTACTGGCCAAGGACATTCGTGTATTCATTAATGGTCATGATCATGCCAACAACTGTGCATCAATGTACTACGTGCCAATGAGGATTTTTACACATCATTTGTAACATTACGGTCATGATTATACCGAATAATCCCTGGTCATAATCATACCAAGTCTATCTATGCACTACAAAAATGACGAGATGACTTTCAATATAATATAAACATGAGGATGATGACAATGATATAAGAATTCAATAAAACAAGTTCAAGAATTAATTTATCTAAGGCCGATAACGCCCAAATTGTCAACATGATATCTTTGTTTTGTAGAGTAAAATTCAAGAATGCTCGAATAATATTTCCATGAAAAGATATCTTAGATGAAGCGCAAATATCGAGGATATTCCACTAATTTCATGGAGTATAGAAGTCAAAGTTTTAACCAACCGAGTATAATAAAGAATGGAATAACAAAAGAAATCACCATGCATGCGATAGGCCTTGACAGGCGAGTTATTCCAATGAAGAATAATAAATAACGGAACGGTCCCGGCAGTAAAATGCATGCAGGATATTCCAATAGAATAATAAAGAATGAAAAGCAGTCCAAATAGAAACACACAGATGGGATATTCCAACGAGAATAATAAAGATCGGAACTGTGTGCGGCGTGAAACGCGCGTGACGAGGATATTCAATGAGAATAATAAAATGGAACCAAGTCCGGTAAAAGCGCATGCAGACGAGGATATTCCAATGTAATAATAAAGACCTGGAACCACGTAAGAATTTCATCAAGTATAAGGTAGGCACATACAAGTTATTCCAATGAATAATAAATAATGGAATAATGAAGTTCTCTTCATGAATACAAAAGAAATAACACCCCCTTACTTTAGTAGGAGATTGAATCTGCGATAGTGTAGTAACAGAATACTCTCTTCTTTCTCTCTTATTCTCTCTATACTTTCTCTCTATATAGCTTGAATGAATTCGTGAAAAATAATGAAGAACTAGGCCTTTATTTATAGAAGATTTCTAGCTTAGCACTTGCAATGTGAAAAGGCAAGCGGTTTGACGACTGGTGATGTGAAAAGAAAAGTGGTTTGGCGCTTTGTAATGTGAAACACCAAGTGGTTTGGCGCTGTAATGTGAAAACGAAAATTGGTTCGGCACTTTGAATGTGAAACGACAATTGGTTCGACGCTCGTAATATGAAAGCGGCAAGTGGTTTGGACGTCCGGTAAAAGGTAATTACTATTGGCGAAAGACTCTTAGATGATGAAATATGGGCCCCATAGAATAACCAAACTTACCACAAACGTCTCATAATAGACTCTTTATATACATCAAGGATTGAATAAATATTACCACAAATCATTTTATCAACACATATTTAATCTTTCAACAATTATTAATCATTAATATTATAACTTGTCGTCTCAATTATTGATTTAATAATATAACATATTATCTGAGATGATCTTTGTGACAATAATTGAATCAATAATATAAGAGATATGATGCAAAGAATTTCTTGTAGCAATAATTGAGTATAACCTGAATGACTTTTCACGTAAACATCAATAATCAATACGAGTGTGCTACTATGCAACCACGCCAGACATTATTCAGTATTTTTACTACCGAAAGTAGTTCAACAAAGATTAACTCTGTAAAACTTTCGCCAATTATTTTCATAAAATATTTTTGTCGTTTTCTAACTCCGACAATAATTCTGTTATGGGGTCTACCAATGATTGTGTCGTCGTACGAATATTCCCCGATAAAAAGAATATTCCCCGACCAAACGAATATTTTATAACAACTTGCGTACTTTATAAAATTTATAAATATTACCCACAACTATAACATTATATCAAATCAATACCATAATATTCAAAAATATAATTCGAGAAAATTATTCTTTATTCATAAAAGTTGGGGTCTTACATTAAGTCAATGTATAGGTACGTGTTAGAGAACGATGGTCAGGAACGAGCTGACTTTGAGTCGATTCCCTATCATCCAAACTGTCAGGGTTATCCAAACTCATGGGACTATAGTCAAGAGCAATATTACGATCCTAATAACCATCGTTCCGTCAAAATGAAATAAGTGGTGTCTGAAGAAGACATTGCATGATTAGGTTTTATAACTTATTTTCGACAGAATTTCCGTCAAAAATAATTCCATTGAAATAATAGTATCCTCAACGGAACTTCCCTCGGAAATAACCATTGTTCCGTCAAAAGGGAAACTTAGCGCCAATTGAGGCCATATACTTCCGATGGAATTCCCTCGAAAATAAATTAATTCCGACGGAATTATGCTCAACAGCATAATCCGTCAAAAATAACTTATGTCCGATGTAATAATTAAATTCCGTTTAACTTAATTTCGTCAGAAATAATGTTTTTTCTTGTAGTGATCGCTATATTTTATTGTAATTATATAAAGTTGTCATTATTATTATTATTATTATTATTATTATTATTATTATTATTATTATTATTATTATTATATTTTACTAGACTTTAAATATTTTACTTGTTATATATATTGTTGGTGATTTTATTTATATTAATTATTTAATATTTATTTTATTTTTATCATCACCCTAAGGTTGTACATATAAACTGATAGAGGCAGGTAAAATAGTAAAATGTTGTATTACAAAATATAATAAAGATCAAACAACTTTTTTATATTTAAACTCTGTTTTAAAAATAGCATCTATTTTAATACGTTTTTATTACACAATTTTATCAAACACTACTTTAGTAGAGTGAGTATACATAGATAGAATAGAATACACCTTATCATCAAAAAAATGTAAATATTAATTTTGCCAACGAATTTTTAATCTCAAATAATGAGGATTATAATATTTGATTGGATATAATATTAAATATATAGTCTCCCGTTTTAAGTTATTTTATATTTCATGACTAATTAATAGTCTCAAATAAAGAACTTATTATTAATAATAATCCGATCACAAGTGTTATAATTTGCATACAAAACATGACAGATTTTAAATTGATGCTTGTGAAGTTAGATAAAATGTTATGTTTATACGAACAATCTCTCAACACTCAAACGCGTAAAGGTATATGTGCGGAGATTTCACATGATTGGTTTGAATGTGAAGGGTCTTTTTCCCTTTTATTTTGTTGTAAAATTGGCAAAGCCCGTGATTATTGACGCAACGCACGGAATGTTGGCGGATGTGCATGTTGGTTTATATCTTTTATAATTTTAATAATGACAATATATTTGAAAATATTGGTTTATATCTTTTATGAATTTTATGTTGACAATATTATTGAGTTTGTATTATTTATCTGATATATTTTTAAATTGCTTGGGATAGTTTAATATGTTATATTGTTTGGCCAAAATTGATTTATTAATATTGGTTTAATATGTTATATTTTTCGGTTGGCCAATTAAAATAAAAGTATGCAATCTGAGTTTATTTAGGTAACCAATCTGATTAAGCAATCTGTTGAGTATTTCACTTGAACTATTTCTCTCCTTATATTATGCTATTCAAATTGGAAAGAAGTCTTTTTAAATGAGTTGACTAAGCAATTCTGTTAGACTATGTCTTAAGCAATCTTGTTAGACTATGTCTCCTTTATTTTAGTTATCTGCATGGACTAAAGAGATTTATCAGCTATGTATTCTTTGCTAACAAATATCAAACCAATTCAAATAATTCAAACTGCATGGGCTAAAGAGATTTATCAGCTACGTATTCTTTGCTAACAAATTTTATAGCCGTTAGTTCCTTCTCTCTATATATATTGTTCTTATTGGCTATATCAGGGACAGAGACTTGGATTCATCAGTTCAGTAAAATCAAAGATATTTCAATAGAGAGTTATCAAAGTTTATTTTCAGCAAGTATTGTTATTTAATTAATTCTTTGTTAACTGGAAATAAGAGTTCTTTGTAATCATATATTTCTTGTAACGAAATCTGAGTTCAAGTCCTGTTGGGCTTGGTGTATCTAGTCGTAGATAGGGTCTGTTCATAGAGAGCTTTCAAGGTTGCAGAGGTGCAAAGGTCTCAGTGGTGAGAAAGGTTGCAGTGGTGCAAAGGGGCAGAGGTGTCCATCGCAGTGGAAAGCTTTATTTGAACATAGAGTTCTTTTTATTTGTACTTAATTGTGCATTAAAGTTTAATAAAAAGAGTCTCCAATACCTTTTGGTATTGGCCATCTTGGTGCTGTTTTTGTTTTTGTTTTATGCTTTAATATTCTGCAGTTTTTGATTTAAAGTCGTGGCCAAATTTTATACTAATACGGACAGGTATTAGCTGTCCATTTATAACAGAGAAAGAACATAACTAATACGGACGAGGTTAGACCGTCCGATTATAGTCTGTTATAGTAAACTTCAAAAATTGGCCATTGTAAATCACTTCTGAGTATTTACACTTATTCACCCTCCCTCTAAGTGTGCTTAATTACAAAATTACAGTGCATGCTGTATATGTTCCGCTCCCTACGCCACCCACCCATCCACTACCCACCACCCACCACTATATTGCCCATTGCCAGCCATTTCCATAAATTAATATATACATATACGTACAATGGAGTATATAATTATTAGTAATATATTATACCTTCATTTTACTCTCTGACTCTGACTCTTGACTCTTGACTCTTGACTCTTGACTCTTGACTCTGATGGAAGCAACAGCAAAGAAGGTGTTCTCTCTAAACTTTCACAATACACAACGCAGAATGTGTTTTAAATTTAGGAGCTGATTAAGGTAATGATTTATATGGGAAAATGTAAATGTTTATGTCAATTTTTGGATTATTAATTAATGATATTTTTTTTGCACATGTGTAATAAGTGGACTCTCCTACAATTTTTATCAATCTCATATATTAATAAGTTTCGCAATTATAATTTGAGTAAATTTATTGCAATACATAAGAGAACTTTTAAGAATAACACTGTAGTAATATAAGATAGATTTACGCAAATAATGTGAAAACGTACGTACTTGATGATTTTTATTAACATTCTTGGTCAACTTGCATGCATCTAACTACATGCTCATGTTTGGTGTTAATTTGTCTGCCGCTACTAATGGTCTTATAAATTGTAATTAAGAATTACAAAAATAAATTTTAAGGGATTATTATTGTTGTATGATTAATAATTTATTAAAAGTTATTATGTTTTGTGTTTTGTAATTAATAGTTTTCTAAACTTATTATATATGTACAAACTTATTCTTTCCAACTAAGTACATAAAAGATGCCAAATCTTATCGTGAACTTTTAGTTTTACATGAAAAACATTTGACTTTTCATTCACAGGAACGCAAAAGGAGATCTACTTGCTAGTTCAAGATTCTCGGTCCACTTGCTGAAAAAGGGACTCCAGCAATTCATTAGTTGGATTTATAAAAGGAAAATTAAGCTCAACCCAAAGTTTAATACTGCTGGAATCCACTTAGACCCAGCCCATTAATTGACTCAAACGGGCTAGGATGGAATGGGCTGGTCTGGTTTTGTTTTGGTTGCCTTTTAAAAGCATATGATTCCCAAATTCTTCATTTGCAATTTGTACGTGGAGGGGGATTATCAAGCTTCACCAATAGTTTCATCCATCCATACGTATTGAGACGGGAGAAATGCTAGCTAGAGCCTAGAGGTCCTAAATAAGTTTTCAAATTTTTATTTCAATTATACATATCATCTCTACATTGATGTTTAATTAAGATCATTAACTATATATATATATATATATAAAAAAAATCACTTTGGAGAGAGGAGGGGTGGAATTTTATTTTTATTTTTATTTTTTTATTTTTCTCTAATTATTCTCCATTCGTCCTTAAAAAAGGAGGCTCCCCCAAAGACGAATAATCTTTTTGGATGAACTTTTCTGCAATACTATATAACGTGTAAGACTTGATTTTAATTATAATTCAGAAAATATATTATTGAAAAATATTATTTACCAACAAATTAAAAATATCATTCAAAATTTACCAAAAATAAAATAAAAAAGTTACTGATCTTTATTTTAAGGACGACTAGGGAGTAACGTTAATTAGTAAGAATATTTCCTATATGTCAAACGAATATTGTAAAACTACTTATTGAAACTCCTATATATTACAAGAATCAAAATGAAACTAAATAATTAATTTACATACTTATAAATCGATCTCTCTCTCTCTTCTATATATGTTCCTACGTACGTATTCGACGAATTATTGAGGTTTAAAAAAGCTACCTTCGACACCGGTGTCAATCACAACATAAAGCCCAGCAGCACCCACTAAAGCACTTAGACTCATCCCAAGGATACCCAATCCCCAGTTAAGCCACCATATTGGGCTATAAACCTTGGGCTTCTTAATCTTAAGCCACATAAAGCATGGATAAGCCAATGTGACGGGTAATGAAATCCCTCCAATCAGACCAGCAAAACTTCCCACAAATGGCATTGCCACGGCTATGAAGTAGCAAAAGTATCCAAACAAGGCTCGGAGGATCGCCCGGAGCCACCATGCGCATGGCTTCTTAAACCTAGTTGTGTAAGTTGACTCAATGTCGTCAAACATTGGCATGGCGTATATTTGGAATGAGCTCAGCGCGTTAATTATAACGAATAAGCTTATTAACCCTAGAAGTCCTCGTGCTGTGTCTTGTCCGTGGAAGGCGTACAAGGCCGTTAGCATACCACCATTTGCCGGAATCTGCAATGAATATATAGTTCACATATAGAAGAAGAAGGTGAAGAAAGTTTATTTGGAGCTTAATTATTTAAGATATGTAAATATTACTACTACTAATACATATGAGTGTACATGGTCTGGTTGGTAGGAAAAGAAAATAAACATACCATCTGACCATATGCCCAATAGCCACCTATTGCAATAGGGAACAAACACATTGCTATGAGAGTGTATGAAACCTTAACACCCTTCCACATTGGGACTCGTGATGGGTGCTTCTCGCTCGAGGGCATGGTAGCCTGAAAACAAAATCAAATTACCCAGGATTGATTTATTAATATAAACAATGAAAAGTTATCTAGTAGTAGGATAATTAATAATTAATAATTAAATATATTTGGGTACATAGTTTTGTAGCCAAGTACTATATGTGATCAAAATGTCAGAGTTATGGTTGGTATATTAATTAATTACTAATTGATGTGTCGAATTTCAAAAGGCACTGTCATAGAATTCTGTGGTCGACTCATATACTATATGACTCTAGAAGATAGTAGTATACATATATTCAACATAGGCGGCCACATGTCATTTGTCAAAGAAACTCTAATTCACGGAATGGTCAAAAACTGATCAATTAATTCGCAGCCTGTTGCAAATTTGTCCCTTCTCATTATTTTAATCAGATCAAGATGTTTGTACCATCTTTTTCGTTTTTCTTTTTCCCCTTAAAAGGCACTGTAATAATGTTACATGTGAATGACAATATTCATGTTTATTTAAGCTCAACTGCTTTAAAGGCACTGCAAGTAGAAAATTAAAAGTACTGCTCAAACACAAATATTCATACTCAAGCATGAGATATGGATGGATTTTAAGATAATAATGAAATTGATCACTAATATTATTATCATGCACCAAATTAAACAAATGGTTTAAATTTGGAATGATACGAGTGGTTTATTTTATTTTATGTCGTCCATATACTATAAGAGAACATATAAAACAATTCCAGAATATATATATATATATATATATATATATATATATATATATATATACATGCACTGATGGTTTCTGATGATATGAAGTGAGATGCATATAAATAATTAGTTTTAATTATGGAATTAGTATAATTATATATGTACGTACATACGCACCTGAATTTCAAGAATAAGATTGTGACCTCTAAAGGCAAAAGCAATGATCCCAATTGCATTAAGGATGTCGAAGATCTTCTGAATCTGGGAGCCGGAGAGGACAGGATTGTAGGAGATGCTGGGGATTCTGCCCTCGGCCACGGAGACTGTCCATATGAGGGTACAGTATCCGACGGCTGTGATGGCACCGATGAGGGATACACCAGCAATGGAGTTCAAGTTGGGGAGCTGAGATAGAAGCACCGCACCTGATGTAAAAACCAAGTACCACTCTGCAGGTGTTAATGGCCTGTCTGTGCATGTGGGACCGCACACGATCTGGAAGAAAGTCTTGCATGTTGATCCTCCGATGAGCACCAGAGCCACACATGTTCCCATCGATAGGTACCCGATCGGGAATAGGGCTATTACCTTGCTTAGCTTCTCACCTTCAATTCATAATCGGTCATCATGTAAATCAAATTAATTAATATGAGAGATTAGTCCTCCTATGTATGTATCTCCAAACTTTTTTTTTCATATTCATTGTTATGCATATTAAAGATATCTGAGGACTCAAAAACATTAAGCTTTTCAAAACGGTACCTTATACGTATTATCTCTTTTGACAAACTAAATAATTCCAAAGTAAGTAGTGTGCTAGTGTAGTCTAGTGGTTACCGAAAGTTGCATTTGCTAGCTGCATGTATCTGCTGTAACGAACACCTCTATCGATATCTTCATGGAGTTGCACCATTAAGTACAGGGTGTAAAGTTGCCATATAAATGCTAATGTTAAGAGTATGATTCCCCATGTCCTGAAATCAATTAGTTAAACAGAAATATATAGGTCAAAGAATCTTTGTTTTTGGACTAGGTTGCTAGTTATATATATACACACACAGATTACTATATATTGAGGCTCAAAACTTAATTTGTCGGATATATACGAGACTTTCATATTATATATGGAAATATGTAGGGAAACCCAATTAATAAAGAAGTATAATTAGCTACATATGTTAAGTAGCTAGCTAGGTACTTACCAACCAAGAATGGTGAAGGCAACAGGGAGCACAAGTGCTTGAATTCCAATTCCAGAACATAGAGTATGAAAGGCTGCATAGTATGCGTTTCCGTTTCTTGACTCGGTGATGGGGAGCCAGGCGTCTTGAGGGTCGAGTTTTGTTAGGTGGAGAGCCTTCCTTAGAGGGCTGCCTAGAGGAGTAAGGAAGCGTGGAGTTATATTTCGAGACTTGTTGTTAGGGGTTTTGACATTAGGAGTTTTGCTTGGGGTTTTATTAGCAGGAACCGGATGGTCCGGAGTGTAAAGGAGGGGTGATCGAGACAAAGACGGAGAGTGGAATTGGGAGTGAGGAGCCGATGTTATGTACGGTGACGGCGCTACTGACATCGGCCGCGGAGTTATAGGGGCGGAGCTTAGCGGCGTCGGAGCTAAAGAATTGTTCTGTCTCGGGGTTATAGGGGTGGAGAAGCTTAATTCCAGATCAACATCACCCATTTTGATTGATATGATATGATCTCCAATAGCTTAGCTACCTATCTACCTTCGTTATTTATTTAATTTCTTAAGCAACAACTTAATAATATTCTCTCCCTCGATCTCCCCCTAGCTAGCTAGTTATTTTTCTTTTCTTAATTTCTCCCACAAATTCACCACAGTACTTAATTGGAAGTTTTCGTGGATATATATATAGAGAGAGAGAAATCAGATCCATGTTGCACGTATTTTAATCATGCATGTGCCTTTATGCTGTTCTCATGCAATTATTTAGGAATAAGTCTAGGCAGACATTTTTATAGGACATGAATATTGGATATTTTTAGTTTTTTTTTTGTTTGTAATTATAAAAAAATATATAGTATTTATTTCAACAAATTTTTTTTACAAAATATAGTGTTTTAAATGTAATTTGAATACATATACAAAAACAGATAGCATTACTCTTTATTTAGTCAAGTGCATTTAAGGAGTATGCTTAGACTTGTAATATTAGCACTAGAAGTGTATGTGTGTTTGCTAGCTATTGCTGACCAAAATTTGTTAGGCAGCTGAAAATTAGAGAATTGAAATTAAATATATATGACAAACTTGGCTGCTGACTCTCCTTCCTATCTTATAATTAACGCATGTCCAAATAAAAAGCACACCTTTTTAGACTTTTAGGGCTCCTTCCTCATCAGTTGGTTGGTGGTTTCGTGCTTCATCCAAGAATCATTAAAATAATAATAGTATAATGCTGATACCATATCTATAGCGTACGCCTTTGATTTGGTCAAAGTCTTTGGGCTGAGACTCTTTATTTTTACTCCATTAAAGTAAATAAAATTGGGTGAACCATTTGAAAGAAGAAAGTTGAGCTTTTACTAGAACTTTCAAATTTTGCTATAAGTGGTATCAAAATACATAGTTAAGGTAGAGTACATTCGCATGTCAAGTATTACACAATCCGCACGATTGAGCGAATAAGTTTGAGTCAAGTGGAGCAAGGGATCACTCATGCGTTTCCTTTGCCACTACGTTGTAAAGTATAATTTGAGTCGAATAGAGCAGACTTAAGATGACTCTGA
Source organism: Panax ginseng (assembly GCA_020205605.1). Lineage (NCBI taxonomy): Eukaryota > Viridiplantae > Streptophyta > Magnoliopsida > Apiales > Araliaceae > Panax > Panax ginseng. The sequence goes on along the minus strand of CM035141.1, from coordinate 103,149,203 downwards.
GAAACTGCTTAGGGTGAAAGGTTCACAAGGAGCATGGTTAATTAGAGTCGAGTTAGAGCTTTTGAATGACTCAAAGAAGGTATTTTTAATAGCGACTATTCTAATTATGTGATATTTGTGATGTGTATTCAAGTGAAGTTAGATACTTGTGATGGGTATTCGGGTGAAAAGTGAATTTGGTGGAAAATTTTACATAAATCCTACATTCTTAACCTAATAAATTGACTTTTTAGTTAAAGAGGTGAATCAACATCCTTCAGGTGTGCGTTGCATTGGTAATAAATTGATGTACGTGGTATCAGAGAACGATTTATTATGGAATTGTAAGATCCACCCACATCTTTCACAATAATTTATGTAGATGAATTGATGATGTTTGGATAGAACTAAGGAGTGTGAGTCGCATGCGCGTACACAAGAAGACACTAACATACATGTTTGTAACCCTTTGACCTAAAAGTTTAAACTATTAGGTCTTAAGTCCATTCATATATATTAATCATTCACTTATTCATTAAAGCATCTGATGTGAGATTCCAATTCCTAACTAAGGGAATAAACGAGTCGAACCGAAGCGAACAAAAAGCTACTCGAATTTGACTCGAAACGTTAATTAAATTCATACTCAAATTAGAATTGTATTTCAAAAATTCTACTCAGATTCGACTCGATTCGAATATTTATTATTCGAATTTGATCCAACAAGGATCGAATTATATTTAAACTACTCGCGAGCTTCAAGTTTAAGCTCGAATTCGAGTCTTCACATAATAATTAGTTTTATAATAAATATAATTATAAATTAAATTTGTTATTTTACTTAAAAATGAGAAAATATATTTATTATTACACTTTATAAATATAAAATCATAATTAAAATCATAATTAAAATAAAATAATAATTAATTAACCTATTTTGATTTGATTTTATATATATTATAAAAAAAAATGTATCGAGTATCTAATCGAATTTGTATCAATCGAGTATGTATCGAATCACAATTGAGAATTCGAGTAATTTGAATCTTAAACGAGTCGAGTATAAACTTACTCAGATTCTACTCATATTTTTATTTGAACTATTTTTTATGCTTAGATTTGGATCATATTATTAACGGATTCGAGTCTCGCTCGTATTTTTGAGTTTTTACAGAAATATACAACAAATAGAAAGTAATTACACCATTAGTGCATCTACAAAATAATTACAAAAAGAGTAACAAATTCAAACCATTCAATTTCACATTAATAAGGAAACCTAAAAATCAAGGAGAAATAACCGCCATAATTAATAATTCAAATAAAATTTTAGGGATCTACAACAAAAACAAATCCATAATTCAAATCAAAAGGAGGTAAAAACAAAAAAAATATTTTCTTCATCCTAATCTTCATCTCCTTCACCGCTCATTCTCTTCATCACCGCCTCCTCTCTCTTCCCCTTCATCATCCTCCTCCGCCGCAAATCTCCGGAAGTACCTGAGTTACTGTTCTGAATTTTTTTTAATAATTTGGTTACCCACAAAACTAAAATGGTTACCTTTGTATGAAGGTTTGGCTACCAACTGCATCACATTCAAAATAAATTTATAACCTAATAAAACTGAATTGGTTACCTTGATCTGAAGGTTTGACAACCAACTGCATGAATGTTTGACTACCAACTGCATCACATTCAAAATAAAATTAGTAACCTACTAAAACTGAATAGGTTACATTTGTATAAAAATTTGGCTACCAACTGCATTACATTCAAAATAAATTGGTAACATAATAAAACTGAATATGTTACCTTGGTATGGAGGTTTGGCTACCAACTGCACTATGAAAAAAAAATTCAGGTAACACTTGGAAACAATTCTTAAATTAATTGGTAACTTAACCAACAGTGGGGTGGTGAAAAGCGTTGCAGGTGGCAAGACGGTTAATAGACGCGGAGGTGGTCATAACCGAGGTGGTGGAGGCGGAGGAGGAGACGACCATAATGGAGGCGTCAGAGGAGGAGGTGGCGGCGGAAGGCGACAATAATGGAGGCGGAGGTGGTCATCACGGAAGTGGTGGAGGCGACCAAAATGGAGGCGGCAGAGTAAGAGGTGGAGGTGGAGGCGGAAGTGGAAGCGGATCGAGAAGGGAGGAGATGGCGGTGGAGGCAGCGGAGGAGGTGGAGGTGGCAGCGGAAGGGGAAACGGATCGGGAGGGGAGGAGATGGCGATGGAGGCAGCGGAGGAGGAGATGGAGGTGGCGACGGAAGGGGAAGCGGATTAGGAGGGGAGGAGATGGCGGTGGAGGTTGCAAATCTGAAGTGTTAATTTTTGATGATGATGACAACAATGAAGATGATATTTAAAATACCCACCTAAATTAAAAAGATAATAAATACATTAATTTTGTAAATAAAATATTTAAATGCATTAATTGTGTAAATATTTTAGGAATGCACTATTGTTGTAATTATTTTAAAAAATGTACTAGAAAATATAATTGTTCCCGTATTTTTTCGAGTCAAGCCCGAATCGAGTCCGAACTTTTTGACTCGTTTACAACCTTAATCCTAACAATCTCTCTCTCACAAGTGAGTTTATCACATCAAGAGTTCCTCCTCATGACTTGAACGTTTCTCTTCAATATGGCGCACACCTGTGTAGATTAGCATAACAGATATAATCACCTCCTTATCCAAAAGATTAACCTATTAAGTTAAAACTCTAACATATTTGTTAACACATCTATTTTGGGTGTGATTTGGATACATATAACAAAACAGTCTGTACAGACCTGTTTTGTTATATGTATCTAAATCATGCTCAAAACACTGTATTATAAAAAAATTTCAGTTCCATAAAATATTAAACTTTTTTTTGTAGTTGTTTTAAAAAAAAAAAAAAATTTGATCAGCATTTTAACAAAATCCGAACTCCCGGACCTGATCCGGGGGCTATATATATATATAAATTAGAATTTGATCTTGTTGGATGTACGAAGATGATATTCAGCATGCAACGACATATACAATGAGTGCTACATCTTCGGGCAGTGGATTGGATGTCAATAAAGAGAGCGCGTACTCCAGCAAGAGTGCATCACATGGAATAATAATAATTAATTAATAGGTCCTCGTATCTATTTGCAGTTCATATTCTTCTGCCATTTTCAAGAGCTCCCTCCCACCCTCAATAAGTCATTCATTAGCTAGATAAGCCAAGCCAAGCCAAGCCTACTACCAGTGGAATCTCGATCAAATCGCCTCTCATCAACACTGTACACAACAAATTAATGACCCTTATGAGTTATGATCAACTATTGATGAAGTTACTGGTACTAGTACCAGTAGGAAATTAATTAGTACTATTCTTTTCCTCCTGTCGATCAATGACTACCCTCTGCCACTTCCTCACCATTTTGATAAGTTTCTTGCAGCTGAACACAAGAATCTACTGCCAGAGGATCTAATTACTAATTACGGAAATTAAACTATGGTTAAATTGGTATTAGGATACAGAAAGTCTGATTTCTCTGTTTGATGACTCCAATTCTCCAAGGAATGGAAGTGAGTTTGTTTACATACTACGATCAACAAGCTAGCCAGTAGCCAGCCAGGGATGATGCCTTAATTTTAGTTTTCCTCGAGTACATACAGATTCAGGGGGAAGCAGAGCCATGTGATGTGAGACCACATCACATAAAAGCATTTGCTTTAAAAACCACATGATAATATTTGACTAGAGTTGGCCTTCAATTCGCGGTTCGTTGTCTCCCCTTATCATCCGACTGACTGCTCTAAGGCTCTTGAAAATGCTATTCTCTTCACCAGAGTTGATTCATCTAATAAAAAGATTTTGTATTAGGAAAAATAATCCATCTATGAGAACAATATTTAAAATTACAACCTATGAAGGACTCAGATTCTTCATCGAGCAGCCAGGGCTCATTTTTATCTAATGATCAACTGTTTGTTAAATTTTTTGCCCCAAGATAGTGCACTCACTCTAGATTTATACTTCTCCTTCAAACTAGATGGTTTGATTTATACAACAATAAAACAAATACCAATAGTTAAAGGCCGTCACATTAAAGATATCCTAACTAATAAAAAAATAAGCATAAATACTACTACCTCCGTTCCAAAATATCAAAATATAAGATGACTATTTGCTTTTTGAAGCCAACATTTTTAAACTAAAAATTGACCTGTATTCTTTTAATTTTAATCAATACAATGATGAATATTGTAAACTATCTAAAAAAGACGATATGATTTTATAATTGACTTCCAAAAGTCAATATAATCTTATAATTTGAAACAAATAGAGTATTTCAATAGAACAAAACCAATAGTTAAAGAGTGTTACATAAAAGATATCTGAGCTAATATAAAATACACAAATACTATTTTTTTCGTATACTTAAGTGGGTCCACCAAGTTTGAAAAAGACATTTATTAGTGTACTTACATGGGATTCACTATGCAAAAAAATTGATATTATTTTATATTGTCCTCTACTTTAATTTTCTTAACTCGATTAGAACAACAATCTGAAGTACCTTTAATTATTGTTTCTAACAAAACCGGACAAATGGTGTCAGCAAAATATGAGAAATCCTCTCTAAGTGATTATCACTCGTCTATTGCTTAAAGAACTTCAAGATCAACATTGACTGCAAAGAAGTAAACCTAGTTTGAGAACATAAATAGCTTTGTATTGCCAAGCTTTATGGAATTCATTGTACTCGAAAAGGTAAAAATATTGATTCAGTAAAGATGCACTAATAAAAGAAAGGACTCATACTACACCACCACTACATGCCAAAGTTAAATTTAACATATGCCCCTTTAAAATATGAGGAACTACAAAGAGGCAAGCTCTTATATTAAAAGTGCTTGCGGTTGCCACAACTATTGCATGCGTTAAAAATGTCAAGTTAATTCGCAAGGTTTTTTAAATCCACACGGTGAGATGCACACTAAATACATGCAGGATCATCATTAGAACCATCATATTTGCCGACCATCGATGAACTGATCGGATTAACCAATCAAAATTAGCTTCAGTCATTATATACTGAACCGAAGTAAAAGCGTCAGCAACGGTCGGATGATAGTATTTAGATAAAAGATTTTTTTATCAAAGAGAATATATAAAGATAGATTAAAAGAAAAACCCCAAGGAAGTAAGTCTGTTAGTAAGGTGTGTGACAATCCTTGAAAGTTCAAATTATAAATAAACATCATTAGTGGGGAGCAATTCAATGTGCATACTGGAGCGAGGGTTACATAAAAACCCCAAGAAAGCGTACATTTTTCTGTTGAACAGTATGCTCCTTTCTTTTCTGGCTTCTGAGTTTTTTTCAACCCACTATCTGAGGCAGACCGAAGTTTTTCTGCTTCCTGTACTCAACACTTAATAGTTTGTTTTGTCTAGTTTACTAACCCTAAAATACTTATATTTGTAACAAAAGCAGTCAAGTACTAACCCCTATAAACAAACTTCTAAATCACACAAAATTCTAAATCAAAAGCACTTGGAGGATTAAACAACCAAAACTCTTCTCCTCGTCTCTGCTGCTGTTGCTAGAACAATTGCTATTGCAAAAAAAAGGGGGGACTAAAGCACTTGAGAGAGCTATTGCTTGGAATAGTCGATTGACAACTCTTGTCCTACCAAATAGACAAAGACCAAAGAGAAACACATACGAGGATGACACAGACACTAAAAGCTCCCTTTGCCACTTAGGTTTGTCTAGCGCTTTTTAGAACACTGATGATAAGTCCTTGGATTGCCTCCCACCAGTTCATTTGCATACCATAACAAAAGTATTGGAAGGAAAAACTTTATCTTCCCATCCCTTCCCTCCAAAACTAAACTCACAAACACAGTCTAGAATTAGATTTTACAAATTATTAATTTAGTTGGAAAGAGGGTAAATACTTCCTCTGTCCATGTTTAAATGGCCACTAGCAATGGCACAAAGTTTAAAGATAGAAAAGTTTATGATATGTATTCCAAAATTGTCCACAAGCTTTTCTTTATCATTTTATATGAGAAAGTTGATGTTGAAAGTGCATTGACGTTGAAAGTCGGGCACAAAAAAAATTGGAGATCTCATAATAGTTATATAGTCACAAGATCTTGGATGGAGGGGGAATATTATGTCAAAATATTTCAGAAGTATACCTACAATATGCTTTATCATGTCTTAAAAAGAAATGTTATGAAGAAGCCCTATCCAACCTACTATTAACAAGAAATCCACCTGTAGAAATGTTCCTCATCCATTATTGTGCATGCCAAGACCAAGTGATTCATACATCAACAAAAAATCACATAAAATCTTTTCTGATAATGGCCTTGAGAGAATTTTCACATCAGACATATTATAGGGAAATTTTGACGAAAGAAACCAACCTGACTGATAATTCAATTCTCTTGAACAGATATGACCAACTTTCTCTTTCTTTTAGAATGAACGCACAGTGTCTTGACATTTTTCAAATACCTAATCCATGCTTAGATGTGAATCTTTTGTCAGTACCTGTTAAACAAGTTAAAATACAACAAGGTCAGAATGATGACTTTCAAATGCGTTTTTTTTTGTCTATTATATCTGTGAGGATGAAGCAACAAGAACTCTTAGTAGACAATCAAAGCAATATAAAATTCCTTGAGGTCACTACAACAAAGAATGTGGAAAAGATAACACAGCAAGAGCTACGATCATTAAAGAAAAAAAAACATCCAAAGTAATGAGGATAATAACTAATGCTTTACACAGGTATAGGTGATATGTAGAAGAGAAATAAGATATGTTATTATCATTAGTAGAAATTGTACTTTTCAAATATAAGAAGTAAAATCAACTCAAAGTTGAATATATATATATATATATATATATATATATATATATATATATATATATCAATGTTTGTAGCTAAACAAGATTTATCACTAAAATCACTGTTATAAAGAAACACAAAACCAAAGGATCGATTACACTACCAAACTAACAGTGACAGCTTAACTCAATGGTCAAGTCAACCACATCACTAAGCTCCTGGCCATTATCAAATCTAACACATGTAATAGAAGAGTGGTAAATTAATTCATGAAAGAGAATTAATTCCTGATTTCTTAGCATAAATTTATATGAAAGTAAATTACAACTGATATCTTAGTGACTAGTAAAGAGTAGTAAATTATAAATTACTACTGATATGAGGATATACTAAATAAGAAAGTGAAAAAAAGTTAACAGAGGAGAACAACAATAAAAGAGAGAACATACTCTATCAATAACTCAACTGCAACATCCTCAAGACCGACTTTTTTCGACCGTTTTAAAACCAAATATCAACATTTTCTTGACAAATACCTTCTCTCACAATCTCTATCATTAAAGTATAATATGAATCTGTGATCAACCTAATCAGTCTTGAATTTAACTCCACAAAGCAGTATCTCTTAAATATATACAACAAATCGGAGAAAGATGAAAGTGTGCACTTACTGAAATATAACTTGTCACAATTAGATGGAAACTTCATGTTATAATGTAAAGTAAATACCTTCATCATTGCCCATGAGGGATTACTACTGGGAGAAGAGTCTGCCTTGTATGCAGGATTCGGTATAGGAGTTGCAGCTAATACTCCAACTGGTTCCTCGGCAGCAAAAATAGTATGGGTCATAGTTCATGTTTGTGTCCCATACTCGAATTGAATAATTCAATTACTGCAGACATTCCTAATTGTTCCAGCATAACATATAACATCCCGAAGGAGGGCCATTAAGTTGTTGAACAAAGTTTCAGGTTCAGCAACCCTTTTAATGAACGAACGATCACTTCTCTACTAAGAATGAATCATCACCTGATATGGGTCCAGTCCATCAAATAGACAGCTGCTCACCACTCTTAATTCCTCATATGAGTAGTTCTCACAGAAGGGGTACTTTTCCAGAAAATTAGAATTAATGTCGTCAACCAAGGTCTTTGAATAAAATCTTTCCCTATCAGAAAGTTGCATACCTAAAAAATAATTTGTTGAACTACCTTGTTGATAGCGGAGTCACTCTTAGAGTCGATCAAATTATCCATTGCAGATGACTTTAGAATGAAGCTAGCAACTGACATTGTCACATGCCTTGTATGCTTCTCCAATTGCAACTCTATTAGTTCATTGTAAGACGACCACAAATAATAGAGCAAAGGTGAAACATTATGAATTTAGGTGTGAATACTATCTAGAACCTCATTCGGAACAAAAAAAATCTTCCAATCCGGCACTAAATCCATCTGAATATAGATATTCCATCAATATAGGCTGAAGGAAAGCAAAAAACCTCAAAACCTCATTGGGACCCTTTCCAAAGAAGATATAAGTGAAAATATCATTAAGGACAGATGGCATAATGACCCTATTAAAAGTCAAAATTAAGTGGTAGAGCAGTTTGTAATAATTGTAAAATAGTCCATAAGGGGCCAGAATTTTGTGCTCTCAACAGTGCAGGGCTAGGTAAGTTACCACAAAAATATAATGCTAATTGTTGAGCATATGCTCTATTAAAGAAATAGTTCTTAAACATTAATAGATAATAACAAATATGTTGTCAACTGCAAGTTGAGGTTGCCATTATGAGAGCTAAACAACTGTTTTCCCACCACAGAAAACAACTTCCACACCTCTGCTTTTGCCAGACGAGACTAAGGATAGAATAAATGAATCGCATCCCCATCAAAATCAGCACTAAGTGGCGCACAAATTAGGGGATTGATACACCGTCATCATATACCGATAATGCTTAAAAGGGAACACTTGTGGGTAGCGGGAGGTCTATTTATAAAGACAATGTCCCCATCCATAATCCTCCTATGTACCACTTGTCCAGGTCTTAAAAATGTATGACCTTTTGAACCTTCCCACAATGAGTATGTAGACGACCCATCCCTATATGTTAAGCACAATTTTTGCTCACATATTGTGCTCTCACTTTCTCCTCAAAAGTAATTCTTTGAGCTATTTCAAAAGGCAAACCAATTTCACCCAACCCTTTATATGGATCACTAGCCATAATACTACGAGAGGAAAACCCATAAGCTAAACAAAGTTCTCATCTTCTCCAACCATACTTTTGTAGACGAATCGTTTGGTTCTCTTTTTATCCCGAAACATCCATCCACATCACGAGATACCTTATAAAAGAAAATGTTTAAATCAACGAGAGCAAGGACAGTTGATTAACATACATACTTATAACTTGGATGATATAACTTGTTGACTAAACTATAATAATGTTTTAGTGGAAGGAAAATTCTTGAGCAATATTAGAACTTCACTCATATTAGTTAAACCAATTTTTTGACACTATTTTTCATCCTAGCTTTGTACGAAGCCGACAACTAAACTAGCTAAATACCAGGTCATCTTGGAGAACACATTATTGTTTGCAATGCTTATCCTTTTCGTTACTCTATATAGAAAAGGAATAATTTATTAGAAAGAGAGATCCAATAGAGGAAGATAATCCTCCCCAAAATAAATAAATAAAAATAAAAAAACAAGAAATTGTTACAAAGTCGCAAGGATTTCCCCCAATTTCCTATCGAGATCCGGAATAAAAACACCTCTGAAGTCCCAAAAACCAACAACCAAGAGATGAAAGGAAAGACAATTTGTACGATTTATAAGGAGGAAAGGGAGAATTTTGTCGTTGAAGATCCTATTGTTCCTTTCAATCCAACAACACAACAAAATAGCGATACAATTCTTTTCCCAAGTTAAACAAGCACTTAGCCACAAAATCTTCCCTAGAAACCCCACCCCCCAAATAAAAAATATATTAAAAAAAACTTGATCTCTAAAAGATTCTCCACTGACAATAGCAAACCAATATATGACAGACATTCTCTTGGGACAATCTAATTATACACTACAGTAAGTACTACTAACACATAGTTCCTCAAGACAAGCAAAATCTAAACCATCTTGCCAACACACTTTGTCCAAGAAAATAAATGCTTATAACAAAATGACAATGAGTAAATAAAAATATCATTTGAAGAAGCATTAAGGACCTTTCCTCTCAAATTTGTCTGAGTGATCCTACTCGTACACCAAGTAAAGTTTACCATGTCGTATCTTTCTCGGAATTACCATGACCTGGTCATTGTCGAGGGTATAAAAATTAAATAACAATGAGAATGTTGAACTTGTATCAAATACAAATATTCTACAATTTGGACTTATCGATATATAAATTTATACGCTTAGACCAAGACAACATCCTGCTAGTCTCCTTTAATTCATAGGATTGAATGTCCAAATGCAAAAAATTCTTTTACCAATATCCAACCACCAGGACTCGTAATCTCAGAATTAACAAATGTTCACATTTGTAATCAAAGAATAGAAGGCAGAGAAGTAGCAATGCAATACAAAGACGAGTATAACGTTCTAAACTGAAACGAGACTTCAAGTTTCAATCTTAAACATTAGGAGTTCAAACGAAACAGCTCGAGCTCAGCTCGTATAAAACTTGTTCGAAACTCATTTATTTAACAAATGAACGAACTTAATAAGTGAAGCTTGAGTATGACATGCTCAACTCTATAAGGTTCGTGAGCATGTCATACTCAAGCTTCACTTGTTTAGTTTCACAAGCTTCTATATATATATATGTGCGTGTAGACAGACATACACACACCCATACACATATATCTTCCACACCTTTCTCAGTTTTGGGTGTAAATTTCCTCCCAAATATCAATAGAATTCTCTGCTTCTGTGGCCATCACCTGCTAGAGTGTAGAGTGTGCTACAATCACAAGTATTGATCTTTGAAAATGGTAGTTACTTCAGCAGGGAACCAAATTTTGCATATAAGAATATATCTTGCTTGAGACTGCAAGCAGAAAGATATAGTCAAGGGACCTAAAAGAAGTTAGCCGCCTTGCAAGCCACAAATTAGATATGATATAAAGATAAATTTCAGAATTCATCATCAACAAAACTAAATTGAAATGAGAGAACAGGAGAACACAAACCTTAGAAGGAAGCAAAGCTTAACAATAGCTATCACCATAAAAATCTAAGAAAACAACTTCAATTAAAAGCCAAAAAAAGAAAATAGGAAAAAGATTCATCCGGAGAAAATCAAATAGAAAAGTAGCATCAGGATAAAAGGTTCACCTTAAATTTGTCACTAGTTAATAAGCCATAGCCAAAAGCTCAACCAAAATGCTAAGGAAGATATACCTACCTACCTCGATCAATCAAGAATACGAGTGTCGAAGGTTAACGGCTTGTATTTGCGATGCTATTTCGAATTTTCCACATAGTAAGACCCGATTGATTGATTTCAATTCACAAATTAGCGAAAGAGAAACCCAGCGGACAGAAAACGTTGAAATACCGTAGGGAACCCATATAACCTCAGGCAACCTGAACGGGGCTCCGACCCAAATTGTACGAACTGTAAATTTACTAAACTGTAACTGTACTCACTGTAAACAAGCTCCGAACAGCAGAGAGAGAAGTAACCGTAGGCAAAGGAAAAGCGGCCCGTTTGGGCGCGTCAGAGCTCGGATCTGGTCGCTCCGTCTCCTGGTGTCGTCCCTGTAAGTTTGCGCGGCCATTGGATGCCTGAACATTAAGATATTTCGGAAGAGTTGATCTGCCCACTAATTTTTCTCGGCATGAAGGCTCGCGGTAGGTATAAATAAGACTTCCAAACTGAAATTAAATCAAATTACGTTACGTGGATGATACTGACTCCCCTAAAAGCTTATCTTTCTCTCCCTCTTTCCCCGCCGCTGTTTCCATGCTAAGATCCTCCTCCTCAACCTCCCAATCAGGCGGCCTCGGAGCCACCACCAGTGCTAACCTCCCCGGACTAAATTGAGTACTAGGCCAAACAATTCATTTTATATCCCCAGCACTACCACTATCCCAACTTCTCAACGGGGAATGGAGGGGTTAAAGGTATCATACTCTATGCACTGCATCAATGGCGGAAAACCTTTCATTCCATTTCCTACTTCAACTTTACTTCCTAAATTTCGTCCAAAATCCTACCTTTCGCTTTCTACAGGTTCCATTTTTCTTTCCTTTTCTTTTCTTGAATGTTGTAGATATTCTTGCTTCAGAATCCATATTCATCATTTGATGTAATTACAGTACTTACTCAATTTGCTAGACTACTTTTTTGGTGGTGGTTGTTTTTACATATTAGTTTTTTTCCTTCTATAATGCAATGGTATGTGAACTTTGGTTTTGGGTTCATTTTGTGCCTTTCTTGTTCTTCCAAGTAAAATGACTTTTATGGAATCTTGGTTATATCATGAAGTTAGATTTTAAGTTTCATTATAAAAAATGAAGAACATTTCACACCAAAAGATCACAATCAACAAATTCTGCCTTATTAAAAACTTAGGTCTATATTTTTGCTTATGTTCGAGGGGAGGGGGGAACAGTGAGAGGTAAAGAAATGGAAAGAATTCATTTTACTCATGTTTTCACATTATCCTTTTGAGAAATATATGTTACTATAAAAATTGAAATACTCTCTCTTATATTGGTGAATTTCTTTTCATTGAGGCCTTTAGATGGAACCGAAGAAGGAAATATGAAAGCTCTTTTTTCCTTTCTATAATGATTTTCTTACAAAAACTTTTAAATAATTTTGCCAACTTTTTTTAGCCAAATAGCTAAAAGAGCAAATGGCCAAAAAATATTTAAAAAGCAGTCTTCCAAAACATAACCGAAATTGCATATTATTTCTTTTGATTCCCTTTAGTTTTCCAATCCCATTGAGTGCTTAGCCTCAGTATGATTAACTTTCAATTCAATGGAACCATTTGGGAGTGTCATACTCAGGTGTTTTGATGACACAATGTTTTACGCTTGATATGAGATTAATCACGTAATCGGGGAATATTTTTTTCGTGGTTCAACGGTAAGGGTATCCTCGAACCAACTCACAACTGGGGAATGACAAAAGCATAACTTTTAGATAAGAAAGGAGATGCTATATGACAAATAAACATACTAGAACATTTACAATAGGGTTACAACTACATTAAACTAGTACGAAAGTACTTGTACGATGAACTAGTGAACCTCAAATGAACTGAAACAATTTGCAAGTAACCTTTTGCCAAGATGTGAATTTAATGTAAATGCATGGTGAAACGAAAATGGTAGAATTAGAACTGAACCCATTCAGGAGATGCTATATGCAACCTCAAATAGGGAGAAAAAATTTCTAGTACCGTTGAAATAGGAAACATATAGCTGACCCAAGTAGTTGGGACAACGAGGCTTTGTTGAGTTGAGTTAGAAGTGGAATATTATCTAAATCTAGATAACCTGGGTTTAACAGATGAGGAGAGAAAAACATTTACTTTCAGAAGCAAGTACAAATAATGGGATTTTTTTTTTACAAAATCCGTTATTTGGGTTGCTAAGTTATTTGATTGTAATTGCCAAAATCACGATGACATACCAATGACCAAGCAAAAGCCACTGCCTATGGACTTTTTGGGTTAGGACTAGTAAACATATTGGGTACTTTGGCCAAATGCTACTTGCTTCTCACTGTGTTTTTCTTTTTGTACAACAATTATTGTCCTTTTTTTCCTCGTCTAATGTTTTGAAGATCAGTTCTCAGACTGACAAATCCAAACCAAATACAAGTTGTAGGGATTATGCAAGCTTAGTTATACAAACGCCGCACTATTTAATCTGGAAGCTTTCCTTGAGACATTACATTATGAAAAGAAAATGTCAAAACGGTTTAGCACAAAAGAAGTACATCGAGGTTCTCTCGATCGACTATATATTTTATTTATAAGAGCTTATAATTATCCTTTATCCATTTTCTAAGCTATAATAATTACTTGAACTCATTTGTCAGCATCAAAACAACCTATTATTAAAGAAATTTTGGACAAGTCTAAGGATCTCTCCACAAGTGGGGATTCCATACGCCGACGATTTCTTGAGTTCTATGCTTCACAAGGTAATCAGGTCCTTCCAAGTTCTTTTCTTGTGTCGAGATGATCCCTACGATTCTCTCGACAATTGCGAGAATGCTTGATTTAAACCTATATTCCTTGGACAAGTATTTATATTTGGTGTACCAGTTTTTTCCAAAAGCCTATTGAGAAGTAAATTTCTACTTGTTCTTTCCTCTCTCTCTTCCCATTTCTTGTATGAGTAAAAAATCCTTTTTAAAAAGTTAAGAATAGATGGAAACCATGTACATGCAATGAGCACATGAGTAAAAACATTTACCTAGTGGATGATCCCAACTGCATTCAAGGCAAATCACGTACGTCTTAGCTCTATAAAATGCTTTGAATTCAAAAAAAGGTGGTTAACACATCATAGATTGGTGATTACTATGGCAATGTAAATCAGCCAAATTTAGACCTTTATCCATTACCTAACAACAAATGAATATGGTCTGAGAACTATTTCTAAGGCCTTGTGGATGCTCTTCCATAACGACATACAAATGCAATTTTCACTTACCAAAAGGTCCTTGTAACCTGAATATCAGTCTCTCTTCTTCCCCTTCCTCCTTTCCACGCCCTCCTTAATTATCAACTTGAAAGAACTTGTATAAAATGTGCCGGTGGAATCCAGAACCATAAACATATATTGCTTCATTCCCAAAGTAAAGTAATACTTGAACATCTTCACACCTTCCATGAGGAACCTGTCTGAAGTTTTCTATCATCCTCTCAACTGATGGTTGGGTTTTGAAAGTAGAAAGAGATTATATACCGGAAGATCGAGTAAGTTCTTCTGATAAGGATCGACTTGCCTCCACAAACAAAAAATTTATTTAAAAATCTTATTGTTTGAAACTAGTAAGATTGTATTACATATCAATATAACTCAGTATTAAAGTATCAAAAAGTGGAGCCATATGCTTCATTAGGCACATTATGTGTCGTGATGATGAAGACATGCCTAATAGATTAAAATTCATAGGGTTGTTGTAAGACCCTGAATTTTTTTTAAATAAATGGAATTTCCTTTATTTATTATGTTGAAATAGTAAGGGTTGATTTGATTAATATGGAAAGTTATGGGTAAAATGCGCAAATATTTTAAATAAGCATGTGGTTATAAAATATTCATTATCGTCGGGGAATATTCGTTTGGTCGTGGAATATTAAATGATCGTCGGAGAATATTAAATGACGCCAAGAACCTTATGTAGGCCCCCATAAAAGCGATTGGAGGAAGAAAAGCGACAAGAATAAGTTGTTTATAAATAATTGGCGTAGTTATTACAGATTATCTTGGTTGAATACCCGGTGGTTAAAACACAATAAGACGCGATATTACACCAATTATTGATTCTTACGTAAGAAGGCACTACTCAATAATTATTCACGATAATCTTATTAAAAGATTTTATTTTATTGATTTAATAATTCTTTGTGTTGATATTTTATATTATTGTTGTTTTAATAATTGTCCTTTGCACGATTATTTTTATTATCAGACAATAATTCATATTATCCGAATAATATTATTAGATAACATTATTGGCAATGTCTAGAAAGTTACTGCTACAGGAGAGGTTTGGTCATCTAATTTGCGCTACCAAGAAGGAGAAATTCTTATTGAAAGCCCCCTGCTTTCTGAGAACTACTGGGTGCCAAGATTTGTTATTACGTAATATTATTTGTGAATAATTAATTATTGATTTATACGAGGATGAAAATATTGATTTTATGAGGATATTGATGGAGAAAATTTTTAATGTGACAATTGTTGAAAATTAATATTTTATCTTTTTCTGATAAAATAATTCATTTGAATATATTATTTTAATAATATATTAATGGTGATATTTTTACAATAAATGTGGGATATATGAATAAATGAGGAGGAAGAGTATTTTTGTTGGATTAAATGTTTAACACATGTTTTGTGTGTTGGTGGACCCATTTCTTTAATAGAAAATTGATTATAGATCGTAAAATCGCCGTTTGTGGATTTGGTCAATTTCATTTGGAATTTGGAAAAACTTTCTTACGCAAAGTTGTAGAGAATTGAATTTCCTATAAAAACTCGCGAGATTGAATTTTTGATAAAAGAGCTATTTATTATGAATTATTGAAGTTTTGAGTTCAAATAATTGATTTTTGGGAGTTTTAATTAATTATTTTGAGAAAAACGTTTTTGGTGAGTTTGTGAACCTCATTTAACATGTCTATGGGTGAAATCAGATTTCAAAGGTAATTTGAGAATTTTGTTTATAAATAATATTATTATATTCAATTTTCTACTTTGGTGTTCTAAGCATTTTCCTATAAATAGGGAGCTTAGCTTAGAATTGAAAATCACCGTAAACTGAAGTTTTCTCTATTTCTCTCTCGATATTTTGAGCGTATTCTTGTGAGTATACTTTGAGTGTTGATATACGGTCTGCAAGTTCAAGTCATAGCTTTATATCCGGTGTTTCAACTAGAAGTACCGTCTCTTCGAGGTAAGGGATGTTATTTTCTTCAGTAAATGATATTATTTCTTCAATATCATTATCCGAAATATTGGTTGGAACTTTTATCAAATTTGGAACTTTTTCATGTGAGATTACTTATTCATGAGTTACTATTCACGAAGTTACTATTCACGAGTACTATTCACGAAGCATGATGATGTTTTTGTGAAATTTCTATCTTTTAGTTTTGAGTTACTATTCACGATACGGACTTTATTCACGATATCTGACCTTTATTCACGAATCATTTACACTATTCACATGAAAAATTAAATTTTTCCTTTTCGTCCAAAATATCTATTATGGATACTAGCTTTGATTGTATCCATGTTTTAATCATTCTTGAATTTTACTTGATATGATTATTTATGAAGTATTTTGAACTCAGATTGTTTAAAATACGAATCCATAATACTTGTTCTTTTGTTTCTTTGGATTCGTTTTCTTTAAAATTATTTTCATCATCCTCGATCCTAAATGATGATGTTCTTGAATATCTTTGGCACAGTAGTGCAAAAGATGGTTGATTTTCTTATGAATATCTTTTGCCCGTAGTGCAAAGATGAGCAGTGTTGAGATAAACACATACCGATCGATGAATATCTTTGGCCTTTAGTGCAAAAAGATGAGCAGTGTTGAGATGAACATGACCGATCGATGAATATCTTTGGCACAGTAGTGCAAAGATGAATATTTGATTTGAGATGAATATTGATTGATGTTACAAGGATAAAATATTGATGATGAATTTGTTAAATTCATAGATTATAGTAGATTTCATTCTTTACGTAACTCTTCTATGAATTATTATTTCGGTCATGCTAATATTGATCCGAAACTTGTTGTCTATTGTATTCTATCAGATTTTTCCTGTTGAAGACTAACGATAATTTGTTGTACATTATCTTAGTCATAACATTCTTTACTGGGCTAGTTGAGCTCACCCTTTCCTTTTGTTCCATTTTTCTTCTCAGGAAGCGAGATTATAGCAGGAACTAGTCGGGGTGTGGAGTGATGGTTCTAGATAGCTGTTTTAGTAGTCCTCACTATTCTGTAAAATACTGTATCAATAATGAGGATTTATTTGAGTGTGGATATTGTCTAGAAGACAATATTTGTATTTAAACTCATAGTATATAGGTTGTCGTATTTTGCACGACAAATGTATTAATAAAGTTGTAGTTATTTCTGTACCATGTTATTGACGACTCAGAATGGGTTGGGTGGAATGGACCTGTTTTGGGTGCGTCACAGTTGTAACTGCTGTTTTTCATAGCTTTAATGCATTCGGAAACTTTAAATTAATTATCGCATCAAGTGTTACGAGGCACTTGTTACCAAGTATCCTCGTTGCAATTAGATCGAGTGCTAATACATGCAGTTTTGCTAAGTTGTGTTTTTTGCGAGGAGTGGACACATATATCACGTCTAAAGCTTCTTTGCTTTGGATGGCCAACGACTTTGAGTTTGTTGATAATTGGTCTGTTTAGGAGTTGTTTATCGATTAGTTTTAGATTTGGTATTAGTTTTTCCACAGATTTGGAATGCTATAGCTTGATCATATATCTGGCTGTTAAATTTTCCTTTTTCTCCCACACTCCTTCCCAAACTTCTTTTATCTTTCGGTTTTATGTTTCCTTTCACATTGGCGCATGCATAAGAGGTTAACTCTTTCTTCTATTTGGGGATGTTTTGGGACAAGAGGGGGTTCTGTTATTCCATCTTATAAAATGCATTTTTCCACATACTGCTTTTGCCATATTATTCTTGTTTTCCTTTTTTTATTTTAAGGATCATGAATTGTGATTTGAGCTGACTATATAAATACCCTTTAACAGTATTGGCATATCCCATTCAGGTGCCTAGAGAAGTACCTTGTGCCGCTACATCTCAGAAGTGTATTCGCACAAATGACATTGAGAATGTTGGTCGAATATCTCGACATCAAACATTCTTTGAGATGATTGGAAATTTCAGTTTTGGGGATTACTTCAAGAAAGAAGCAATTAACTGGGAGTAGGAGCTATCTACCTCAGAGTATGCATTAACTATTTATTTACAAAATCACTTAACAGGCTAATTAGTCATGTTGTTTGATTGATGCTTTACGATATTCTCTATCTACTGTTTTGCTGGCTATTAAATGGGAATGAGAGTCCTATGTTGTTTTACTCATCTTTGTGTGTTCACTTTGGTTTCACTAAAGCTTTGGATATTTATCTTATTTAATATTAGACAAAATCTTCTTCTAATTTGTTGATCAGCAGGACTACAACACCTAATTTTGAGCTGGCACGCTCTTTGATAAGGATACGTATGGCAAAATAAGTATAAAATTATTTCTACTACATTATTAAAAAACATTACCAGAAATCCTGTTATCTTTTATGAGTTATCTTCATCTAGTTCTGTAGCTTCTATTAAGTTAGTCATTTCATCCATCATTTCCTTCCTCGTCAAATGAACCTGCAATCCTACACTCATTTAGGTCCTCCATTGATCAAGATTCTAAATACTAACGTAATCTCAGAGCAATAGATTTTACAACTTCTTGCGTCTTTTTCAACTTTTATTTGTTCGTATTCATTTACTAGTTAATTTGAGGGTTTATATTCTTTGTTGCAGCTTATAAGAAGAACTGAAGTATTCCTTTATTTGTTGATTGGTGTTAGAAGGATTTTTTATTTTCACTTTCCTCTACTTGTAAATTTCTTACGAGTCTTCTATGATGGGGACTTTTCAAGGTGATTTTTGTAATTTGGATGAGGTCTCGTAATACGATGTCTTCTTTTCACTATTTCCTCTGCTGATTATTTTCTCTCTTACACGTGACAAATCTTATACTGACTCTTGGGCACCAGTGATACTGTCTTTCTTTTTACATATAAGCCAGCATATATTCTAATTCTTAATCCATTTTTTTTTTTTGTAATCTTGATACCATGAGACATCATCGTCCAGTACCATATTATTCTTGACTATCTAATGAGGTTATTGTTCTTGTTGCATAAAATCAATTCAATTGTCCTTGATCACTTATCTACAGATTGTGGGTGGTTCATCTCTGCATGAATATGCTCACTATGGATTGTGTTCTTTTTTGTGATCCCACCCGTAAACAACGGCACCTCAGCAGTTCCATTTCTCTTCAAGCACCTCCGCCTTGGCTCTGCTCCAACCTTTTTGTTTTTCGTTTGTGTCATTTTTTAAACAACTTGTAAGACATGGCATATGCTGCTTCATGTATTTAGGAAGAGAATTAATTCTATATCGTTTATAGCCCAGTCCTTGAGTCCTTGATGACTAACTTCAAATCATCAGCCTAATGAATTTTAAAGGCACTAACTATTTGTTTGCTTTCTCAAGGATTTATATATATTTTCCTTCTTTCTCGTAGAATTTGCACTCTTTTTTGGGGGGTAAAAGAGGAACATTCTTTATAATGTTGTTTGTGTTACTGTATTCTCTTTCCCATTCATAGCCATGAATTTATATTCTTATAATATCTATTGAGTTCCTTGTTTGGTTGCAGATTTGAACTGCCATCCGAGCGATTATGGATAAGTGTTTATGAAGATGATGATGAAGCTTTTATAATATGGCATGATGAGGTGAGGTGTACAATGTTTATATATTCTATTCCATATATGTCACTCTTTCAGCGAACTTACAAACTTCATTGGTGATCTATGGTTCACTGTTAACCAATCATAAGAGCATGCTTTAGATTTGAGGCCAGACAGTTATTAAAATATTGCAAATGGGTTAATCTGTACCCAGGCCATCCCTTCCAGCTCCTTCAATTTATTGGATCAGCACTGGGTAACGACCTTTTTAGTTGAAATATTTGCAGGAATGGACTATATCATTAGCATCTACGATTTTTTGATGCCCAATTCCCAGAATTCTATCTTCCTATTTAGTATACATGTACTTGCTAGCTACAGGACTATTTTCTACCGATTCACAAGTGTCACTTTTCTGAATATTCTGTGTACTTTCTATTACACCAAATTTTCATCTTTTTAAAGTCCCAAAGCGGCATTTTAATTATCTTCTCTGTTTAAGGAACTAGTTCTGTTAACTTGTTATCATGATTCTCACTTCAGGTAGGTGTTCCTGTCCAGCGTATAAAGAGGATGGGTGAAGAGGACAAGTGGTGTAACTGGTCCTTGTGGTCCATGCTCTGAGATTTATTATGATTTCCATCCTGAGAGAGGATATTCCCATACTGTAAGAATATTCACAAGCTCAAGTCCAACCGAGTGATCACTCTGTGTCTTTTGCTTCTTTGTTTTTCTTTTCTTTTCTGGCAAGGCCGTGGAATGTTAATGAATTTTTTTTCCTATTTTCTATTTTCATGTTTTTTATGAGTAACCAGTTAATATTTTAAAATGAAGTTGGGTGTTATTTGAATGTAGAAATATGTAAAATTTATGGAGTTGGATAGCTTTGTTTAACAAGAAACAAAACTGAACTTTCGCAAATTGGACTTTCAGAATTGGTGCAAAATATCATACTTTTGCTTGAAATTAATTATTGGGGGTTGGTATATCATCTACTTACAGAGGGTTTTTAATCTGTGTACTTTGTTTTTAGAGGGTTTTTAATCTCTGTATGATAATTAGTTTTCTTTGATGAATCCAAATTGAAAAGATTATCAAACCATTATCTTGTGCGAGTTGGGGAGGAAAATGTTATGTGGTTAGCATTATTTGGAGCCGAAGAAATTTGTAAAACAAAAATAGAAATTTAGAACATACTCGAACAATTTCTAGTACTCATTTTACAGCTGAAGATATCTCTTGAGAAAAATTCTGAAAACTAGTTTAAAAAAGACTGAAACTTTAAGCCACAGAACTGGCTGATAAAAAATTTAAGATTTGTTGGATAGGGGTTTCATGATCCTAAGGTGGAGGTACTTTGACCCTTGTTCACAAAGGGAGCAAATTCTCGCACCACCCCCAACCCCCTCAACTCATGAAGTCAAATAAAAAAATTATGGTGTTGACCACTGCATTTTGTACCATGTTCTTTCATAATTCTAGTTATAGGGTGAATGTTAGTTTGAATTCATGTACATCCTGTTCGTTTATACTGTTAGTCAAAAGTTAATGCACATCCTGGAATTATGTTTTATCACTCCTGACATTCCACACCTAATTATCACCAGAGATATTACATTTTCAGTCATTTCACTCTTACACAGTGGTTGTGAGTAAACGGAAAAGAAAAGAAATTGATTGAAAACTTAAAAAGTGGTCTCCATTTCTGAAAGTTAGAATTGCAAACTGATTATGGTCAGAAGTCTGAATCTAATTGAGGGTCTATTAGTGGCAATGGAACCATATAGTAATAATATAAACAGTCGATCTACAAAACTGAGTATGGTTTTAAAGCTTTTGAAAAGCAATTCAATGTAGGGAATTGGTGCACCAGGCTGTCAAACTTAATAAAAATTATGGTAATTAGATACTGTGAATGGGGACTGACTTGGACCTTACCAGGTTATCAAGTATATACCAGCCAGATAACATTTTCAATTTGATGCAATCATGCAAAGAAAGGTCATTAGCAAAACATATAGTTGATTACCCAAAAAAACAGCAAACAACTAATTTACACTTGTAAATTAGGTTGAGAAATGCATTGTCCAAGCAATTAATGACATTGCCATAAATTTTAAGCTCATAGTTCGAGTGATCTCAAATTTTTGGTCTCAAATAATGTCACCATAACATTAATTTGGTAGATCTCATGTGATTGGCTAGACAATAAATTATTATTAAAATATTCAATGCCACATCATTTGAGACACAAAATTTGAGACCCCTAACATTACACATACCTAAATGCACCTGCTCTAAAAGTAAAATTTACTTCAGTATATCTGGATGTATTTAAGAATGCCATTTTGAACACCTTCAGTTACCTGGAAATAGCATAATAACAGCCATAATACAAGACGAGTGCAAATGGAGTAAAGGAACTTTATAATAAAAGAAGCTTGATCTCCAGTACTTGACAAAGATATGCACCAGCCAATGCCCAAAAACTGGTGTTTATTTAACCCAGCAAACTCAATAACTCATCATTATGAAAAAACAAAAGAAGAGTGTGGGGTAGCTATAGGAGGGGAGGGGAAATGGATGATAATAAATAAATGTTTGGCCACAACCTCCACTCACACTTGTTGAAATTTACCACAATATCATTCCACATTATGCAGATCTCCTAAAGCTTCCTTATTTACGAGGAAACCATGAAAGAAATCCACCATTATCCTCACAAATTTAAGAGCTCTTCAATTTGGTCCTGGTTACAAACAAAGACCTCCGAATTGCTAATAGCAGTACCCATGTGCTCTTTGTTATCTTCTCCTTTATCATTAAGAGCAATGCTGAGCTCAGCACTGTCTTCAGGATCTGGGCGTCTAAGCCTTTAAAGAATCCTAATAGGCCTTCCCTTTTCCATATGGCATAGAGAGCACCATACAATGTTTTCTGGGATTTCATTTTAGCCTCGTCTTTTACTTCTTCTTTTGATTCAGCAGATTGAATCTTCACCTTACACCTGTCCAAGTTTCACATATTTAAAAAAACAATGTGAATTTCCAAAGGCATGTTCTATATTCGTATGCCACTATGTATAAATACCTCCAAAATTCAACATGTGAAAGTAAAAGGGACTAACTCCCTTTTTATTATGTTCTTGAAACCACTTACGTGTCATGAAACACGGGGAAAAACATGTAACTTAATAAGAGAAAGGAAAAAGCAGAGATATTGACCTGATTGCAGCGTATGTTAAGCAGGTGGCAACACATTTTGAGACAACACCCAACATAAAAGCAGAAAATGCAGAAAGAGCTTGCGGAGATGATTCTGCACGCACCTTTATTATTTCCCTGTTGTCCCTTCAGTACTCTTAGTTTCAACTGATCAAACACAGTGTACTGCATGGAATAAACCAAAGAGTGAATTAGATTACACACATCAAAAGCAAGTCTTGTTTTCACAATTTGCTTCACTTAAGGCACAATTGCAACATAGCCAATCGTGTAAGCATTTGAAGCATTACTTGCCGAGAATCATTGCTAGGACTCCTTAGAAACCTATCCCATCATTCCTTTTTGGCAAGAAGGGCTAATTACCCCTCGACCCTCACCCATCCTTCCGTAACAAGTCCCAAAAGGCCAAAACAGTAGAAAGATTTCCAAGATCACCCCTCAGCCCTCACCTCACAACATACTTCTATGATAAAATGAATAACATTGGAGAATTCTTTTTCTCAAGCAACCGGAAAGCATGTAGATTAGGCTCTAAATCTAAATTCAACACATAAACGGAAACAAGAAAGGTAACTGATGAAGTAGAAAACATGTAGCTGACATCAAATAGTTGGGATTCGACACTAAATGAGCTGAGCTTAGCAGTGTTGGGAATGAGTTGCACATAATCCTATTATCGCATAATAATTGACAGGAGAGTTAATTCAAAACCGGATCACTGGGAATTCTATAACGCACACACTTACATAAAGCACAAAGCTTTCTATTAAGTCTAAAAATTAAAAACTACCAGCAGCAGCAACAAGTATGATTCTTTCACCAAAGATTTCAATCACTCCACGTAAGACCAACAACTTCGCAGAAGTCACCAAGTATAAATTATGACAAGGCAGCAACTAAAAAGAGAGACAAGAGGATAAATGACGTGAATGTTAGAGCGGAAGTGGAAGTGGAGGCAATTCCAGAAGGAAATGAAGATGAAGAAGTTGAAGTTTTAGGGTCAAGGAAGAGGTCCCATTATCTTGGTCCCATGGATAGATATGCAAGGGGCATCAATCTGTATTTGAGTGCAAGTAAGAAGATGCGACAACAAAACATGAATGATGCACTTTGGAAAGAGAGAACTCATGATGTGAATAGGTACTTGGCTCGATGGATGTACGAAGCCGGTATTCCATTTCATGTTATTGACAATGATAGCTTTAAACGCTTTGTTGAGGCGGTGGGTATATTT
Organism: Panax ginseng; assembly: GCA_020205605.1. Classification (NCBI taxonomy): domain Eukaryota; kingdom Viridiplantae; phylum Streptophyta; class Magnoliopsida; order Apiales; family Araliaceae; genus Panax; species Panax ginseng. Next base: position 103,124,665 of record CM035141.1, on the reverse strand, counting down.
GGCCAAGGCTTCCAACCCCCAAGCCAATACCAATTAAGGGAGCCGTTTTTGAAGAAGGAGGTGGAGAGAACCAAACAATCACTCAAGAAACAAGAAGAAGAGTGGGCTTCAACGGGATGCTCTATCATGACCGATGCTTGGACCGACCGAAAAAGAAGAAGCATCATGAATATGAATTTATGTGTTAATTGTAGGACTGTGACTTGTTTTCTTTCTTCTAAGGAAGATTCGGAGGTGTCGCACACAGCTGAATATATATTTGGCTATGTTGACAAGTGCATTGATGAAGTTGGGGCGCAAAATGTAATCCAAGTAGTCACGGACAATGCTTCTAATAATATGGCAGCAGCGGCATTGTTGAAGGCCAAGAGACCACACATGTTTTGGACCTCATGTGCAACCCACACAATAAACCTCATGCTTGAAGGAATTGGAAAGCAACAAAAGTTCAAAGACACTATTGAAAGGGCAAAGAAGTTCACTATATTTATTTATAGTCATCATAGAACATTGGCATTGATGAGAAAACATACAAAAAAGAGACATAGTGAGGTCGGGTGTTACTAGATTTGCAACCGCCTTCTTGACAATGCAAAGTATGATGGAGAAGAAACAAGAGTTGAAGATGATGTGTACTACCATTGAATGGGGAGCTCTTCCATGGGTGAAGACCGCAAAGGGGAAAGCCACATTTGCTACGGTGATGAGTACGGCGTTTTGGAATAGTGTAACTCTTTGCTTGAAAGTGTTTGCTCCATTAGTGATGATTCTTCGTCTTGTTGATGGGGATTGGAAGCCCTCAATGGGCATTGTGTATGGAGAGCTCAAGAAAGCGAAAGAAGATATCAAAGAGGCATACAAACAAAATGAGGGTAACTACCGGCCAATACTACAAGTCATTGACACAAAAAGCTTAGGTCGGCTTGATAGTCCATTGCATTTGACGACTTACTTTTTGAATCCATTTTACCTCTTCAAGGATCCTACCATGAAAGATGATCCAATTATCATGGATGGTGTTTTTACTTGTGTTGAATCTTTCTTCCCCGATGATTTTGAAGTTCAAAATGAGGTTATCAATAAAGAGTTGTTGAAGTACAAGAACAAAGAGGGTGGATTTGGTAAACCATTGGCCGCAAAGGGATGTGAGGAGAACAATGACACTTATGATCCGAGTAACTTAGTAATTACTTTTCTAGTTTTCTTAGTTAGTAACTTGGTTGTTTTTTTTCCCCAATCAAATAACTTATAGTTAGTACTAAATTACTCATTGAATTGTGCTTCTTTCATGATTAGTTGGATGGTGGTCTAACTATGGCAATCATACACCCAACTTGAAAAAAATGGCCATTAGAATTCTCTCTGACTTCGAGTTCATCCGGGTGTGAGAGAAATTGGAGCACTTTTGAGGGAGTAAGTACATATTCCCTCTTTATTATATGTTGTAATTTTTTAATAAGGGTATTAGAATTATTAACTTGAGAATTTTCTTTAATGTCTAGATACATACGAAGAAAAGGAATAGACTTGATGCAACAAAGTTGAACAACCTAGTGTATGTCCAATTCAATGCCAAACTTGTCAACAAGAAAAGAAGGGTAAAGAAGAAGGATGTCTTAATTACTAGTGAAGCAACAAATGCACAAGGATGGATTGTTGAAGGTGGTGACGTTGAAGTTGAGCCGGGTTCGGGACTTACATGGGATATGGTTGGGGAAGCTATGGGAGCGGATGAGGTCCTTCTACCTAGAAGAAGTGGTAGATATGTGCGAGAACTAGATGAAGACGAGTTTGTGTCAGAAAATGATGACAACGAAGAGGAAGATGAGAATTATGAGTTTGAGTTCGATGAAGAGCAAGTCTTGGAGGGATATGGAGAAGAGGAGTGATTTACTATTGATTTTGTGCTACTTAGTTTCATTTGGTTAATTTGTTTTGAACTTAGAGCGTCAAACTATTTGGTTTTACTTAGTTTCCATGTTTTTATTTGATGATTTGTGTTACTTATGTTATTCTACTTGCTCAAAACTTATGAAGGAGGAAGGAGAATATATATTTTTTTTAAAAATTGAAAATCCGACTAGCCGATTAATCCCCTAGTTGGTAGCCAACCGACATGGGACCGACTAGCGACTTTTAGAACACCGAGTATAATACATATTTCTTGTATTCAAATACTCCCTCCGTCCCATATTAAACATCCTAATTGGTTTCGGCACGCTAATTAATACTCCCTCCGTCCCAGGATAAAAGTCCTGGTAGACTTTTCACGCATATTAAAAAGATGAATGAAATGACAAAATTGTCCATTATAATGTCATTAAATATGGAGAGAGAATTAGAATAAAAAATATATGAGATATTTAATGCTATGGGTATAATAGGAAAATATGGATAAAAGTTTGATTAATAACGGAAAATGGACATTTAACATGGGAGTATCCAAAATAGTAAAAAGGACTTTTATCATGGGACGGAGGGAGTAATATATATTTGTACCTAAATTGCCCTTCTAAATTACTTTTTAATTGAAGTATCCATTCACTTTTTTATTACCCCAACATTAATTATGATTATTTCTAGCTCCTTTATCATTTTTGTTGTATTCTCACATTAAATAGAAGAGATGTTATAATGATACTATGAGAGAGAGAGTAGTATAACAATACATCACTTCCCAATGTAAACCTTTTATCATTTCTCAAGTTTCCAACAAAAATTGACTAAAAAGATTATGAGGGTATAAGTGGAAAAATAAGATAAAAATTGTTATTAATATAGAAATAGGACATTTATTGTAGAACATCCTAAAAAAGAAATTAGGACGTTTAATACGGACGATAGTTGTCGGCGTCGCTGGCTTAGCGACGCCAAAGCGCCCAAAGCGTTGGGAAATTTGCAAAGTGAAGCTCGACTTGGGACATAGTTGCTTAAGGTGACCTTCGACGGCCTCCTCCGACCTCATCGCGCGACCTTCTTCTCCGATTTGCTCCGACCTCGCATGGTTGCTTGAACCTCGACCTCCAACTCGGTCTCGAGACCTCATCGAAACCTCATGAGTCGCGACTGCTCGTCAGACGACTTCTTCATTTCGTCTCACGACTCGCTTTCGACCCATTTGGAACAAGAAAGCGAGATTGCTTTGTTAATATCTTCTTTGGGTCTCTAATCTCTATATATAATATAAATTTATATGTATAAATTTATACATATATATATATATATATATATATATATATATATATATATATATACATTTATTTATATATATATATATAATAAAATAAATAAAAATAAGAAATATTATATTTAATATATATCATATATATTAAAAAGAAATGAATATATATTTAAATAAACAACAAATAATATGTTAAAAATAATTAAATTTATATAAATTTCTATAGTTATTAATTAAATAATTATGATACCATAAAAATAAGATAAAATAAAATAATATTATATACATATATTTAAAGAAACAAAAATAATAAAAATAAAATAAATACTATAAAATAATTTTAATGATAATGAAATAAATACATAAAAAATAACTATGATATTAACTAAAATAAATACTATATACACTTAACTATTAACTATATATAATATTTTAAATAAAATATAATATTTAATTAAATGTATATTTTAATTTTAAAAATAAATATATTTAATATGTAGGATAATTGCATGAAATAATTTGAAAATAAATACTATATACACTTAATTATTAATTTAATAATACACTATATATATTATAACACTATCAATGGGATTTAAAAATATATTTAATGTTATTCCATAGTGTTATGTTTTGAGTTTTAATGTATATGAAATTTTATTGCTAATATAGTTACGTAAAATAAATAATATATAAATTATACATTGTAAATGACTTGTCGCCATACGGACGCCATGGCGGTGCGCGCTTGTCGCTAAGCGTTCAGTGATCACTCATCAATCATGACTTCATGAAGTAGCACCGTGACAACTATATTGAGACGGAGAAGTAACTTTTAACTGGTTACTCATAAAAAACATGAAAATTTAAAATAGAAAAAAAATACATTAACATTCTTATCATCATTCATCACCCACTTGTATATATGATTTTTTTAATTAAAAGAAATCAAAATCAAAAAGGCTCTCATAGTTTACTAAGAAAGTTGAGCATAAATTCTTAACCCATATCCAAATCAACCCAATAATTCACACAAAAAAGGAGAAAGGATTTGTCCAATATGATACAGGATTATGCAGAAGAGGTAGTTTCTGAAGAAAGAAACCTATATTTGATTTGGTGATTATCAACTCCTTGAACTTCGGCTTGGTATTTGGTCTTGCAGGTATCTAAAGGGTATAATACGGTAGTCTTAACGAGAGCTCAATTGCCCTTGCGAAGACGTTACCTCAAACCTTCGATTCCATATCAAACGCTAAATTTCAACTAAATTCTTCGGTATCAAATCACTAAAATTCTAGAGTTGTGAGGAAAAAGAGACTACACACATAGTTTGGTTGATTGTAGGAGGAGGGGAATTTGATTGAAAAGAGGATCCATAAACCAATTTCTTCAGTTCTTTGTCATGGGGGCATAATGGTCCCAATTTTTTTTTTTATCATATCCGCTAGAAATTCTAGCGGATGGAGAAATGAATTTTTTAATCAAAGCCATTGATAGTTGTAATGGAAGGTGGAAATGCTATTTGGTTGATTGTAAGAGGAGGGGAATTTGATTGAAAATAGGGATATAAACCAATTTCTTCAGTTGTTTGTCATGGGGGGCATAATGGTCCCAAAAATAATTTAATCATGTCCGCTAGAATTTCTAGCGGACAGCGAGATGAACTTTTTAATCAAAGTCATTGATAGTTGCAATGGAAGGTGAATATGTTATTTGCCCATTTTTGATCCATACTAAATACATGCTATGGATCATTGAACTATATATATATATATAAGACTAATCCATAGTAAACATTGTCAATTTAAGGTTATCCTTACAACAGATCGTGACCGTCCATCCATAGATCGAACGGTTAATATAACTCCCGTCCACAATTTAGTTTTTTTAAGTTTTCTAGGTTTCACAGTATTAAATTACTAATGCCAAATAATAGAGATAGGTTTACTTTAACATCTTCGTCTCCTCTATTTGGCATTCTAATTCAAATTTGAATGTCATGAAGTTGTATGATTTTTCAGGCAACTTTATGGTGAAGATAAATACTACAATTTTGGATCTTTCATAACTGCTATTGGGTCTTATGTGGGCCAGCTAAATTTATCTAGTCATTGGTCTCAAAACACCAAAGACAACAAGATCAGCTAAGATAGGTTTGATCCCACCATATAAGATGAGAAGATTAAAGAGATTACCGATATCCTTATGAAAGCAAAATCCGATAATCAGTTGATAAAATTACATAAGAAAGATCACAAACCAAAAAATTCACGACCTTTAGCTTCCACCCATGTTTCCGCAACTTCATACAAAGTTGCACGTTCATCAACTGTATTGTGTTTTTCTTCAATTTCTTGGATTGGGTAACAAAAGCTTCATACAAAGTTGCACATTCAGTTAAAGGAAACCCATCTCTATTATTTGGCATCCGTAATTTAATAATGTGAATATTAGAAAACTAAAAAAAAATGAATTTGACATCCGCAGTTTAATACGGTGGACAGATTAACTTCAAAAGGCATCGTTTTTCAGTTGATCATACCTAGCGTCCGCACGGGAGATTTTTATAAGGAGTGGGATTTTGGACATTTGTCCCGTCCGCAGTATTAAACTGCGAAACACTGAAAAATAAACTGCGCACGAGGGTTTTATTAACCATTCGATCTATGGATGGACGCTCACGATCTGTTGTAAGAATAACTTTAAATTGACAATTTTAACTATAGATTAGATCCCATACATTCCCCTAGACCATATTTGATCTTGAATGTAAAGATTCAAAGAGCCTTTATTTTGCAACATCTAAGGTCAACAAAATTCAAAATTCTTATCAGACGAGCATAATGGAAAAATTCATTACAATTCAGTTCATTTAATTGAGTTGGTGATTTCGTTTTATTATTCCTGTATTTTATATCCGTCTGGGCATTTGGCTCAAGCTGTGTTTTTCTTCCGACAAGTAATCAGGGAGATCAAGGGTAAGTGTGATAAGAGCTCTCTTCTTTCCAATGGTTTAGAAATATTATGTTTAGGCTTGATATATCAATTTATTTGGAGTTGTAATAATTATCTTAGATTGTGGTTTGAGTCATTGTGACATTTATTATGGTTTGTCTTGTGACATTTAATTATTATGAGACTATTCTTTTGTGGCTTGGAGCCTTATTATAATTTTATAAGTTATGTTCTGTTTTATGCGTAACTTCTCTTTCTATTTCGAAAAGGGGGTGTTACATTTGTATTGCCAAGCTTTATGTAATTCATTGTACTTGAAAAGGTAAAAATATTGATTCAGTAAAGATGCACTAATAGAAGAAAGATCATCATACTACACCAACCAGTACATGCCCAAGTTAAATTTAACATGTCACTACCAGTGGAATCTCGATCAAATCGCCTCTCATCATCACTGTACACAACAAATTAGTAAAGATGCACTAATAAAAGAAAGGACTATTGATTCAATAAAAGAAAGGACTATTAAATTTAACTTTGGCATGTAGTGGTGGCATGCCAAGCCTACTACCAGTGGAATCTCGATCAAATCGCCTCTCATCATCACTGTACACAACAAATTAGTGACCCTTATGAGTTATGATCAACTATTGATGAAGTTACTGGTACTAGTACCAGTAGGAAATTAATTAGTACTATTCTTTTCCTCCTGTCGATCAATGACTACCCTCTGCCACTTCCTCACCATTTTGATAAGTTTCTTGCAGCTGAACACAAGAATCTACTGCCAGAGGATCTAATTACTAATTACGGAAATTAAACTATGGTTAAATTGGTATTAGGATACAGAAAGTCTGATTTCTCTGTTTGATGACTCCAATTCTCCAAGGAATGGAAGTGAGTTTGTTTACATACTACGATCAAGAAGCTAGCCAGTAGCCAGCCAGGGATGATGCCTTAATTTTAGTTTTCCTCGAGTACATACAGATTCAGGGGGAAGCAGAGCCGTGTGATGTGAGACCACATCACATAAAAGCATTTGCTTTAAAAACCACATGATAATATTTGACTAGAGTTGCCCTTCAATTCGCGGTTCGTTGTCTCCCCTTATCATCCGACTGACTGCTCTAAGGCTCTTGAAAATGCTCACCAGAGTTGATTCATCTAATAAAAAGATTTTGTATTAGGAAAAATAATCCATCTATGAGAACAATATTTAAAATTACAACCTATGAAGGACTCAGATTCTTCATCGAGCAGCCAGGGCTCATTTTTATCTAATGATCAACTGTTTGTTAAATTTTTTGCCCCAAGATAGTGCACTCACTCTAGATTTATACTTCTCCTTCAAACTAGATGGTTTGATTTATACAGCAGTAAAACAAATACCAATAGTTAAAGGCCGTCACATTAAAGATATCCTAACTAATAAAAAAATAAGCATAAATACTACTACCTCCGTTCCAAAATATCAAAATATAAGATGACTATTTGCTTTTTGAAGCCAACATTTTTAAACTCAAAATTGACCTGTATTCTTTTAATTTTAATCAATACAATGATGAATATTGTAAACTATCTAAAAAAGACGATATGATCTTATAATTGACTTCCAAAAGTCAATATAATCTTATAATTTGAAACAAATAGAGTATTTCAATAGAACAAAACCAATAGTTAAAGAGTGTTACATAAAAGATATCTGAGCTAATATAAAATACACAAATACTATTTTTTTCATATACTTAAGTGGGTCCACCAAGTTTGAAAAAGACATTTATTAGTGTACTTACATGGGATTCACTATGCAAAAAAATTGATATTATTTTATATTGTCCTCTACTTTAATTTTCTTAACTCGAGTAGAACAACAATCTGAAGTACCTTTAATTATTGTTTCTAACAAAACCGGACAAATGGTGTCAGCAAAATATGAGAAATCCTCTCTAAGTGATTATCACTCGTCTATTGCTTAAAGAACTTCAAGATCAACATTGACTGCAAAGAAGTAAACCTAGTTTGAGAACATAAATAGCTTTGTATTGCCAAGCTTTATGGAATTCATTGCACTCGAAAAGGTAAAAATATTGATTCAGTAAAGATGCACTAATAAAAGAAAGGACTCATACTACACCACCACTACATGCCAAAGTTAAATTTAACATATGCCCCTTTAAAATATGAGGAACTACAAAGAGGCAAGCTCTTATATTAAAAGTGCTTGCGGTTGCCACAACTATTGCATGTGTTAAAAATGTCAAGTTAATTCGCAAGGTTTTTTAAATCCACACGGTGAGATGCACACTAAATACATGCAGGATCATCATTAGAACCATCATATTTGCCAACCATCGATGAACTGATCGGATTAACCAATCAAAATTAGCTTCAGTCATTATATATTGAACCGAAGTAAAAGCGTCAGCAACGGTCGGACGATAGTATTTAGATAAAAGATTTTTTTATCAAAGAGAATATATAAAGATAGATTAAAAGAAAAACCCCAAGGAAGTAAGTCTGTTAGTAAGGTGTGTGACAATCCTTGAAAGTTCAAATTATAAATAAACATCATTAGTGGGGAGCATTTCAATGTGCATACTGGGCGAGAGGTTACATAAAAACCCCAAGAAAGCGTACATTTTCTGTTGAACAGTATGCTCCTTTCTTTTCTGGCCTCTGAGTTTTTTTTCAACCCACTATCTGAGGCAGACCAAGTTTTTCTGCTTCCTGTACTCAACACTTAATAGTTTGTTTTGTCTAGTTTACTAACCCTAAAATACTTATATTTGTAACAAAAGCAGTCAAGTACTAACCCCTATAAACAAACTTCTAAATCACACAAAATTCTAAATCAAAAGCACTTGGAGGATTAAACAACCAAAACTCTTCTCCTCGTCTCTGCTGCTGTTGCTAGAACAATTGCTATTACAAAAAAAAGGGGGGACTAAAGCACTTGAGAGAGCTATTGCTTGGAATAGTCGATTGACAACTCTTGTCCTACCAAATAGACAAAGACCAAAGAGAAACACATACGAGTATGACACATAGGCGCTAAAAGCTCCCTTTGCCACCTAGGTTTGTTTAGCGCTTTTTAGAACACTGATGATAAGTCCTTGGATTGCCTCCCACCAGTTCATTTGCATACCATAACAAAAGTATTGGAAGGAAAAACTTTATCTTCCCATCCCTTCCCTCCAAAACTAAACTCACAAACACAGCCTTGGGTTCTAAGAATTAGGCTTTACAAATTATTAATTTAGTTGGAAAGATGGCAAATACTTCCTCTGTCCATGTTTAAATGGCCACTAGCAATGGCACAAAGTTTAAAGATACAAAAGTTTATGAGATGTATTTCAAAATTGTCCACAAGCTTTTCTTTATCATTTTATATGAGAATAAAGTAGACTATCTAATCATAAAGTGCATTGACGTAGAAAGTCGGGCACAAAAAAAATTGGAGATCTCATAATAGTTATATAGTCACAAGATCTTGGATGGAGGGGGAATATTATGTCAAAATATTTCAGAATACCTATAATATGCTTTATCATGCCTTAAAATGACATAATATGACAAAACCCTATCCAACCTACTATTAAAAAGAAATCCACCTGTAGAAATGTTCCTCATCCATTATTGTGCATGTCAAGACCAAGTGATTCATACATCAACAAAAAATCACATAAAATCTTTTCTAATAATGGCCTTGAGAGAACTTTCACAGCTCAGACATATTATAGGGAAATTTTGACAAAAGAAACCAACCTGGCTGATACTTCAATTCTCTTGAACAGATGGCCAACTTTCTTTTTCTTCCAGAATGAACGCACAGTGTCTTGACATTTTTCAAATACCTAATTCATGCTTAGATGTGAATCTTTTGTCAGTACCTGTTAAAAAAGTCAAAATACAACAAGGTCGGAATGTTGAATTTCAAATGCAGTTTATTGTTGTCTATTATATCTGTGAGGATGAAGCAACAAGAAATCTTAGTAGACAATCAAAGCAATATAAAATTCCTTTGAGGTCACTACAACAAAAAATGTGGAAAAGATAACACATCAAGAGTTATGATCTTTACACAGGTATAGGTGATATGTAGAAGAGAAATAAGATATGTTATTATCAGTAGTAGAAATACTACTTTTCAAATATAAGAAGAAAAAGCAACTCAAAGTTGAATATATATATATATATATATATATATATATATATATATATAATATCAATGTTTGTAGCTAAACAAGATTTATCACTAAAATCACTGTTATAAAGAAACACAAAACCAAAGGATCGAGTACACCAGCAAACTAACAGTGACAACTTAACTCAATGGGGAACTCAACCACATCACCAAGCTCCTAGCCATTATCAAATCTAACACATGTATAAGATAGTAACCGCATGCAACAAAAGGTTTCTTAACTGGACTGAGCAGAAATAACACTTAATTAATTCATGATAGAGAAATTAATTCCTGATTTCTTAGCATTAATTTATATGAAAGTAAATTACTAGTGACTAGTAAAGAGTGGTAAATTAGAAATTACTATTGATACGAGGTTATACTAAATAAGAAAGTGAAAAAAAATAAACAGAGAGAACATACTTTATCAATAAAATTCTCCCCTATCAGAAAGTTGCATACCTAAAAAACAATTTGTTGAACTACCTTCTTGACGGCGAAGTCGCTCTTAGAGTCGATCAATTACCCATTATAGATGACTTTTGAATGAAGTTAGCAACTGACATTTTCACATGCCTTATATGCTTTTCCAATTGCAACTCTATCAGTTCATTGTAAGACGACTGCCAATAATAGAGCAAAGGGGAAACATTCTGAATTTAGGTGTAAATATTGTCTAGAACATCATTCAGAACAAAAAAAATCTTCCAATCCAGCACTAAATCCTTCTGAATATAGGTATTCCATCAGCATAGGCTGAAGGAAATCAAAAAACCTCAAAACTTCTTTGGGACCCTTGCCATAGAAGATAGAAGTGACTATCATTAAGGACAGATGGCATAACGACCCTGTTAAAATCAAGTTACAAGATCTGACTTCTTTAGAAGTTGGGAGCAGTTTGTAGTAATTGTAAAATTGTCCATAAGGGGCCAGAATTTTTTGTCCAACAATGCAGGGCTAGGTAAGACACCACAAAAATATAATGCCAATTGTTGAGCAGCTGCTCTAATAAAGTAGTTCTTAACTATTAATAGATAATAACGAATCTGTTGCCAACCGCAAGTTGAGGTTGCCACTATGAGAGCTAAGCAACTGTTTTCCCACGAAAACAGCTTCCACACCTCTGCTTTTGCTAGATGAGACTAAGGATAGAATAAATGAATCGCATCCCCATAAAAATAAGCACCAAGTGGCTAATAGATCAGGGGATTGATATACCGTCATGCAGGGGCGGATCCAGCCTCGCAGCTCAGTGGGGGCAAATTCGAAAAAAAAATCCTTAAGAATAAAAAATTAATAAAATAATTACAAAACTAAATAATTCTCAAATATTGTTTACAATAACATTCTCTCTTTGGGAGGTATTAGTTGAGTCGGGCTCCTGAGTAAATAACTTATTCTAAAATTCTCTTTCACTAGCGGGATAAGAACTTATTGATGGTCTTTTACCGAGATCCCCCTCAATATTAAGGGAAGGAGATACCGGTGTATGAGTTTGGATTTGGAGGTTAACCGTTAACATTTTGCAGTTGAGTTTCTTGGTAAACATTAGCAGTGACAGGTTCGTCACTAATCCCTTCGGCTTGAAAATTTTCAGAAATAAATTCAAATTTTGTACGTTTAGTTGTTGTAACCCAATTACGTATGTCTATACCTAACAATCAATAAATATTTAAAAACTAATTCAACATCAAAACAAAGCAATATACAATAATAGTCAAGTGTAGTTAGCACCAACAATAAACAATCTCAATTAAACCACTAACAAGTAACAAATAACATTACAAAATAAATTACAAAATTTAAAGAAAGTAAAAATAGATTAAAACACATACTTGAAGAACTTTTATTTGATGGAGTTCTCTTAATTGTTGTAGTGTTGATTTAAGAAGTAAAAAGTCCTAATTTTATAACAGTACAAACAAGAAGAATCCATAAACAATTACAAAAATTCCTAAAATAATTGTTAAATTTGTAAAATTAAAATATACTTTGGAATTTGGAGACTTGGTTCACTGGACCCCTTGGAATTTGCTTATCCGGATCCTACTTGCTTCTGTTGAGAGTTGCGATTTTGGAGATTTGAAGAGCTGTCGAGCTGGAGTTGTTGAGTGTTAGCTTTTGCTTTGTTCTCTTTGTTGCTGCTGAATAGATGAAAAGTTGGGCTACTGATTGGTCCTTTAGTTTTTTAAGTCTAAATGTCAAATTTCACTTTAAACCCTCCTAATTTTTTTTAATATGCCCCCCTGACCCCTTGAAAGTTCAGTGGGGTCAGGTGCCCCCCTTCCCTGTTGTAGGTCCGCCCCTGCCGTCATGAACATATACCGATAATGCTTGAAGGGAACGTTTGTGGGTAGTGGGTGGTCTATTTATAAAGACAATGTCCCCATCCATAATCCTCCTATGTACCACTTGTCAAGGTCTTAAAAATGTATGACCTTTTGAACCTTCCCTCAATGAGTATGCAGACGACCCATCCCTATATGTTAAGCACAATTTTTCGTCAACCAACTTCTGCAGATATGACATATTGTGCTGACTCACATTCTCCTCAAAAGTAATTCTCTAAGCTATTTCAAAAGGCAAACCAATTTCACCCACCCCTTTAGATGGATCACTAGTTATAATACTACGAGAGGAAAACCCAGAAGCTAAACAAAGTTCTCATCTTCTCTAGCCATACTTTTATGGAAGAATCGTTTGGTTCTCTTTTTATCCCGAAACATCCATCCACATCACGAGATACCTTATAAAAGAAAATGTTTGAATCAGCAAGAGGTAGGACAGTTTATTAACATACATACTTATAACTTGGATGATATAACTCGTTGACTGAACTATAATAATGTTTTAGCGGAAAGAAAATTCTTGAGCAATATTAGAACTTCACTCATATTAGTTAAACCAATTTTTGGACACTATTTTTCATCTTAGCTTGTATGAAGCCGACGACTAAACTAGCTAAATACCAGGTCATCTTGTAGAACACATTATTGTTTGCTATGTCTATCCTTGTTGTACTCTATATAGAAAAGAAATAATTTATTAGAGAGAGATCCAATAGAGGAAGATAATCCTCCCCAAAAAAAAATAAACAAATAAAAAACTAGAAATTGTTACAAAGTCGTAAGGAAGGATTTCCCCCAATTTCCTTTGGAGATCCGGAATAAAAACACCTCTGAAGTCCCAAAAACCAACAACCAAGAGATGAAAGGGAAGAGAATTTGTACGATTATAAGGAAGAAAGGGAGAATTTTGTCGTTGAAGATCCTAGTGTTCGTTTCAATCCAACAACGCAACAAAATAGCGATACAATTCTTTTCCCAAGTTAAACAAGCACTTGGCCACAAAATCTTCCCCAGAATCCCCAACCCCCAAATAAAAAATAATAATAAATATATTTAAAAAAAAACTTGATCTCTAAAAGATTCTCCACTGACAATAGCAAACGAATATATGACAGACATTCTCTTGGGACAATCTAATTATACACTACAGTAAGTAATACTAACACATAGTTCCTCAAGTCAAGCAAAATCTAAACCATCTTGCCAACACACACTTTGTCCGAGAAAATAAATGCATATAACAAAATGACAATGAGTAAATAAAAATATCATTTGAAGAAGCATTAAGGACCTTTCCTCTCATATTTGTGTGAGTGATCCTACTCATACACCAAGTAAAGTTTACCACGTCGTATGAGTACCTTAGCAGTACCCCTAACTTGAAGATACTGTGCAACTGCTGCTCGCAAATCCTTAGCTTCAATTTCATGGGATTCAAAATTTGGTGTCCCAGACCTTGAACTTTTGATAATCTCGATTTGCTTCAACACTTTCTTTAGAACTTCTATAGAATGATCCAGGATAGATATTATTGAAATAATAATCAAAATAGAAACAGTACTAGATCAAACCTAAGAGTCGTGTATGAAAAGAATGATTAACTAAAGAACTGACACTGTTCCAACCAAGATGTTCGGCACGGACAAACAGTTTGGAGGGACATGTAAATATTGCAAGATATACCCAACTTGAGCCAAGAATCCTTTCCCAACAAGTTTTTTCCTAGTCTCATCAGGAATCTTTCTCGGAATCACCATGACCTGGTCATTGTCGAGGGTAAAAAAATTAAATAACAATGAGAATGTTGAACTTGTATCAAATACAAATATTCTACAATTTGGACTTATCGATATATAAATTTATATGCTTAGACCAAGACAGCATCCTGCTAGTCTCCTTCAATTCATAGGATCGAATGCCCAATTGCAAAAATATCTTTTACCAATATCCAACCACCAGGACTCGTAATCTCAAAATTAACAAATGTTCACATTTCTAATCAAAGAATAGGAGGCAGAGAAGTAGCAATGCAATACAAAGACGAGTATAACGTTCTAAACTGAAACGAGACTTCAAGTTTCAATCTCAAACATTAGAAGTTCAAACCAAACAGCTCGAGCTCAGCTCATATAAAACTTGTTCGAAACTCATTTATTTAACAAATGAACGAACTTAATAAGTGAAGCTTCAGTATATTTATATATGTGTGTGTGTATACAGACATACACACCCATACACATATATCTTCCACACCTTTCTCAGTTTTGGGCATAAATTTCTTCCCAAATATCAATAGAATTCTCTGCTTCTGTGGTCCCATCACCTGCTAGAGTGTAGAGTGTGCTACAATCACAAGTATTGATCTTTGAAAATGGTAGTTACTGCAGCAGGGAAACAAATTTTGCATATAAGAATATATCTTGCTTGAGACTGCAAGCAGGAAGATATAGTCAAGGGACCTATCTTGCTTGAGCTTGAAGTTAGCGGCCTTGCAAGCCACAAATTTCAGAATTCATCATCAACAAAACTAAATTGAAATGAGAGAACAGGAGAACACAAACCTTAGAAGGAAGCAAAGCTTAACAATAGCTATCACCATAAAAATCTAAGAAAACAACTTCAATTAAAAGCCAAAAAAAGAAAATAGGAAAACGATTCATCCGGAGAAAATCAAATAGAAAAGTAGCATCGGGATAAAAGGTTCACCTTAAATTTGTCACTAGTTAATAAGCCATAGCCAAAAGCTCAACCAAAATGCTAAGGAAGATATACCTACCTACCTCGATCAATCAAGAATACGAGTGTCGAAGGTTAACGGCTTGTATTTGCGATGCTATTTCGAATTTTCCACATAGTAAGCCCGATTGATTGATTTAAATTCACAAATTAGCGAAAGAGAAACCCAGCGGACAGAAAACGTTGAAATACCGTAGGGAACCCATATAACCTCAGGAACCTGAAAACCCGTCCGAAAACGGGGCTCCAAAAAATATTTAAAAAGCAGTCTTCCAAAACATAACCGAAATTGCATATTATTTCTTTTGATTCCCTTTAGTTTTCCAATCCCATTGAGTGCTTGGCCACGGTATGATTAACTTTCCATTCAATGGAACCATTTAGGAGTGGCATACTGGGGTGTTTTGATGACACAATGTTTTAGGCCTGAAATGAGATTAAGCACGCAAATGGGGAATATTTTTTTCTTGGTTCAACGGTAAGGGTATCCTCGAACCAAATCACAACTGGGGAATGACAAAAGCATAACCTTTAGATTAGAAAGGAGATGCTATATAACAAATAAACATACTAGAACATTTACAAAAGGGTTACAACTACATTAAACTAGTACGAAAACTTGTATGATGAACTAGTAAACCTCAAATGAACAGAAACAATTTTGCTTTGCAAGTAACCTTTTGCCAAGATGTGAATTTAAAGTAAATGCATGGTGAAACGAAAATGGTAGAATTAGAACTGAACCCATTCAGGAGATGTTATATGCAACCTCAAATAGGGAGAAAAAATTTCTAGGAACCTAGATCCATACAAGTAGGCCTTTAGCAAGTAATTGAACTAGTGAAGGGACGTTGTTTAACTTTAATAAATATTGAAGGTGAATGTAGGGGAATATAAGATCAAAGTTAACTTTGATGAAGGTGTTGAAGGAGATAGATTGTAGCTTGGCCCTTTGGACTTCCTAGAATATATTGCCCTAAATACAGCATACCGTTGAAATAGGAAACATAAAGTTGACCCAAGTAGTTGGGACAATGAGGCTTTGTTGAGTTGAGTTAGAAGTGGAATATTATCTAAATCTCTATAACCTGGGTTTAACACATGAGGAGAGAAAAACATTTACTTTCAGAAACAAGTACAAATCATGGGAATTTTTTTTTTACAAAATCCGTCATTTGGGTTGCTAAGTTATTTGATTGTAATTGCCAAAATCACGATGACATACCAGTGAGGCAGTGACCAAGCAAAAGCCACTGCCTATGGACTTTTTGGGTTAGGACTAGTAAACATATTGGGTACTTTGGCCAAATGTTACTTGTTTCTCACTCTATTTTTCTTTTTGTACAACTATTATGTTCTTTTTTTTTCTTCGTCTAGTGTTTTGAAGATCAGTTCTCAGACTGACAGATCCAAACAAAATACAGGTTGTAGGGATTATGCAAGCTTAGTTATACGAACGTTGGCACTATTTAATCCTGGAAGCTTTCGCTTGAGACATTCTGTTATGAAAAGAAAATGCCAAGAACAGTTTAGCACAAGAAGTACATCAGGTTTCTCAGTCGACTATATATTTTATTTATAAGAGCTTATAATTCTCCTTTATCCATTTTCTAAGCTATAATAATTACTGGATCTCATTTGTAAGCATCAATACAACCTATTATTGTAGAAATTTTGGACAAGTCTAAGGATCTCTCCACAAGTGGGGATTCCATACGCCGACGATTTCTTGAGTTCTATGCTTCACAAGGTCATCAGGTCCTTCCAAGTTCTTCTCTTGTGCCAGATGATCCTACAGTTCTACTGACAATTGCAGGAATGCTTCAGTTTAAACCTATATTCCTCGGACAGGTATTTATATTTGGTGTACCAGTTTTTTCCAAAAGCCTATTAAGAAGTAAATTTCTACTTGTTCTTTCCTCTTTCTCTTTCCATTTCTTGTACGAGTAAAAAATCCTTTTTAAAAAGTTAAGAATAGAGGGAAACCATGTACATGCAAGGAGCACAGGAGTAAAAACATTTACTTAGTGGATGATCCCAACTGCATTCAAGGCAAACCACGTACGTCTTAGCTCTATAAAATGCTTCAAATTCAAAAAAAGGTGGTCAACACATCATAGATTGGTGATTACTATGGCAATGTAAATCTTCCAAATTTAGACCTTTATCCATTACCCATCACCCATCACCCATCACCAAATGAATATGGTCTGAGAACTATTTCTAAGACCTTGTGGATGCTCTTCCATAACGACATACATATGCAATTTTTACTTATCAAAAGGTCCTTGTAGCCTGAACATCAGTCTCTCTTCTTCCCCTTCCTCCTTTCCGCGCCCTCCTTAACTGTCACCCTGAAAGAGCTTGTATAAGTTGTGCCGGTGGAATCCAGAACCATAAACATATATTGCTTCATTCCCAAAGTAAAGTAATACTTGAACATCTTCACACCCTTCTATAAGGAACATGTCTGAAGTTTTCTATCCTCCTCTCAACCGATGGTTGGGGTTTGAAAGTAGAAAGAGATTATATGCCGGAAGATGGAGCAAGTTCTTCTGATAAGGATCGACTTGCCTCCACAAACAAAAAATTCATTTAAAAACTTATTGTTTGAAACTAGTATGATTGTATTACATATCAATATAACTCAGTATTAAAGTATCAAATAGTGGAGCCATATGCTTCATTAGGCACATTATGTGCCGTGATGATGAAGACATGCCTAATAGATTAAAATTCATAGGGTTGTAACTGCTGTTTTTCATAGCTTTAATGCATTCGGAAACCTTAAATTAATTATCACATCAACTGTTATGACGCACTCGTTACCAAGTATCCTCGTTGCAATTAGATCGTTTGCTAATACATGCAGTTTTGCTAAGTTGTGTTTTTTACGAGTGGACACATATATCACGTCTAAAGTTGCTTTGCTTTGGATGGCCAACGGCTTTGAGTTTGTTGATAATTGGTCTGTTTAGGAGTTGTTTATCGATTAGTTTTAGATTTGGTATTAGTTTTTCCACAAATTTGGATTCTATTGTTTTCCGTAGTTCTTTAACTAATGCGACAACTTGATCATATATCTGGCTGTTAAATTTTCCTTTTTCTCCTACACTCCTTCGAAACTTCTTTTATCTTTCGGTTTTATGTTTCCATTCACATTGGCGCATGCATAAGATGTTTACTCTTTCTTCCATTTGGGGATGTACGTTTTGGGACAAGAGAGGGGGTTCAGTTATTCCATCTTATAAAATGCATTTTTCCACATATTTCTTTTGCCATATTATCCTTGTTTTCCTTTTTTTTATTTTAAGGATCATGAATTGTGATTTGAGCTGACTATATAAATACCCTTTAACAATATTGACATATCCCATTCAGGTGCCTAGAGAAGTACCTCGTGCCGCTACATCTCAGAAGTGTATTCGCACAAATGACATTGAGAATGTTGGTCGAACATCTCGACATCAAACATTCTTTGAGATGCTTGGAAATTTCAGTTTTGGGGATTACTTCAAGAAAGAAGCAATTAACTGGGCGTGGGAGCTATCTACCTCAGAGTATGCATTAACTATTTACAAAATCACTTAACAGGCTGATTAGTCATGTTGTTTGATTGATGCTTTACAATATTCTCTATCTACTGTTTTGCTGGCTATTGAATGGGAATGATAGAGTCCTATGTTGTTTTACTCATCTTTGTGTTTTCACTTTGGTTTCACTAAAGCTTTGGATATGTATCTTAGTTAATATTAGACAAAATCTTCTTCTAATTTGTTGATCAGCAGGACTACAACACCTAATTTTGAGCTGGCACTCTCTTTGATAAGGATATGTATGGCAAGATAAGTACAAAATTATTTCTACTACACTATTAAAAAACATTACCAGAAATCCTTTTATCTTTTATGAGTTATCTTCATCTAGTTCTGTAGCTAATATTAAGTTATAGTCATCCATTATTTCCTTCCTCTTCAAATGAACATGCTATCCTACACTCATTTAGGTCCTCCATTGATCAAGATTCTGAATACGAACTTAATCTCAGAGCAATAGATTTTACAACTTCTTGCGTCTTTCAACTTTTATTTGTTCGTATTCATTTACTAGTTAATTTGAGGGTTTATATTCTTTGTTGGAGCTTATAAGAAGAACTGAAGTATTCCTTTATTTTTTGATTGGTGTTAGAAGGGATTCTTATTTTCACTTTCGTCTACTTGTAAATTTCTTATGAGTCTTCTATGATGGGGACTTTTCAAGGTGATTTTTGTAATTTGGATGAGGTCTCGTAATACGATGTCTTCTTTTCACTATTTCCTCTGCTGATTATTTTCTCTCCTACATAGTGACAAATCTTATACTGACTCTTAGGCGCCAGTGATACTGTCTTTCCTTTTACATATAAACCAGCATATATTCTAATTCTTAAACCACTTTTTTTTTGTAATCTTGATACCATGAGACATCATCGTCCAGGACCATATTATTGACCATATTATTCTTGACTATCTTATGAGGTTATTGTTCTTGTTGCATAAAACCAGTTCAATTGTCCTTGATCACTTATCTACAGATTGTGGGTGGTTCATCTCTGCATGAATATGCTCACTATGGATTGTGTTCTTTTTTGTGATCCCACCGATAAACAATGGCACCTCAGTAGTTCCATTTCTCTCCAAGCACCTCCGACTTGCCTCAACCTTTTTGTTTTTCGTTTGTGTCATTTTTTTATACAACTTGTAAGACATGGCATATGCTGCTTCATGTATTTAGGAAGAGAATTAATTATATATCGTTTATATCCCAGTCCTTGATGATTAAATTCAAATCATCAGCCTAATGAATTTTAAAGGCACTAACTATTTGTTTGCTTTCTCAAGGATTTATTTATATTTTCCTTCTTTCTTGTAGAATTTGCACTCTTTTTTGGGGGGTAAAAGAGGAACATTCTTTATAATGTTGTTTGTGTTGCTGTATTCTCTTTCCCATTCATAGCCATGAATTTATATTCTTATAATATCTATTGAATTCCTTGTTTGGTTACAGATTTGGACTGCCATCCGAGCAATTATGGATAAGTGTTTATGAAGATGATGATGAAGCTTTTTCAATATGGCATGATGAGGTCAGTTGTACAATGTTTATATATTCTATTCCATATATGTCACTCTTTCAGCGAACTTACAAACTTCATTGGTGATCTATGGTTCACTGTTAACCAATCATAAGAGCATGCTTTAGATTTGAGGCCAGACAGTTATTAAAATATTGCAAATGGGTTATTCTGTACCCAGGCCATCCTTCCAGCTCCTTCAATTTATTGGATCAGCACTGGGTAATGACCTTTTTAGTTGAAATATTTGCAGGAATGGACTATATCATTAGCATCTACGATTTTTTGATGCCCAATTCCCAGAATTTTATCTTCCTATTTAGTATACATGTATTTGCTAGCTACAAGACTATATTTTACCGATTCACAACTGTCACTTTTCTGAATATTCTGTGTAGTTTCTATTACACCAAATTTTCATCTTTTTTAAGTCCCAAAGCGGCATTTTAATTATCTTCTCTGTTTAAGGAACTAGTTTTGTTAACTTGTTATCATGATTCTCACTTCAGGTAGGTGTTCCTGTCCAGCGTATAAAGAGGATGGGTGAAGAGGACAACTTTTGGACAAGTGGTGTAACTGGTCCTTGTGGTCCATGCTCTGAGAATTATTATGATTTCCATCCTGAGAGAGGATATTCCAATACTGTAAGAATATTCACAAGCTCAAGTTCAACTGAGTGATCACTCTCTGTCTTTTGCTTCTTTGTTTTTCTTTGTTTTTCTTTTCTTTTCTGGCAAGGCCGTGGAATGTTTCTAACTGTTGCATTTTTATTGTTTTCCTTTCTATGTTTGATGAATTTCATATGCAGGACCTGGGAGATGATACTAGGTTTATAGAGTTCTATAATCTTGTTTTCATGCAATACAACAGAAAGGATGATGGTTCACTTGAACCCTTAAGCAGTTAATGGAGCTTGTGCTTTGCTTGAAGGATCTCTGATTACTCTTGTTTGCACGTGGTTCATCATCTGTATATTCCAGTATCTACTTCACTTCAACAGATGTATTCATTTCATGAAATTCTTCTACAGGTTCCGAACAATTACGAAACAGACTTAATTTTTCCAATTATAGAGAAGGCCTCAGAACTGGCAAATGTCTCTTATGCACTTGCAGATGATCCTACAAAAACAAAGCTGAAAGTATGGTATAATCTCAAGAGCGTGTTATAACCTCTTTTCTAACTGATTACTTCCTTTTTATATATTCTATTGACTCAGTTAAGTTCTTTTTTAATAGATAATTGGAGATCATTTGCGTGCAATTGTTTATCTTATATCAGATGGGGTTATCCCGTCTAATATTGGGAGAGGCTACGTAGTTAGGCGGCTCATCAGAAGAGCTGTTCGTACAGGCAGGTTGCTTGGCATAAAAGGTGATGGAATGGGAAACCTTGAAGGAGCAATTTTGCCAGTACTTGCTGAAAGAGTAATTGACTTGAGCACTCATATAGATTCGGATGTAAAAGCAAGATCAACCCGCATCCTTGAGGAGTTGAAACGGGAAGAACTACGATTTGTACTGACATTAGAGAGAGGAGAAAAACTTCTTGAGCAAATGTTGGCAGATGCATCAGTAAGTGCACAGGAAAATGGGACTGTACCTTGTTTGTCAGGCAAGGATGCGTTTCTTCTGTACGACACCTATGGATTTCCTGTAGAGATAACTATGGAAGTTGCTGCTGAACGTGGAGTCCGTATAGACATGAATGCTTTTGATGTTGAAATGGAAAACCAAAGACGTCAATCTCAGGCTGCACATAATACTGTTAAACTTAGGTAGAAAATGGGGCCAATCTAACAGAAAATATTCCCGAGACTGAGTTTCTTGGTTATGATTCCCTTTCTGCTAGAGCAGTGATCGAAGGTCTTTTGGTGAACGGGAACCCAGTTGTGCAGGTTTCTAAAGGAAGTGAAGTAGACGTTTTGCTGAACAGGACACCATTTTATGCTGAATCAGGTGGTCAAATTGGAGATCACGGTTTTCTATATGTTACTGAAGCTGAAAATAAGCTACAAGCTGTCATAGAGATAAAGGATGTGCAAAAATCTCTTGGTAGCATATTTGTTCATAAAGGTACTATTAAGGAAGGAATCATAGAGGTTGGCAGAGAAGTTGAAGCTGCAGTAGATGAAAACCTGAGGCAGCGAGCTAAGGTAGTGGTGTAACAGATGTCTATATCTCTTGCTAAATATATTTGTTCAAGCATAATTGATGGACAAAATAGAGAAGTCTGACAAACTAGAAAATCTTGTTGTATGCATATCATTGATGTTAATTATGTGGTTGGTCTTGGGCATTTATAGACATGTTGACATTGCTTGCACTTTTTTTGTAGGTTCATCACACTGCCACTCATTTGTTGCAAGCAGCACTCAAAAAGGTAATAGGACAGGAAACATCACAAGCTGGTTCGTTAGTGGCATTTGATCGTCTTAGATTTGATTTCAACTTTCACCGACCTCTTCTCGATAATGAGGTCATGCAAATTGAAAGTCTTATCAATAGGTGGATTGGGGATGATGCACTTCTTCAAACTAAAGTGATGCCTATAGCTGAAGCTAAAAGAGCTGGAGCAATTGCAATGTTTGGAGAAAAATATGGGGAGCAGGTTAAAATTTTAATACTTTCTGCTATCTCTGATAACAAGATACATGAAACTTGAAGGAAAATGTTTGTATCTGGAATCTTCTGTTTTACCTTGGTGAATTTTTTAAATAATCTTGTTTACCATCCTAATACCAAATTTCACACCAAGAAAATTTTGTGTTTTTTTGTCCGACGTTCGGAGTACATTACGGATGTAGCCCACGACTTCAGTCATAACAAAGTTAAAGCTTTTATGGGCCAAGTATTTCATAACGTTTAAGCATTTAGCGTGTTATAGAACCAAACAAGTAAGATTATTTTTAAGGCGAATTCAATTTGGAAAAGTTCTTCATGGATTAAGTAAAAACAATAAATATATTGACATTTAACTTAAATTCAAGATGCTTTTGAATTTTAGTCATGCCACTGTAATTTATTTTATTGAACTTTGTCGTTCTATACTATAATGTTTTAGGTACGGGTTGTAGAGGTTCCGGGTGTATCCATGGAACTCTGTGGTGGCACTCATGTCAGCAATACTTCTGAAATACGTGGCTTCAAAGTAATCTCAGAACAGGGGATTGCATCTGGCACCAGGCGTATTGAAGCTGTTGCTGGTGAAGCTTTTATCGAGTATGTCAGTGCCAGAGACAACTATATGAAGCAGTTGTGCTCCACTCTTAAAGTAAGTTATCTAGTATACTCTTCAAATGGATACAACTTGTTTTTATTCCTTTACTACGTCCCTTTGGAATTCGTCATACCATTATTTTATCTAAGAATTATGATCTGTATGTATCAGAGCAAGTAACCTCATTTTGGATCTCCACTTTAGTATTTGTGGTTGTGCAATTGCAATTTTCATTTCTATGGCAACATTTTCTAAACAACGTAGACTTAATTGTATCCTATTTGTTGTCGTCTTTTTCTTCTTTTTTTCCCTTCTTTCTTTTATGTATATCATGGCAGGTTTAGTCTATCCATTATGGTATAACGCCTGTCTCTTAAATAAGAAAAACTTCACTTCATTAGAAAACATCTTTTTCAATAATTATTGGTTTTCTTCCTGCATTCATACACTTTGGTTCTACCCTTTATGGAGATTCATCTTACATGTTATTCCAGTAAATATCAGAATCTTGAATTGGGAACTACAACCCGATTTATCGTAAAAATATTTAGGATCAATGGTTGGATCTTGCAAACTAGAACGTGTTTTTCTTGGATAAAGGAACAGATTTGATGAGTTATTTAGCTAGGCTCGTTTCAGAGGTGGTCATTGGCTTAAATCTGTATATCAACTTGTGCGGACACCCTTAAGCTGGTGTATGTTCTTTCCTAATTTCCTAACGTTTCTTGGCACAAACATCACCTTTTGTAGGTAAAAGCTGAAGAAGTAACAACCAGGGTTGATGCCCTTCTGGAAGAATTACGAATGGCAAAAAATGAAGTTTCAGAAATACGTGCGAAAGCAGCAGTTTACAAAGCATCAATTATTGCAGGCAAGGCATTTACTGTAGGAAGTTCAAAAGAAATCAGGTAAGATGCTCCCATTTTTGCATGCATGCATGTAACACCTCAGTCCCACATCGAAAGATATGGAAAAAATGTGTGTGTATATGGAATTAAATGATTAACAATAGTACTTTCAGTTATGACCTTTTGGGTGAGCATATGGTGGACTAAGATGACCAAAGAAGATAACTATTGAGTCAATGGTTTAAGGCCTTATTTGGATGGATTTGTTTCGATACGTCTGATTCCAGAATTGCCAAACAATACAAGTTGAACATAAATTACTAAATTATGTCCAGTTGAACAAACAAGTAAGCTTATTAAGAGCTCATAAAACTTGCACACCTGAGGAAGTAATATCATGAGCCGCGTCACTAGAAGAACATCTTGCTTGGTTATTCTTTTCTCTTTTCATTTCATCCTTTTTCCTTGGCAAATTATTAAAATAATATTGGTAAAGAATCATGAAATAACATGATGAAATGCTTTCCCTTGTTAAATATTTCTCCTCCAGGGTGCTAGTTGAGTGCATGGATGATATTGATGCTGATTCACTAAAGAGTGCTACTGAATATCTGGTGACAACTTTACAAGATCCAGCAGCAGTGATTTTGGGCTCATGTCCAGATGAAGGGAAGGTGAGTTTAATTGCTGCATTCACTCCAGGGGTTGTTGATCTGGGAATTCAAGCAGGAAAGTTTATAGGACCTATAGCTAAAGTGTGTGGTGGAGGAGGTGGTGGCGGGCCAAACTTTGCTCAGGCAGGTGGAAGAAAGGCTGAGAATTTGTCGAGTGCTCTTGAAAAAGCCCGTACTGAACTTGTCTTACTTCTGTCAGAAAAGACGGTATGCTGAAAGTTGTACCTACTGCGGTCAAGTTGTACATGAAATCATCGGCGGATCCATGTAAACTAGTAGCATACTGTTTCACTTTGGTAAGCGTGCTTAAATTGTTTTTCTCAATTCGTACATGTTGATGGAAACTTATCAGGCATTTCTGAGACTTGTATGATACATTGAATACGAAATAGTGTTATGTATATTATTATTATTACATCATATTAAGAAAAGCTTGAAAATTGTAATCTTTTGTTTTCCATTTGGAGGAGAAGCAGCGACTATTTGTAATGATACAGAATCGTCCATGACACTACTTTTTGACAGACCAACCACAAGAGTGATGTGGACACAAGGAATTAAAGATCATTCTCTTCTTTGCAGCTGTCTACCAGAGAAAAGATCATATGTTCTGCTATGACAAAAAAATGGCTTACAAAAACAAAATGATGCGCTTTTATGAGTGAATCTAGTAATAATAACTAACAACGTTCATTCTTTTGTCACAAAAATATTATTATTGCTGCTCCAACCCCCCATACCTCAGCAGCTGTAGGATAAGCTCCGTCCGAGTAGTAGTAGTAGTAGTAAAATTATTCTGCTGCTGCTGGTAGTAAGGCCCAAGTCCTTTGAACAAGGGGCTCCTTGATGAAGAGTTTTCTTCTAAGAGAGATAAGATACTCCATTAAAGTTGGTAAAATTTTCAAGTAATGACTTACTAGTTACTCAAAATGACCTATTAATTTTACTCATTTGTTTTTAATTTATGATAAGAAGGAATGACGGGGAGTATTACAATAATTAAAATTTTAATTACTACTACTACTTGTCTTGTTCTAATAAGTGGAGTAATCTATTATATATACTAAATCACAGTACATGGCACCATATATTGACAAATGTTCTTCTATCCTTTTTTAAATTATGAAAAAAATAATAACAAACCAATTATCTTAATTATATCCTATCCTTTTTTAAATTATGGATAAATAATAACAAATCAAGTAGAATTTAATCTCTTCAACAACCAATGAGCAAAATTTTATATGGATAAAACTTTCTAATTGAATTAGAGTTTGAAATAATGTTAATGATCACCTGACCTAATCCTCCATGCATATACATACATATGTCATTCACGTTTCGCACGATGGAAGAGTCATCACCATTGATGGTGAACGGAAACTAATATTGTTTCATTACCCGAGAACTAACAAAATGAGAGCTATTATATACACACATTATTACTTACTGGTTACAGTTATATGCAGGAGTGTGAAACATAACCCAGAAACGGGTGGAATTATTTCATTGGTTTGCCTATTTTCTAAATTTTTAGATATTATGTGCTAAAATTTGAGATTATTGCATTTGCATTTAGTTGCTGATATGCAGAATAATGTTTGCAATTGATTTGATTGATCTGATATTTGTATTGTCAATCGTGTTTAATTGAAAATTTTGGTGGGTTTTCAATTGGAAAGTTTGTGTTTAGATTAGAGCTATTCACGTTTCTTATATCAACAATAAGGAACTGGTTTATTTCTTAATTTGATTATTTAGTATCTTCATTATAAGTCTGTATTTTGGTTTTGTTAATATTATAAATAGACACAAACATGCAAGTATGCATGTAAATGATGAGGACATGAGGTGATGAGAGATATACTAACAATTTACGCTACATATTATATCATTGTTCATGTAAAGGAGAAATTGGTCACATAAACAAGTGTGTTTAGTCAGATTTAAGGGTTTTATAAGATTAAGGATATTAAGGCTTTAGAATTGTGAATTTTCCTTACAGAATTTTTGGGATCAATGTCCTACTTCGCATTTGTTGCGGGACAGAGCTATATTTCTAACATCATTGTTGCAGTTTTCATCAGCTATGGGTGTTTTTCATGGTTTTTAATTAACATATTCATCATCTATATTTATATATTTATACCATTTTCTTCTCTTTTTGTTATGGATTGTAAAAAGTTAAGTTGAGGCAACCCTTTCTTTGTAGTAAACAAAATACAAAAGTAGTAAAGGACAGGGAAAATAAATCAGTTGGCTACACTTTGGTCAAGAAAAATTGAAAAAAAAAATAGAAAAAAAGAGAGTAGAAAAAATGATTTGTCCACAAGTTGAGATTACTTAATTTGTCACGAGCTTGAAAGCAATAGTCATATACTTAGAGTATAATGCACAAACCAGTAAACTCTCACCACTAGCCCCTATAATGTATATTCATTTGTTTTTTTGTGTAAAATTTGATCATCGCACAATAATATACTATTTTCTTATTATATTTTAATTTATTAATTATACGCACACATTTATTATTAAAAATTTATTATTAAAAATTTGAATAATCCCGCCGCAACGCGGGGATTTGTATCTAGTTACTAGTAAAACTGGAGTGTATGTGTATTTAATTAATTTTATTGCAGTACTAAAATTAACTAGCTAAGCTAAGCTAGGTGGATAACAATTAATGCCAAGTAGGCGTAATTAATGTCTCACAAATGCAAATGCAATGCGGTCAATTTTGAGTGTTATGAAGTTGGAAGGTGGTTTGAGTTGCATGTGAATCGGCATATATATAATTCTGCTTAGGAGGAGGAGTTTTCGTAATTGGGATTGTTAAGTCTTTAACTAATTAATTAATGCCTCCTTCGGAGTCCGCGATATTAATTACTAACTTCAATTCAACTACTAATAGTAGTACTCCAAAAATACTCCATCATTTAAGTTATTAATTTTGAATTTGGATAGTATCGATTTATATGATCACTATTAACATACAAATTTTATACAATTATTATTTAATTGTAGAAAATTATTAGACTACACACTGCTTGAGCATATATATATGTATATATACTTCATAAATTATATATATTTAATTATTTGAATTCAATATCTTTTATGATTAAAAGAATTGAAGTTAATGAAATTAGGCAAATCATGAGACAACCTCCGCGTACTTCTGAAACTCGGTGTGAATGAAACAGTTACTTAATGCTTGTTTTTCCTTTTTAGATGTGTAGAACGAGGGATAAAAACTCTGATGCCTTTGCTTTGATCTTTTTTACAACTTTAATATTGTGTGATACTAAATTGTTAAATTAAATTACATAAAATTTTATTGTTTTAATTAATTTTAGAACCAAAACTGTACTAAATAAAATTACACTGCACGATTCAAAACCTCACCTCACCGATCACAAATAATTTTATGATTTTAAATTTATCAAATCATACCTAAACATTTTAAAAACACGTTGAACCTTGTATACTTGAGTAGTACTTTTTATATGCAACTAACTACTACTACTATATATTACTCTATCTACTTTTCCACTCTCCGCCACCCCTACCACCGTTACCATCACCATATCTCAAATTTCACAAACAATGCCAACCGATTTCATTTTATATACATACCTACACATATAGATTCAGTCCTATCAACAAAATGTACATCTAACATCCCCCTTCTTTTCTACTATGAGTGTTTCGTCGGAAGAAGCCTCAGCTTCAACTTCAGCTTCCGCTTCGGCTTCCTCTTCCGATCAACAGACTGAAGAGCGTTGTGGAAGCTATAATTTGAGCGCAGATGTCGGCGACTCTGAAAGTTCCATCAGTTTCTCTTGTGGCCGCTTCCGTGCTGAAGCTGCTTCCACTTCTGCGGCTTCGTCTCCGCTCGGCCGCCCTATTTTGACCGCCAATTCAGCCTTTCCGCCGCCGTTCATGTTTCCGGTGATTTGCGGCAAAGATGCGGTGCTTTTGGAGGAGATGCCTCAGAAACCGGACACAGATTTGTCAGGTAACTACTCTTAATTCTATATCTACTTTCTTTCATTTCACAGGATTAACCATAAATTTGTTGCTAAATTCTTCAAGATGATTTGGTTTATTTATTTGCTAGTCAAGTAAATAGAACCCTGCTCTGCTCTGCATCTCTAAATAATACTCCCCGTCATTTTATTGTTATCTAAATAATTATTCTCCTTGTTATTTTACAACTGCTGATTCAATATATGTTTCTACTTTCTATAATGCGTTTTGTATCATTATTATGTATTCATTGCACATTATTTTTTTTCATTATGTATTCATTGCACCTTTTTTTTAATAATCTATCTTTTTTGGAGGAATTTGTAGAAGTTGAGATGATGAAAGAAAGATTCGCTAAGCTTCTTCTTGGTGAAGATATGTCTGGAGGGGGTAAAGGTGTTTGTACTGCACTTGCAATCTCAAATGCAATCACAAATCTCTCTGGTCAGTGCAAATTTACTCAATTTCTCCTTTTCCTGTATTCGAATGTCTGAGATCTATATGTATATATCTCACTATTGGCCTGTTTGTGTCTTGAAATTTAGCCACTGTTTTTGGTGAACTTTGGAGGTTGGAGCCATTGGCACTGCAAAAGAAGGCAATGTGGTGCAGGGAAATGGAATGTCTATTATGTGTGAGTAATTCAATTGTAGAGCTCGTGCCTTCCCTACAACAATCCACTGGTGGAGGGACTTATGAAGTAATGGCAACACGACCACGGTCAGATCTATATATAAATCTCCCTGCACTCAAGAAGCTTGACGCTATGTTAATTAGCATTCTTGATGGATTTCATGATTTGGATTTTTGGTATGTTGATCGCGGCATTCTTTTAGCTGATGGGGATGATCGTGATGCCTATCCATCCACTGTTTATGGGGGAAGGCCATCGGTTAGGCAGGAGGAGAAGTGGTGGCTGCCTTGTCCAAAAGTTCCTCCAAAAGGGTTGTCAGAGGATGCAAGGAAGAGGTTGCAGCAGTGCAGGGATTGCACAAATCAGATATTAAAGGCAGCATTGGCAATTAATTGCAATGTGCTTGCTGAAATGGAAACTCCAAGTGCTTATTCAGACACCTTACCCAAGGTATGGCTTGGGGTTTTACTATTTCTGTCTAAAAATTTATGATACAGTTGAACTCTAAATTAACTTTTGTTATACATTTATTGCTCCACTGGTTTTCTGTAATTCTTTGAATCTGAGTATTTCATTATTTTGTGATGTGGTTTTAGTTGCCTTAATTCAATGGATTTTTTGGCAAATCACATTTTATGTGCTTGTGAAGAAGGGTTTAGTTCTAAAGTGAATATTAGTTTCATAAGCCATTCTGGAGAAAATTTGTCCAAAATGAAAACTTTTTCTCGTCCTTCACAAAATTTTATATTGTCTCCGGATAAAGCTGCCCTTTAGATTATATACTAATCTCCTTGGAATTTCAAAGGTTTGGTTTCCTTGCTTTATTATGATGATTCCGATTGTATAGGTTAAATGTTAGTGGGAAACATATTTGAGTTAATATTATTGATTTTCCATTTGCTTAAAGGGGTAAGAACTAAGAAATATGTTGCTATACAGAGTTATATACCATAACTTAGGGCCTAATCTAATTAGTAATTACTATCCATCAATTCTTTTTCACAGCTGTACCTTAACCTGCTAAGATTTAAAACTCTGAAGACACTTTTTCCCGCTTCTAAAACAAAGAAATGAAAAATAAATTAGCCCCAATGGTGGGAGAAATAGCAGAAGCCTAGAGAAATAAACTCAAAAGTCACTGGTTCCACTCCCCATACTTGGGGATCAAAATTACCTATAAAAAGAAAAGTAATGACAAAAAAACTTGTGAGTTGGATTAACGTTCCAACTAGAGGACTTGGAATTTAAAGCCCATGCTAGTTATGGTTTGTTTCCATATTTTTTTAATCAGCATATGAATACATTTCTAGAACTCCGCAGGAAATATATTTGATTAAAGTGTAGCTACAAAATTCCTTCTCCAAAAAAGACAAGTCATTGTCTCATTTAGCGATGCAACTATGAATGCAATCCAGACAGCAGAACTAGTTAGTGAATTCTGTTAGTCTAATAGTTAAAAGGAAGATAGTTGATTGGATAGCGCTAAAAACTGTTTTCCAAACTGTGCTTTTTGAAAAGGCTAACCATGAATCAAAGTTGTCAGCTTCATATTGATAGAAAATTGTTGCATGCAAGTTGCAGCACTAGGCATACAATAGGGGTATACGCTTTCTTCCATCGACTTTCTTTATTTACTTATCTTTTACCATTATCTACTGAAGGGCCTTCACAAGAAAGAGTAATGAAAAGGATATTCAAGTAGCTGCTCTCTTGGTCTTTATTTCATTAAATCCCTAGCATGAGTCTAATTAGATATGTAAATGTTGAGTAGGTAGGCACAGTGCGTTATGATTGTGATGCTAACTGTTTAGATGACCAAGGAGCAAGATATGAAGATAAAACAATAGAAAAATAGTATAGGTATCTTCCAATGTGACCAAATTATAATGCTTTGATATGGAATTAAATTGTTTTTCCATGGCTGATAGTTATAGATGTTCTCCTCAGTATAGGCTGTCTGCAAGGGAGGCTAGGGCTAAGATTATTGAGAACACATTTGATTAAGTTGGTGTAAACTTTGAATGAATTGAGAAAGGTCAAGAAAGGAATAAGTGATAAATAGACTCTTAGTATGTCGTTTTTCTGTTTGTCTTGGGAATAAACGAATTACTATCCAAATGCAAAACATTCTCAGCAGATATCCTGTTTTCCTTTATTTATAATGAGTTGCATACATATAGTTGCTTATCTCTCTTATCATCCTTTCTCTAATTATTTAATGCCCATGCAAATGCAGAATGGAAAGGCTTGTCTAGGTGATATCGTCTATCGCTACATAACTGCTGACCAGTTTTTGCCAGAACTACTTCTTGATTGCTTGGACCTATCATCAGAGCACCATACTCTGGAAGTAGCAAACAGGGTTGAGGCAGCTGTTCATGTATGGAAGCTGAAAGACAGCAAAAAACATACTAAACATTCGAAAGCTAAGCATTCATCATGGAGTGGTAAGGTAAAGGGCCTTGTCGCTGATGGTGAAAAGAACCATTTCCTAGCTCAACGAGCAGAGTCTTTGTTACATAGCCTGAGACTACGTTTCCCTGGCCTTCCACAAACTGCTTTAGACATGAACAAAATTCAATACAACAAGGTAAATGTCCTAACCCCTTTTTTTGTATGCAAAGAGCAAGAACTAGTTATAAGTAGAAATCAAGTGTATGCAAACCCATACCACCACCATTTAAGAACATTAGGCTAGTCTTTGCTTTTCTGAATGTCTATTGTCATTGTGATCAAGGGGAAGCGATTAGTTCAGCTTTGGGTAGGTGTGCTCTCTCTCAAGTTGTTCATGTATAATTCTCATTTGTATCAGCATACTTCCACTCGTGGCACAGTTTTCATTAGAAGTTTTGGAAAATAATTGCTAAAATACGTGAAAGTTAGTAGTTAAAAACTTAAGTGGAGTAGAGAAATGTGTTATGAAATAGGCTTAATGATGTGTGTGTCATTTTTCGATAGGAGTTGCTATTTTTGCAAGGTGTTTTTCACATGAGCTGTATCCGCTCTCATGTGAGAGGGGGCTTTCAAGGAACTGGCAAAATAATACATGGAAATAGTCTTCTCCTTTATGATAAATGAAGACATTTTGAGACAACGAAATGATTAGAATTCGATGTTTTGAGACAACGAAACGATTAGAATTCGATTTACTTTTTGGCTAGCTACTCATTTAGCACAAATAGACTGTTTCCTACCTTTCTTTCTTCTCTTGCAGGATGTTGGGCAGTCAATTCTTGAAAGCTACTCAAGGGTGATGGAGAGCTTGGCTTTTAACATAATGGCAAGGATTGACGATGTCCTTTATGCAGATGATGCTGCCAAGCGATGTGCTGCTGCAGAATCTATGCCCTTTTTTAGCAGCGGAGGTTTGGCTGGTCTTCCCATCCAGAAGCGGAT
Organism: Panax ginseng; assembly: GCA_020205605.1. Lineage (NCBI taxonomy): Eukaryota > Viridiplantae > Streptophyta > Magnoliopsida > Apiales > Araliaceae > Panax > Panax ginseng. Next base: position 103,091,343 of record CM035141.1, on the reverse strand, counting down.
GTCACCAAGCCCATTCTCGATTCAACTCACCCCTTATACTTCTCCATTTGCGAGCCCATTCTGTTCATCTCCTCCCATTACCAGAAGCCCTGGTAGGGCACCTACCCCTATACACATGAATGGTCTCAAGGGGGTGACAAGCCAGAAGTTACAGATACCAATGCCTGCTGATTTGGAGAAGCTATGGTCGTATGCTGGGAACCTCAGTGCCAGAAGGATATCTGGGGATTCTCCAGAGCGTGATTAACGTAACGGATTCATCAATTAGAAGGTTAGATCTTGAATATGTCTCTATGGTATAATATCATAGTTAAAGAAGTTTTCCACAAGGATTTCTCATCAATTTCCTAGATGGAGAAATAGAATTATTTTCACGCTATTATATTAAGAAATCAATTTCCTTACACCTCACAAATTCACAATTGTTCTCATTTCCTCAATATCAGTAAACTGAGTAAAGATTGCCAATCATGGTGCCAGAAAAATTAAATTGGTTTCTTTTTGCTCGCAGGTGATTGTTTTTAGTATATCACTTATAGTAGAGATACAATACAACCCATAAATCATAGTAATTCAGTCGGGGTAAATATGTTCTCTCAGTAAACTGGCGAGTGCACTTCAGCAAATACAATTGTATTATATGTTATGGAACACCAGGGCAAATGTTAAAAGTTTTGGTTTAGGAGACTATGAGAAATGCTCTGCCAACCGAGTTGTAATAATATAACTTGGTAGAAGATGCTAAAGTGAAGAAAATGTATTCAAATAAACAACTTTGACATTGAAATAATCCAAAATGGCCGTCATGGTCTCACCTTTACATTTCATCAGATGAAAGTGAGTTTGCCATACACAACAGTAGATGAAAAACATAAAAGCAGCAGAAATTTGAGGACATGAACAAGTCTTATATTAGAGAAACAGGAAATGTCCGACTTTTTCAGTGATAGAATGGCAAAATAAAAATGATTTACAGCATAAGAAGAGGAGGATGAGGCAACCAAATGGCAAGAAATACAAGTGAGAGGTGGAGGATGAGCAAAGCAAGGAAGGAGTGTTTGATTTCTTATTAAAAGCTGCTTAAAAAGATAAATGATAATTACCTTTGAATCTACAAGATTAACAAAGTGCCTGGTTAGTTAAGGTGGGCAGCTTAGCTTGCCAAACAAACACACATATTATATGTATATGAGGTTCTTGAAGAGAGGTTGATTATGAAAATTCCAATTCAATGCTTGTCAGCAAAACATGGAGTCACTGATCAAAAATCAAACTACACCATAGGCAAATACCAATCAATGATGAATATTTAAAGTCATTGAAATGAAAAGAAAATTACTTATTCCAGCAAAAAAGTCAAAATACAATGAGATTTACTAAATAAAATATAAAGAAATCACATATTGAAGACGGTCATCACACCATTTTTTTTTGGGTTAAGAGTCATCACATCATAAATAGGATGTACCAGTGCAACCATGAATTTCCTTGCACCTTATAACTTGAGTTTACAAGGTGAATGACATGAGGCCACCAGCTGCAGAAATCAAAGTGTATCTACACAAATATCATGGACAAGCATCCATCCATTGAAGCTTTGTTTCTGTGTACTTGCTTGATTGAGAGTTCAATATGTTACACACTCAGTTGATTCAACCCGACCTGATACAGATTAATGAAACAATTAGTTTTCGTGTCCCAGATTATGAACAAAGTACAATATATTCTACTTTTGAAGTAATATATACTTTATATACTAGTTTATAAATTTCATATAGGGAAACAATCAAAACACCAAACTATAAGATACAAATCGATTACACACCTCTTTTTTGCCAAATTCAACAAACCAATTAGTCCATCGTGCTCTTAGTATATACAGCTAACAAATTATTATTCCACAACGAGCAAAAAGAGCCAAATAAATATACCAAATCGTCAGACTAGGTCCCTGTTTTTAAAGGAAACTAGTTCAAGATCGTATCATTTCTCTAATTATTTATTTGTATTTGGTAATGTCACTAAATGAATTCAACACTACAAAAGACATCATTCATATAAAAAGTGGTTAAACTGCATTTCTAATGCCTAACAAGACAACTGTAGCCAGGTCTCTTATTAATAAAATCCAATTCAGCTACACTTTCCTCGTCATTCTATCAGTGTAGAATGCCTATTTTTCAAGCATGGCTTTCAAAGAAACATTAAAACAAAAACATCTCAATACAAGCTAATCAACACACAAAACATATCATATAAAAAAACAAGAGATATAGTAAAGAGTACTATGTGCCCTTCACCATCTAATAGACCGGCAATGATTCTGCACACAAAATATTCTTGTTAAAGGGGCTAAATTGCATCTCATTTCTCATGGCATATTGATGGTCAATTATCTCATTTCTCATGTGCGAGCTCCTCGCCATATGCCAGAAAGCAACCATTCGTGAGCACAGAGTTAAGCAGGCATTATTATGCAACTTAGTGTGCACTCTGCAATAATTACCAAACATTGTGACACACAATCAAATATCACACAAAGCAACCATTCGTGAGCACACAGAGTTAAGCAGGCATTATTATGCAACTTAGTGTGCAGTCTGCAATAATTACCAAACATTGTGACAAAGCAGACTTCTTCAAACTAAAAAATGGTATCTAAGCTGATGCGAGTAAAAAAGGAAGATCATTTCATTAAAAGTTATACAGAAATATATCAAGCCAGGCATGGCAATGGAAAAAACCACACTTACTTCCAACATAGTCAGAGGCGAAGAAACCCAAGCAGGGGGTGGCCAAAACAGCTCAGAAAAACCAGGATAATTAACTAAAGGACCAATACTCCCATTCTCCAAATCAAACACACCAATTCCACGACTCTTCAACACACCATCTTCCACTTTACCCGAATTCGTAAACAATATGCAGTTCCCTATGCATCCTCTAAAATCAGAATCCGATGCTGAAAACGTACAATTATCACCCAAAAACAATATCCTATCCCCCAAGCTCTCCACCTTAACCCACTCCTCCCCTCTTCTATCCAACTTAAATACCTCAAACCTCACAGTTCTTTCACTCATATAACAATCAAAATCCTCATAAAACTCAAAACCCTCATCATACCCCAAATCATCCTCGGGCCCACTACTCAAATACTTATCAACCATATATAGTTCACCGCATGAATCCACCAACAGCTTCTTGTCCCCACCAAAAACCGAATCCGCTACAAATTTAACCATCATTGGCGACCCGGTATCCACCATTACAGTCCTGCCCGTACTATCAACAGCATAAAAATGGCCTTTAAAAAATATCACATCATCATAAGGTGAAGGCATGTCATCAATTATGGTCCATTTTTTATCACCAGATTTCAACAATGCTAATCTACCAGACACATGAATGGTTAAAATTGCAAAATCATCACTACCCAAATCACAAAAAGCAACCTTTTCCGAGTAAAGACTACCCGCATCGCCGATGGAATTAGCAAACGGGCGATAGTTGATGTACTGAAGAGTGTATTCATGCCCTACTTCGGAAACCCTGAAATTAAACAAATCGAGTGTTGTGGGGAAATTAGCGGGGAGGGGTTTGAATTCGTCGCGAGTGAGAGGATTCAAAAGGTGGCATCTTTGGGGATTGTCTCGTTCGAGTTTGACGAGCCAACCAGCAAACGAGGGGGGTGTTTGGGGTAATTCGAGTAGGAAAATGGAGCGCTTGGAGAGATAAAAACCCCAGGTGGTATCGGAGATTCCGTTGTTTGGGAGGATTGGGAAACGTGAAGGGGATGATTGGTAGGGTATGGGAAGGACAGAGGATCGCCAGGAAGTGCAGACGGATCGGAATCGGAGGAGATCGATTTCGGAGTCGAGGTGTTTGGCTACAAGGTCTAGGAGTTCTCTGGGAAGCTGAGACCATTTCGCCATGGAAGATAAGAATGATATAGATTTGTATGATGAAACTGAGTCAAATGATCCAAGTGAAGAATAGTATTGTATTAATGAACACATTTTTATATAATCTAAATTTATTATTTCCTTCCTTGAAAGCACTTTATTTACTTAATAAATAAATACAAATACTATTTCTTACAATTTATTTAAGCTATAATTTATTCAGAATAAACTGCCACAAATTAGGGCGTAATATTCCACCAACCTAATCATGTTTATTTGTAAAAAATATATATTTAATATTAGATTATTTCTCTTAATTTAATATTATTTTAGGTTATTTAATTATTTAAGAACAGACTATTAGTCCTTTGACGTAAATTATTAATTCTATAAAATTATTTGATAAGATGAGATTATTAATCCCTTATAAATAATAATAAAAATAATTTAAAATTTAATAAAATAATTTTAAAATAAAATAAATAATTTTATTTTATTTTTATTTTTTTTCTTAAAGATCACCCTGCAATATTCCAGGGAGACGGTATAATTTTTCCGCCCACAGCACATAATCCTTAATAAATGCTTTTACACTAGTGACTTCCCGAACCGCTAAATGGCTCTAGTCCCTATTAGTACTAGTTTATAAGTAGGAGAAGATATAGAGATTATATCGAGTGCAGAGGCAAATATGGCGTTTGCAACATTTATGTCTTCCTCTCCGATACCAAATCTCTACTGCCTTCGAAACAATCGCCCAACAATTTCTAAACCAAGAACCATCATTCGATCTTCTTCTTCTTCTTCTTTATCATCATCGGTAGTTTCGACCACCCAATTTGATCTGAAAACGTATTGGACAACCCTGATTGGAGAAATTAACCAGAAGCTGGACGAAGCAATTCAAATCCAGTACCCTCAGCAGATCTATGAGGCCATGCGCTACTCTGTTCTAGCTAAAGGTGCTAAACGAGCTCCCCCCGTTATGTGCGTTGCTGCTTGTGAGCTATTCGGCGCCAACCGCCAAGCTGCCTTCCCCACAGCCTGCGCCCTCGAAATGGTTGTCAAAACCTTTCTCTCTCTCTCTCTCTCTTTTTGTTAGTATAATCTTTTTTTATTATAATTGGATTCATTTCGGATTTGATTCATTTGAAAGTTGTCTTCTTTTTATTAATTTGCCCTCAAAAAGTTGACTTTGTTCAGTTAGATGGTGTACGAGAGGAGAATTAAAGAATTTGATTGTTCAGATACGTTGAGACTAAAGACATTTGAGATTGATGGAGAAATTTAGAAAGAAAAAAATATAGGTGGTTTTAGGTGTATCTCGTATGCGCCATACTAAGAGAATTAACCACACACAAAAATAACTTTATCGTCCCTATCTATTTCTACAAGACTTGCACATATTCAGACCATATCCATTCTATAGTTCAAATCACTTCAAAATACTACAGTGGGTCATAACTCGCTCTATTCCAAAAAGTACCCTTCTCTTTCTAATGTTGATTCCTAGAAACATATCTCAACCTTTTGTTAGTGCGTGTCTATAAAATTCTTTCGGTTATTTCTCTTTCTCTATAGTAAAGAGGTATGTGAAGCAAGAAAGAGCAAGCATAAGTAAAGAGAAGTGAAGAAAGTTTTGAGCTACTAGGTCTGAATCTGTAAAGCCACTATTTTGTGGGTTTGAGTTTTTTCTGCGAGGAATGAGACTACCTATTAACGAGAAAAGAAACTTTTTATGAAATGAACTTGTGTTTTGTGATTGAGAGTGAAGTCAAACGTCGCCGAAAATAAATAATTAAAACCATCTTAGACTTTGTATCATAAAAAATCTTTATATATGCATTTGTGCTGTCTCTGATCGTTATAGCTCATCTTACATAGGTGGCTTTCAAATTTAAGGTGATCGAGGAGAAATTATTTCTGATTGATGCTTGTCTAGATAATATTTAAATATGACAATAGATGCTTCATAAACTTGAAAATACAGGCTTTTAATTTTTTGGGGATTTGATCATAACGCAACGTTTAAACATGAGAGATGAGGTTGAAATTGTTTGACATATGACTGTTCCTTTTCTATCTTGCTTAAAGAAAGTATAACTCAACAAATCAGATATAGGGTTGGATTTGCATTTGATTCAGTTTTTGCTGACACCTTTTGTTTGAATAGTATGTTTATTGATATTGCTTCATAAATCTGATTGGTGTCTACCTATTTCTTCTTCTGTATTGTGTTTTTATAGGTTCATGCTGCTTCATTGATACATGATGACTTGCCATGCATGGATGATGATCCATCCCGTCGAGGCCGACCCTCAAACCACACAATCTACGGCATTGACATGGCAATTCTTGCTGGTGATGCCTTGTTTCCTCTAGGCTTCCGCCACATTGTCTCCAATACCCCCTCTGACCTCGTCCCTGAATCCCGCCTCCTCCATGTTATAGCTGAGATAGCTCGAGCAGTGGGTTCCACAGGCATGGCGGCTGGCCAGTTCCTTGACCTAGAAGGTGGACCCAACTCAGTAGAATTTGTCCAAGAAAAGAAGTATGGTGAAATGGGTGAGTGCTCGGCCATATGCGGAGGTCTCATAGCAGGTGCCTCGGATGATGAGATAGAGCGGCTGAGAAAGTACGGTCAAGCGGTTGGAGTTTTATATCAGGTTGTTGATGATGTGTTAGAAGCGAAAATGAAGATTCAGGAGAATGAAGATGAGAAGGCAAAGGGTAAAAGTTATGTGAGCGTGTATGGTGTGGAGAAGGCTATGGAAGTGGCTGAGGATCTTAGAAAAAGGGCCAAGAGAGAGTTGGATAGCTTCGATAAGTATGGTGAGAGGGTGCTTCCCCTCTACAGCTTTGTAGATTATGCTGTTGATAGAGGTTTTAGTGTAGGTGATCAAGTTTGATGGACAAATTTTTGATCAATCGATTTGTATAGTTCTGTTATTGTGCTTATTAGTCTAAAAAGTAAAGTAGGAGTTGTGGTTTCAAATACACGAAGCAAATTTCTCACATTATGGAGTTCAGCATGTCAGTATTTCAGCTAGCTTATGGGTGAAATGAGAGTTTTTTAGTTGAAGAAGAAAAGAGGAGGAGGGAAAAGAAGAGAAAGTCCTCTGTTTTTTTTCCCTTCACTTTCTCTCTTCACATATGACCTCTATTCTTCTTATCGTCTTCTCCTTACAAATGCAATGAAGTCTTTAATGTTTAGCTTTTTTCGTATATAACTGTGGACAAGTACTAACTAAGCAGTCTAAACTCGTTAGGTACCCTTTTATTGAAGAGGACCAGTTTATGCTCCCATCAAAATTAAATCCCGAACAATTAAGTTAACGTTGGTATATGTTTTAAATGAAACTAAATTAAGTGTTCTTCTTGACTTGTAGATCTTTTCATATAGTTACATTAAGATTTATGTAGTATTTATGAAATTTTATAACATTTACTTTTTTTATATAATAAATAAATTTAATTTTTAATTTTTAGATTACGTATCAAAAGAAAAGTAAGAGGTTTAATACTTGGTGCTGATTTTCTGGGACTTGTATATAATTTATTATTATATTTACGTTCACACAGGTAAACAAAGGGAAATGTAAACAGAAATTTTTTTATTTTTTATTTCTAGAGGCACAATATATATATAGAGAGAGAGAGAGAGTTATATGTATTATATAGTCGGCATACGGCGTTCACCCATCTTAGCTCAAAATAATCCAAAAAACTACTCCCTCAGTTTTAAAATAATAGACGTTTTAGAACAAAAAATTTATTCTAAATTATCTATCGTTTATAATTTTTTAGGAGAATATATTATTTATTTTTTTATATCACCCTTATTTTTTCTCATTGTCCCAAGAAATTCTCACCTTTAGTATTAATAGTTTTTAACTTTCCATAAAAAGATAGTGATAAAATTTCACACAGATTTTAATTATTAAATAATTTTTTTAATCCATATATAAAAATCTTAAATAATACTATTTATTTTGGAACGGAGGGAGTATGTTTATAGCCGTCAACCGATTTTATACTAAACAATTGTTGGGTTTACATGCATTTTTCTCTATTTAATTTAACCCGGTGCCATTTATTTACCCCCATTTTCTGACTCCTTAGAAAAAAGAGGAGAGAGAAAATACTGAGGAGTCATCGGGGTCCGAGACGATGGAACAGAGCCTGGATCTCCTCCCCTCAGCACTCCTCGCTACAATAATGACGAAGCTCGACGTCCCATCCATCTGTTCCGTCGCCTCCACTTGCAAAACCTTCAATTCCTGCACTTCCCAAATCCTCTCCTTCCTCCCCAATTTTTATCTCCTGGTGAACTATTTTTCTCTCTCTTATATCTAGATCTTTTATCTTTAATTCCATATATGGATTGCTTTTATCTTTAATTCCATATATGGATTGTAAGTTTTGATGAATCTGGCATTGATAAATATTGGTAACAGGACATAGCTCCATCAATCGAACTATTGAGGCCTTTGTTACCTCCGAATAACACTTACCTTCGAACTCTAAAAGTTGATTGCACGCGACTCGATGATTCCTCCATTGATTATCTCCTTCGTCCTTCCCTGCACGACCTTTCGCTCCACAATTGCGCTGATTTTAGCGGAAAGCTTCTCTCAGAGGTCGGTGAACGATGCAAAGACCTCAGGTTCGTTATTTTCCTCAGTTTCACTCCCATTATCTTGTAATATGTACCAATTTAATCTTTGTGCTAAAAATTTATCTGCTCCGCACTTAAATTTATCGTGAATCTATAGTTTATAAAAGATTGTATGCTGGTTGGTCATAGTTTATAACTACTTTTTAGAGTTGTTTTACTAAATAAATTGTTGTTTAAAGTTGCCATTTTTAAACTCTTTTTCTTACGTGCATTTTTGTCATCGGGATTACAACTTTTAATGTACTCTTGTTAAGGAAATAGTTTTAAAATGATCGTATTTGTGTATTTAGGTTGAACTTCTGCTCGAGTTCAGTAAGACTTTTTAATTTACGTCGAAGCATTGTGTATTTACTTTTCTTCAGGTCTCTGTACTTGAGTTCAGTGGCTGATAAAAGATGGCGATCAATTTGTGTATCTGATCTAGAGCAATTACTCAGTGGTTGTACTCAATTGGAAGTAAGGTTTTATTTCTAGATTTCCTTCTAGAATATTACTACCTCCGTCCCACAATAAGTGCTTTTTTAGGCTTAATATTTTTTCCCAAAATAAGTGATGTGTTAGAACTCCAATACAATTTTTGCAATATTTTCTCATATATGCCCTTATGCATTCAATGGTATTTATTGCATCTTCCCATCACTACAATTAAATGACACTCATTGACTCTTCAACTTCAAAGAAAATATATTAAGGATATTTTTGTCATTTTAACTTGTGTATTGGTATGTGTGATTTAAGCTAAAAAAGCACTTATTATGGGACAGAGGTAGTACTAAATTGGTTTTGATGTTCAACAGTCTAACTGGACATAGTTGGTAATAGATGTTAGTATAGATCGGTGATTAGACTGAACTAAGGTTTGGTTCTGGCTCCATTATGAATTCAAGAACTTAACTGGGCATTGTGGGTTTGGATCTTTGATATTGATAATTAGACTGTGTTATGATGTTATCTCACTTACATTAATTGGATTGGGCATTTCTCAAATAAGAAAGGTTTCCCCTTTTTATCTGGTGCTAGCGATGATTTGTTGATCTAGAAGTATCTTAGTCCGGTTGGGAATTTCTGTCTATACGCTTTAGGTTAGTCACCTTTATACCAATGCTTCAGCGACCATTTTAAAAACATTCTGTTAGGTTGACTGCTTTTCGTTTAATAATGCTTCAAATGAAAGTTGTCAAAGAAATGGCAAGTTCTTCAGTAGTATATGTCTTCATGTTTCAAAATCCTTTACGCAATATGGCAGTTCTAGTTCCTCATAAAATAATTATTTAAAGTCAACAGATTGTCATCCTTAAATGATTTAGATGTACGATTGTAAAAATTGTCAACAGATTGTAAAAATTGTTTCCTTCTTCAATTCTAAATACTGTAATTTAAAGAAAATCAGGTTTTGTATATTATCTATTTTTTGTTAAATTTTTCTTTTTGAATTTGTCGGTCTTACTTATTTTTAATCAACCGCACTACTACCTTTCTCTCAACCAAGTTATTTATTTATCATGTACTCCCTCCGTCCCATAGTTATAGGCTGACTTTCCATTTTGAGATGTCCCAATATATAGGCTACTTACTATTTATAAAATTTAGTTGGTTCATTGTTTTACTTTTATGCCCTTATAATAAATATTCAACCATTACTCTTTTTTTGAAGAAACAACATTCAATGTCATTATTTTTATCACCACATTTAATGTTGTTGTATTCTCTTTGGTTAAAGTTTATGGATTTTAATGGTCAGTACACGTCAATCAATGAAGTTGAGAGTTTCAGTGTGATAAGTAAGGAATAATTAACTTATTCATTAATTCCATATTAAGGGGTATATGTGGAAAATTTATGTTAAAAATTGTCACTTAACTGATTTTCTTAAACTATGTGCCAAAAGAAATCAGCCTATAACTATGGGACGGAGGGAGTATGATATAAGCAAGAGATAGTCCCAGTACCACTTATTGATAGAAGAACCCTACAGTAGCCAGAAAGGATCTCCTCTAATTGTTTGTAAGTTAGTTATATCTTATTCTTTTTTGTCTGCAACAATTTCTTTTCTGTTCTCTTCTGAAAGTTTACATAGACCTGATACATGTTTTATTTAGTTTATATACCTGGAGCAGTGGAGCTTCACAAAGTTTCTCTTCTCCAATTAATAGCTCTAGTAAGAACTTTGATACTTACGTGAGCTCTTGTAAAATCTTCCCAACTTGTCACGATACACCAGGTTTGTTAAAAAAGAAACCTATCACAAGACATAAAATCTCTTCCCCACCCCCAAAAAAAATAAAAAAATGCTACACATAAATTAACAGTGAAACTCTATGGTCTTTTGAGTAGTAAAAATGAATTGGGCATGGTTATTTTGATAAATAAGTTAAAAAATAGGCTTCAATGATGTCTTGGCCTAATGGTAAGACTGAGACTCTGGAACCATTAGGTTCCAGTTTCAGTTCTTGGTGATTTTGTGCTTTTTCCTTCTTGTGAGATTTTCTTTCCCCTTTATATTGGAAATTTATTTCCTACTTATTGTGAGGCTTTTATTTCACCTATAGAAGGTTAGGTTTACTTAATGTTGTACTTAGAGATTGTTGAGATTAGTTATGTTGTTCATTGTACTTGTATTCATATTCCTCCATAGTGAGGGTGTTCATAAAGAAAAAAAGTTAAAAAGTAGGCATAGTATTAGTGTCCTTTAGTAACTTTGACCTTGAAAGAAAATATGTGCCTATTTTGGCTTTGATGCTGCTTGAATGAGATGCTGGATATATGAAGCATCTTTGTCAAAATTCTTGCACTTCATTTGATTCATCTCTATCTTATCAAGGCATCAATTGGTGAATTATATGATGATGATAATAAATACAAGTTAAGTAATGCCTAGGCCTTTTCTTTACTAGATTTGAAGTGTAATCACTATTTTTCTGGAGGTTCAACTTTTAATATTTCTTGATTTTTTTTTTGGTTCGTGTTATCAATTATCTATCTTCCATTCAATTTATTTTCTTTACCTATTTTACCCTTGCTGGATCGGCAGGATATCCGTATCTCTTGTTAAAGTTGGTCTTGCATTATGTTAACAGTAAGTAAGGAAGTTTACTTGTGACATGTATTAATGTTGTACTATAACTAAATTTTGAAATTGAACATAGATGGGAAAGCTATATCATTATGATGCTTTTGCTCAAAATTGATTTACAAAAGAGGAATGGGAAGTTGTGGGACTGTTTAGGAGTAGCTAATTTCCCATTTACCTCATTAATAAGAATCAAAATTTTCAGTCAGATTTCTTGATGTTTATCAAAGCGTACCAATGATGTGCTTGTGTTACAGAAAGTAATCAATTTAATATATTTAAATGGAAATGGAAAAAATATAAACTAGAGAAACAAAATAGGGTGTGAACCTTTGCCAGATAAAAGTGCATGGAGATATGTAGTTGCTTTTGCATTGTCTATAACTAGTATGCCAAAGTGCCACTAAAATCCATGCATAATTTCCTTGGACTCCACTTTAATTGTAGGTATCTAAAACATTATCACATATATTTTTGCCCAAGTAAGAATGACTAGTAAACAATTGTGTTGGTTATAGCTCTCCCACTATCAATTTGCCCTTAACTTGGGTAACTGGGATTCATGTCTATACCAATCATGCTACCTGATACCTCCTACAGTTGTAGTTTCATTTAGTGTTTTCACTCGACATTCTTCAGAAATTCATTAATTTGTTCTCTAACACTGTTGTTATGTTTGTAGACTTTGATCCTGATGTTTGATGTCTCAGTATTTCTTCGTCACAATTTTGCTCGCGTCTGGGCTTTGGCTTCTTCTAAACTCACTTGTCTTGAGATTGGATACATTTCTTCAGTAATGGTGACCGAACTGCTTAGCCCAACTGTGGGACCCCAACATTGGCCAAATCAAATTCAACCACCTGTCTTGCCAAGTATTCAGAAGTTGTGGCTTGCAGTAGACTATATTACTGACACTATGATTGGTACAATATCTAAGAATCTCGCCTCTTTGACTCATTTGGATCTTGAGATGCACCAATAATAGAACCATCAGTTACTTTTGACCTAACCAACTCCGACACAATCGATTAACCCACAAGGAAAATTGAAACACCTTTCTTTTGGTCGAAGCCAGGAGTTTGTCGCTACATACTTTAAGAGAGTTAATGATCTTGGGGTTCTCCTCATGGCTGATAGATGCTCAAACATGGAAAGTATATGTCTTGGGGGATTTTGTCGGGTTACTGATACAGGATTCAAAACAATCTTGCATTCTTGTGCTAGCTTATACAAGTTCAGGGTGTCTCATGGGAGCCAATTAACTGATCTGGTGTTTCATGACATGTATGCGACTTCCCTGTCTCTCACTCATGTTAGCCTAAGATGGTGCAATCTTTTAACAAACCTTGCGTTCCTCGGTTGGCATCTAACAGGGATCTTAGTGTTCTGGACTTGAGAGATTGTAGAAACCTAGGGGATGCTGCTCTTGACGATCGGCACTCTTCCCAAATTGAAAACTTTGCTTTTAGATGGTTCTGATATAAGTGGTGTGGGATTGTCATACTTAAAAAGAGAGTGATAAGTTAAGCTTGTTTGATTTGTCAGTTAGAGGGTGCAAGAGACTTACAGACAAGTGCATCTCGTTTCTATTTGATGGCTCTTGTAGCAAGGAATTGCGAGAATTGGACCTGTCAAATCTTCCTAACCTATCTGATGCTACTGTGCTGTTACTTGCAAAAAGTCGTGTTCAAGTTGTTGAACTCCGGATGCGACAATGTCCACTTATAGGTGACACTTCAGTCATGGCTTTGGCCTCAATGCAGGTTGATGATGACAGATGGCATGGCAGTAGCTTGCGATTGTTGGATCTTTTCAACTGCGGAGGAATTACCCCACTTTCATTTCGGTGGTTAAAGAAACCTTATTTCCCTAGGTTGAGATGGTTGGGTGTGACAGGGAGTGTGAACAGGGATCTGATAGACGCTTTAGCTCGAAGTAGACCATTCTTGCACGTTTCTTTTCGTGGTGAAGAGCTGGGAACAGACCAGTGGGACAACTCAGATGATATGTACATGCATGATTATGAGGAAGTTGATGAACTTGAGCAGTGGCTTCTTGATGATGATAACGAGACTGATGATGAAGACATGGAGGATGCTGAGTATAATGTAGAGGAGTGACTTGAAAGTATTGGTTAGTCCCCTATTCCTGATTCTGGTGCTGCTGTGGTTATAATCGTATTGTTCTCTTTGTTGTGAAATTATACAGTATATGTAGACATGATTTTACATTGTACATTAAAACTCAGTCTAGATTGTATAATTAATTATCTATTTTTTTTTTTTGTTGTTGTTGTTGTTGTTGAATAATGGACCTTAGAAATTCTCAAGTGGCAGATCATGCATCTCTCGTTTATAGTCATCCTCCTAATATTCCCCCTATAAACTTTTAGAAAGCTAATGCTTCCTCGAGAAATCATTAGTGGATTCCTGGTCCCTCATCTTTCAACTGAAGCTTTATATCCAAATGGAGTGACATTTTCCATATACTCAAGTTTGGTGTCCACTGAAAGCGATATTAAATGTTCCACTTGCCACCGATCATGGTGGGAAAGAACACAACCACGGTTAGGCTATCTCCTCCCTTGGTCTGTAACCTCTTTTGAGGATTGACAAGGGATCATATTTGATAGTCTTTAGGTTGTTCATGTGCTAGTGCTAGTGCTAGTGCTAGTGAGGGGGACTATCAACTTTATTCTGTTTGAAGTTAGGTTACACGTATATAAAAATGTTCTCTTGCTAACATCAAGGAGTGGATGTTCATTTAGAAAGGCAGTTTCAGTTTTTTACATGGTAAAAAGGTTTTAAAAAATCTTTGATAAAACTAGACCAGATGGCGAAGTTAAAAGGTATATGTAGCAATTAGGCAACAAAAATGATGCTTTGAGTCCTCGTGTGGAACTTCTACGATTGGCAACTGGAGTTTTAATCGTGCATGGAATTAGATTCCAAGTTTAAGACCTGCCTTCCTGACTCGAAAAGTCTCTTTAACTCGAACATATCCAAGTTATTCTCTGTTACCTAGAGGACTATTGGAAATATCACTTTTTCACTATGCGAAATACAAATCAAATCGAACAAACCTTCTCTCCGCCGCCAATGTCTATATATATCCATGAGCACTTCTTATCTATCCTGGACAAGATTAAACCCTACAGCAAAAGCGAGCAGCCAAAGGAAAATCATATGAAGATTGACAAAGAGGTGTTCCATCCAGTTCACCCACAACATAGGCGGCTAAAGCTGGAATACTCGGAGACTCCTTTCAACTGTGATGGGTGTAAAGAAGCCGGGATCGGCCTCAAATACAAATGCCTGCAGTGTGACTTTGACTTGCACAAGGCATGTGCGGTTGCACCATCTAATTTCACTCATCCCTTTTACCCAAAATGCGACTTCAAATTCTACTATCAACCCCCTGGCCCCGAGAGGAGATGTGATGCATGTCAGAAGGATGTGGTGGGATTCACATATCACTGCAAAAGATGTGATTTCGATCTTCATCCTTGCTGTGCGAATCTCCCCCAAGTGTTAGATGATGGGGAGAAGAACCTCCATCTGTGTCTCAAACTTTGGTATCCGTGTCATCACTGCGGAGGCAAAGGGTCAGGTTGGTCTTACAGGTCCGAATGTAAAACCTATAATCTTCATGTCTCATGTGTGAAGGAGCTGCTACTGGAGAGCTGGCAAGCCACGTATTTGAATGTGGACAAGAACAAGGTGAGGAATCTGCAAACTAATATCCCCAACCTTAAAGGAGCACCGAGAAGAGGAGGAAATGTGAGCAAAATGGCTGGTGTTGCTATTCGTGCTATTGCATCTGCGGTCCTGGGAGATCCTACGGCTGTATTAGCTGCAGCAATCGGGGCTTTCGTCTCCAAATAACAAAAACCAAGTATGATCGTAAAGAAATGTGCTTAGCTCTTTGATGCTATATATCGTGTTGCCATTGGATTTCTCTTATGTGGATTGTATATATAATTAGTATCTAAAAGCATTTATATATATATATATATATATATATATATATATATAGGCTAGTGATCAGGGTCCTGAAATATACAAAACCTAAAGACATAGTTTGGGTATCAGGGTCATGGGCATTCAAAATGTTGAGTATGACACCAGAAACTAAAACTACCAAATTCATCGATAATCTAATAGAAAACAATATGTGGAGTGGAGGCAGACCCGGAAAAAAATAGGTTTGGGTTATATAAAATAAGTTTGGAGGGTGTATACATAATTAATAAATTGTCAGGTCTAAGTGGAGGTCTGTGTTCTAGACTTGGGTGAGTCAATTCCTACAAGTTAGAAACTTGGTATGGTGGAAAGAGAGTCTATAATGAGTGAGTGGAGCGCACATCCGCCCTTGGAGCCGGAGCCTGGAGGTTGCTCTAAAGTGAAGGTCGTAAGTTGAGTAGTTGGTCGGATTCTCTTAGTTCACACTTGACCCTACAAAGTTGCTCCATCCACTCTAACACTCTGTTTCTGAGTTTTAAAATGGACAAAAAAGAAAAGAAATGGACAGAAAATTTAAGTTTTCTTTCCAATTCTTATGTTTCTGAGTTTTTTAATAAACGGAAAAAAAAGAAATGGATAGAAAACTTGGCCACTTTTTCTGCAAAAAAATTTCGTCCAAAATTGGCATGATTTGGACGGAAAAGAAATTCGAATAAGTAATATTTTTATAATTTTCATATTATCCTCAATTTTTAATATAATAAATTTTAAATTACAACTCATGTCCTCAATTTTAAATTTTCTATGCTTTTTCATTAAAAACTCAGAAACAACACAAAGGAAAACTTTAAGTTTTCTATTCTTTTCTTTTCTGTTCTAATTTAAATTTTCTATTCTTTTCTTTTCTGTTCAAAACTCAGAAACAGAGCGTAATAGAATAGAACAGAACAGAACAATCTTTCTGAAGAGATTATTCTTTTGCCATTTATATATATATATATATATATATATATATATATATATATTGGTGTATCGATCTGTTTTTTGATAAAGTTATTTGTATTTAAAATGAAATTTTAACCGTTGATTTTAATCTTTGTTAAACGAATAGTCGGAATTCAGCCCATTTAAATATTAATGAACTTAAGGCTTGAGTTCAATACATTGGGTCGGGCTGGAGAGAAGCCGGGTCCAATTGCCATTAACTATTAGTCTATTACGACATTATTTATTTTGAATCTGAACAAAAAATTCATGTTTGCCGAGGCAGACTTTAATTAATACTCCCTCCGTTTCTAAAAGATGATTGTTGTTTAAAGTTTTGGTACATGGATTAAGAAAGTATCATTTATCAAGTAAAATTTATTTGAAATTTCATCACTACCCCTCTATGGGAAGTTGAAAATTATTAATACAAGAGAGAATTTCTTGGGACAATGAGAGAAGGTAGGAGTAATATAGGAAAGTAAATAATTTATTCTTCTTGAAAGTTGTAAACGACAAACATTTTGAAACAATTTTTTTCTTCTAAAACGACAATCTTTTAGGAACGGAGGGAGTAATACTATATATACTAGATACAAACCCGCGCGTTGCGGCGGGATTATTTAATTTTTTAATAATAAATATGTACGTACAATTAATATATTAAAATATAATAAAAAGATGGTAAATTGTTGTGCGATGATAAAATTTCACAGAGAACATTCAAATAATCCAAATTAAAAACTCAAAGATCAACGTACTAATTGTGTTTAGAAGTTTCTAATTTTTAAAATAACCAAGATACGCAATAAAATAAGATAATGAATTAAATTAATTTGAAGCAGTAAAGTTGTCATCTTTCTCAATTTTGATCTTCTTTTGCATTTTGTTGGTTGACATTTCAACATCAAGTTGCTGAGATCCTTGTACATCATCATCATTTGATTGAATGTATAGGCCTTTTTTGCTTATAGGTGTGACACAATTGACAACATCGAGCATTGACTTCCTCTGTATAGATCGTGTAATAATGAGAATTAAATTGTGTAAGATTCAATTATTTTTTCCATAAGTATAAACAAATGAATTACCTGAGGCTCATCACATATACTTGTGTAGGATTCAATTATTTTTTTCATCGTTAGTCATCCTAGCAACTGTGTATGTTGCATAATTTGCCTTCAAATTATAAGATGATATATGTATTTTGAAAAGGAATCTCTTTTGTAACAATATATTGAGTTCATCCGGAAAACAATCAGAGTCTCCATCCTTTAACGCATTTAAAAAACATGAATTAACAATAGTTATGTACACAAGGTTAAGACTGTATATTTTAAATATGTAATGTGTTTTTATATTCTAATTTTACCTTATTCAATTGTTCCCTCAATTCATAAGCTGACTTTCTTATGACGTGTTGGGCTTCACGATCAAATAGAACAAAAGATGCACTGGACGTATCATCAATTAATTTATTAATTGTACGTATACATTTAATCTTTCATGTCTCTTTGACAGGGCTAATGTCATCAACAAAATCGTACCTAGTCGTCATCTAAATATTGGGATATGTAAAATAATAAGGAAGAGTTGACTGTTTGTAGCACGAACTGTTGTGTATTGAGTTGATATTTATAGCCATAATATCATAAATTAGTGATTTTTTTAGGATATAATTAAGTAGTAATTTAGGGGATTACAAAGTATATAATTAAGAGATAACAATGAAATTACAAAGGATAATATCATAATTAAATTACAAAGGATAATATTAAAATAGTTGATATAAATCTAAAATCTGTTCAAATTTAGAGAATTATAATCAATAAATTATGAGATAACAATTAAATTACAAAGGATAATATCAAAATAATTGATATAAATTAAAAAAAAAACTGTTTAGATTTATAGTAGTTATTTAGGGGATTATAATCAATAAATTAAGAGGTAACAATTAAATTACTAAAGATAATTTCATAATTAAATTACAAAGGATAATATCAAAATAGTTGATAGAAATCTAAAAAAGGTTTAGATTTCTAGTAGTTACTTAGGGGATTATAATCAATAAATTAAGGATAATGTAAAAATTAATATGGATTCTTGATCCATGGCATAATTGTACAATGATTCACACTCATTTGAAGTCTTTTGTCACTACAATATGATATTCAAGAAAAACAACCGAATACATATAAAATTGATGATAGATAATACTACTTCAATTTTTAGTCATTTCAAGCAATCATGCCTTTACACAATAATAATTTTTAAAATTGGAGTAATAGTGTAATATTTTATGTATGAAATTGATGTGATAAAAGTTGTTAATTAATGACTTGGGAAAAGATGGATAGACTACCATACATCCTTTCACATTTATTTTTTGCTTGAAATTAGCATTTCAGATTTACGTACACATTTATTATTTTTAGCTTGGAATTGGCATTGTCGTGCTACTTTGTCTCATTTTTTAAAATGAAGGTCTATCTAGACATCCAATTATTGCAGGTACAGAAGAGTGTTCCATAGTTGTCACTTCGGCATTAATAGTGCACCCAATGTATAACCTCCATAATGTTAATTATGTTGGAGTTTAGTTTTTAAACTCAAACTGTCAGTTTTCTTACTTATTACTGAGTCATCTTAGTTTGAATAAGTCTGTAACTATTTGCAGATTTTTAGGTAGTTTGTTTTCAGTTGTTTGTTGAAAAGTAGTGCCATAAAAAAGTAGATCTGTGGGTATTTTCTTTAGGCTAGAGTTAAGGATTAGTGGAGAAGTTCTAAGTTGTCTATTGGAGTCTTTATTCACCTATATATAGGTGTAGTACTTGTTCTTCTATGTGTTCAAATCATATAAAATTCTTTTCTTTCTTCCAAATTTCTTCTGCTGCTATTTTATTTTTGATCCTGTGTTGGTTTAATTTCCTGCATTTGGTATCAGAGCCAGAATTATCCAGTGTTCTTATTGGTCTAAGTTCTCTTACTTAAATTGCTTGTAAGCATCCAAATGATGAACGAGATTCAACCTCAGCTTCCGAGGTTTAGCGGAAAACAATTTGATCAATGGTTCATCCAGATGAAGGCGTTGCTCGATTTTCAAGAGCTATCCGAGACTGTTGAACTTGGATACGCAGAACCAGTAGATCAAGAGGCAGCAGCAGCATTTACTCAAGTCCAGAAGGACAGTTTGAGTAACAATAGGAAGAAGGACAAAAAGGCCTTATTTTTTTTCTCTACCAAGCTGTAGATGAGGTTGTCTTTGAAAAGATTTCAAGTGCAACTACGGCTAAGGAGGCATGTGAGATGCTTCAGAAATCCTACAAATGCGATGAGAAGGTGAAGAGTGTAAGGTTGCAAACCTTACGAGGTGAATTCGAATCTCTTAAAATGAAAGATTCTGAATCTATATCTGACTATTTTTCCCGTGTTCAATCTGTTGTCAATCAATTGCGGGTTAACGGTGAAAAAAAGGAAGATTTACGTGTTATTGAAAAGATCATGAGGTCCTTGATAGGTCGATTTGATTATATTGTTGCTGCAATTAAAGAAGGAAGGGATCTTTCAACCATGACAATTGAAGGTCTGATGGGGTCATTATGTGCTCCACGAAAATCGAATGAATCGGAGGTCGGTAGAGCTTTGTTGAGCAAGCTTTTCAAAGCAAGATAACTATGTTCAACAAAAACAGTTCCAGTGGTGGTAAGGATCAACACAAGACAAGGATGGTAAGAGTACGAGCCACAAGATTGGTGCCCCCTCTCAGAAAAATAACTCTGGTCAACAAACTTTTGGTAATTGAGGGTATGATAAGTCCAAAATTCAGTGTTTTCGTTGCAAGAATTATGGGCATTATCGATCACAATGTAGAGTTAAATTACCTAAAGTTAACTGTGAACGTGATAACTATGTTGAAACTGACATACAAGAAAAGAAAACTTTGTTGTTAGCTTGCAGCGCTTCTGAAGAAGAACACTTCGACAAGTGGTATCTGGATACTGGATGCAGTAATCACATGTGTGGTAAGAAGGAGCTATTTTCTTGTTTATTTAATCGAATCGTCTGCAGCGGGGAAGTGAATTTTGGAAACAAAGCTAAAGTTCCAATTTTGGGCAAAGGTAAAGTTCTCATACGATTGAAAGATGGCTCTCATGAACATATCTCTGATGTTTTTTACGTTCCTAGTTTACACTGGAATTTATTGAGTATGGGCCAACTCTCTGAAAAGGGACTTAAAATCATCATTGATGATGGGGTTTGCACTATTAAAAATAATAAAAAAAGGAACTTGTTGCTAAGGTAAAGATGACTAAAAATCGCATGTTTCCTTTACCTCTACAAACGAATCTGATATGGGCTTTTAGTGCTATTGTTATGGATACTAACTGGTTGTGGCATTTCCGTTTTGGTCATCTGAATTTTAATGGATTAAGGTTGTTGGCAAAGAAAGAAATGGTTACAGGGTTGCCTTTGTTGGAAGATTTTAATCAATTGTGTGAAGGTTGTATTCTTGGCAAGCTGCACAGGGACTCTTTTCCTGTAGGAAAGTCACGTAGAGCACAGCAGCCATTGGAGCTTGTCCACTCAGATATTTGCGGACCAATGGGATCAGATCTCATGGAGGTGTCGGTACTTTCTTACTTTCATTGATGACTACTGAGAGGCGAACTTGGGTCTATTTTTAAAGTAAAAATCTGAAACTTTTGAGAAATTTAAAGAATTCAAAGTCTACGTGGAAAAACAAAGTGGTCGGAGTTTAAAGATACTTCATACGGATAGAGGAGGAGAGTATACCTCTAATGAATTTTTACTGTTTTGTAAAAATCATGGAATTAAGCATCAACTCACGGCTAGCTATTCACCGCAACAGAATGGGGTGGCTGAGAGGAAGAACCGAACAATTGGTGAAATGGCACGTAGCATGTTAAAAGAAAAAAACTTGCCCAAAGTGTTTTGGGCGTGTTTATATCTTGTGTTATTTATATTTTGAATGTGTGTCCTACAAAAAGAGTGTTCGGATATGACACCGAGGAGGCTTGGAAGCGATTCAAACCAGGATGTTGGAGCTCTTCGTGTGTGTTAATTTGTGTTGCATATGCTCGTGTGCCAACCGAGAAAAGAAAGAAATTGGATGGTAAAGGAATAAAATGCATTTTCCTTGGTTACAGTGATAGAACTAAAGGCTACAAGTTGTTCAATCAAGCCATATGTGAAGTTATTGTGAGTAGAGATGTAGAATTCAGTGAAGGTGAAGCTTGGGATTGGTCAACCGGCGAGAAGGAGCAGGATGGGGATTGATTGGAATGAAGAATTAGTTGGTGACACCCAACTGAAGTGCAACCACAAAATCTGAGCAATGCAATGCCTCTAATCCTATTTTGAGTCACGATGGAAGCAACTCGTAGTTCATCACGCAATGATCGAGTTTTGCCCAAGACGACTTACGGGATTATGTCTTAACCAATGATAATGATGTTTTCGATGAGGAATTGGTCGATTTTGCATTGTTTGCAGATTGTGATCCACTCACTTTTTGCGGGCGACACAAAATGATGAATGGATTCGAGTATGGATCTTTGAAATTCATTCAATCGAGAAGAACAATACTTGGGAACTCACTTCTCTTCCTTTGGGAAAGAAATCAATTGGTGTCAAATGGGTGTACAAGACCAAGTATCAACCAGATGGTCAGGTGGACCGGTTGAAGGCCAGGTTGGTTGTGAAAGGATACAAGCAAAAGCCAGGAATCGATTATTATGAAGTTTTTGCACCTGTAACAAGGCTTGATACTATTCGATTGGTAATTGCTTTAGCTGCCCAAAAGCAATGGCAGATACATCAGATGGATGTGAAATCTGCGTTTCTGAACGGATCACTTGAAGAAGAAGTCTTTGTGGATCAGCCGGTTGGTTATGTGAAAAAAGGTCACGAGGATAAAGTTCTAAAGTTGAAGAAAGCGTTATATGGGTTAAAGCAGGCGCTTAAGGCGTGGTACACTCGTATCGACTCATATTTCCAAGAAAATGGTTTTCTTAAGTGTCATTACGAACCTACGCTAGATATCAAATTTGATTCACATGGAAATATGCTTATTGTATGCTTGTATGTGGATGATTTGATATTTACTGGAGACAACCCAAGTATGGTTGATAAGTTCAAGGAGGCTATGACTAACAATTTTGAGATGACTGATATGGGACTTATGTCTTATTATCTTGGGCTTGAAGTTATGCAGACAGGTGATGGGATATTTGTCTCACAAAAGAAGTATGCAGCAGATATCTTGAAGCGGTTCAAGATGGAGTCATGCAAGCCTATCAATACTCCAGTCGAAACAAAGTTGCAATTGGCCAAATCTGGTAATGGTAATCTTGTCAATCCAACGTACTTTCGGAGTTTGGTAGGTAGTCTACGTTATTTGACTTCTACTAGACCTGACATTACTTTTGGAGTTGGCATGATTAGTCGGTTTATGAAAACACCCAGCCAGGTTCATTTACAAGCTGCAAAATGAATTTTGCGATACATAAAAGGTACTCAAAGTCATGGTCTTTTTTATGCATCTGCTACTGATTGCAATCTTGTTGGGTATTCGGACAGTGATTGGGCAGGTGATATTGAAGGGAGGAAAAGTACTTCAGGTTTTGCTTTTCACTATGGCTCGGGAGTTATTTCTTGGTCATCAAAGAAGCAACAAGTTGTGGCACTATCAACTACTGAAGCAAAATACATGGCCGCTGCCTCCACTGCATGTCAAGCTATTTGGATGCGACGATTGTGTGATGAGTTGAATCAGAAGCAAGAATTCCCTACAAAGATTTTTTGTGACAACAAATCGGCTATTTCTCTTATAAAAAACCCAGTTTTTCACGGGAGAAGTAAGCACATCGATATCAAATTTCACTACATTCGTGAACTTGTCAAGAAGGAAGGAGATAGAGATGGAGTTTTGCAAGTCGGAAGATCAGTTGCCGACATTCTCACGAACCCGTTGAAAAGTGAAGTCTTCAACAAGTTAAAGGAGAAGATGGGGATGTGTAACTCGAAAGTTTGAGTTTAAGGAGGAATTTGTTGAGTTTAGTTTTTAAACTCAAATTGTCGGGCTTTTCTTACTTATTCTTTGAGTCATCTTAGTTTGAATAAGTATGTAACTATTTGATTTTTAGGTAGTTTGTTTTCGGTTGTTTGTTGAGGCAAGTAGTGCCATAAAAGAAGTAGATCTGTGGGTATTTTCTTTAGGCTAAAGTTAAGGATTAGTGGAGAAGTTCTAAGTTGTCTGTTGGAGTCTTTATTCACCTATATATAGGTGTAGTACTTGTTGTTCTTCTGTGTGTTCAAATCATATAAAATTCTTTTCTTTCTTCCAAATTTCTTCTGCTGCTATTTTGTTTTTGATCCTGTGTTGGTTTAATTTCCTGCAAATTAAGTAATAATATGATATAAAAATTATAATATAAATAATAAAATGCTAAAAAACTATACTAATAAAATTTTAAATTAAAATTATTAATACCCTTCTATATATAATTAATTTTCCAAAATAATTACATATAAACAAACAGAAGAATAATTAAATCAACTACTTACATATCTAAACTTTGGAGCTATTTAATGAAATAAAATCGTTATCTATACATGGGGAAATTTTTTTTTGTAGAGTATTGACAATCTAATCTAGTAAATAATTTTATATTAAGGTTGTAAAATGGTAGCGTAGTACTATCTCCATTTTTTAAAAAAGCAATTCTTATCTTTTATCATAATAAATTTATACAAATTTATAACAAAAATTGTGATGTGAATTAATTTAAAATTTGGAAAATAATTATACTCATTTAAACAGAAGAGTTTACAAAAATTCTATGTTAACCAAAAAACAATTATACTCATTTTTGGTTAGTAGTGACTTGATATCTCGCTACAGCTCAGGGTCTGAAAACTGCCGTCCAATTAGCCGCTTTATCTGAGAAATTGTATTCTTTGTAGGGCTGTTCATTTCATTTGGTTTTTCCGATTTTTTAGTTTTTCAAACCGGACCGAATCAATTGGTTCGATATAAAAAAGAATCGATCCGATTCGGTACAAAAAAATTGGTATTGGATTAGACTTCAAAAGTGAAACCTTGATAGTCAAATCCCACATTGGTTCACTTTTAAAAGTCTAAGAAAGTTTTCTTTATAAAAAAACCTTAATAGCCAAGTTCCACTTTTGTTATAAAATGAAAACTTAGTAGTTAGTGGTAAATAATTGAAACCTTAATAGCCAAGTCCCACATTGAAAAGTCTAAGGAAGTTTGGCTTTATAAAAAGACTATCAACTATTAATAGTTGGTGGTTTACAAGTTTAAATTGGTAAAAGTAAAAAAAATTAGATAAACTTAAATATATTAATAGTTGGTGGTTTAGAAGTTCTATATTGATTAAATTAGTAAAAGTAAAAGAAATTAGATAAACTAAATTATTTATCAATAAGTTGGGAAAGATTTGCTCTTAAGTTAGAATAAAAGTTTTAATTAATTGGATAGAATATGGTTGTTTCCAAATCCCACATTGATGGGTTAATTTATAAAAAGTCTAAGGAAATTTTCCTCTAAAAAAATATAGTTAAGTCCCACATTGGTTATTTTATAAAAGTCTAAAGAAGTTTTCCTATAAAAAAACTACAAGTGAAACCTTAATAATAAGTCCCACATTGGTTATTTTATAAAAGTCTAAGTAAGTTTTCCTTATAAAAATACAATCAGTTCTTAATAGTTTAGTCCCACATTGGTTCTTAATAACTAAGTCCCACATTGGTTTCTTTATCAAATACTAAGAATTTTCCTTTTAAAAAGACATTTAAGTCTTTTATCTTTATTGGGCCGAATTTTGGCTCAAAGAAGGCTGGGCCTTGTGCAAGTTGCTTTACCTTGGGCTGAATTTTGGCTTAAAAGCAAGTCTTAGGCCGGTTTTGAATTAAATTTGGGCTAAGTTTTGGGTTAAAAGTTGGGTCTGTTTTAACACGGTAAAAATCGTTACCGAACCGGAACTGAACCGGCTAATCGGTTCGGTATACCGGTTTCGGTTTCGGTATCCTATTTTAGGTACTACTTATATTCGGTTCGGTTATTTACCGATGAACACCCCTAATTCTTTGGGTTCATCATACTTGAAGCAGCACCAGCTGTTCCAAGGAAGCGCTGCTTATCACTAAAACATAGAGCATGAGTCTCCCGTTTGGATTCATCATTGAGTACAACATCAATTCCTCGTTTCCTTGCAACTGCAACAACACCACTCTCTTTCCTAATATCAAAACAAACCACACTCATCTTTGCCAAGTTAATAGCTTTTGCACACAAAAACTCCCTTCCAACAACTTGAATTAAGCACAAAGAAAACCACGTTCAAAGCTCAATGAATCCTATAAATCCCCACTATTTTTCCAATTATAATGATTTTAAGCAATTTAAGCAGATTCAAGTGTTTAGAAAAACTGTCATATCTCAAAGACCCTATCAACACTATCTAAAACTATCAAATCTGTATAAATGCAATTCAACTAATGTTATGCTTGATTGCAAGTAACTTGTGCTGGGAGGAAATTCAAAAAGATTAAGCTTCAGTTCCAAGTCCAAGGTGAGAAATCAATGAATCATATGCAATGCAAATATCAGCAAAATAAAACCTTTAACCACCCATGCCACAACTTATCCCAGTCACTCAGTCAGTTTCTGGGTTATGTTTCACACTCCTGCATATAACTGTAACCTTTAAGTAATAATGTGTGTATATAATGGCTCTTTCATCGTGCGAAACGTGAATGACATAAGTAGAAGAAAGATAGAGACAAAACGGAAAAGAAGAGGAAAATTGACCGTGAAAAAAGAAGAAGAAGCCATATGGTTGCTATTCACTTATGAGAATAAATAATTAGCCTGATTAATATACGTATATATATATGTATGTATATGCATGGAGGATTAAGTCAAGTGATCATTAACATTATTTCAAACTCTAATTCAGTTAGGAAGTTTTATCCATATAAAATTGTGCTCATTAGTTGTTGAGAGATTAAATTCTACTTGATTTGTTATTATTTATCCATAATTTAAAAAAGAATAGGATATAATTAAGATAATTGATTTGTTATTATTTATCCATAATTTAAAAAAGAATAGGTTATAATTAAGATAATTGGTTTGTTATTATTTTTCATAATTTAAAAAAGGATAGCATATAATTAAGATAATTGAGACATAATTAAAACTATTTAAGATGGACAAGTGTTGAATTTATAGAAGGACATTTGTCAATATATGATGTCATGTACTGTAATTTAGTATATATAATAGATGTCAGTTGTTTTGATTTGAATGATTCTGATTTTAAAATGAAATAATAATAATAATATCTTGAAGAAGATAATATTTATGTGATTCTGTTTTTGATAAAGTTATCCGTAATTGGATAATGGAGTTGGACGGAATTTGGGTCAGATTAACTAATAGGTATGGAGTTGGACGGAATTTGGGTCAGATTAACTAATAGGTAGGTTGGTTGATTATTGGATTAATTAATGTCTAGCTGAACACCATCTCCAGATTATATATATATATATATATATATATATGGATAAATTAATTTTTGGTATCTGTATTGGGACACGACTTACAATTTAGTACCCGAAGTGAAAAAAGTTATAAATTGGTGATTATACTCGAAAAATGTTACAATCTGTTAAATAGTAGGGACATGACTTACAATTTGGTATCCGAAGTGAAAAAAGTTACAAACTGGTGATTGTACTCGAAAAATGTTGTCATATGGTGCTTGTACTTTCCAAATTTTAAATAATCGTTAAAATTGATCCAACGAGAGAGACAAACATACAGAGAGAGAAGCGAAGTCGACGCGAAGAATATCCTCGATGTTTTGTTCCATCTTTCCTTACCTCCCACATTCGCACCATTGTTTCACCGACTTGGAAACTCTGGTGTAATCCATTCATTTTTATTGCATGAAGTACAATCTTCTTCCTCGATTTCATTTACGATTCCACTCCAAAACGAGCTCATCTTTTCAATTAAATACTGAAAACCCTTTAATAAATATATGGGAACCAGTAATCAATAGAGAATCGACACAAGAAGAATGAGGGAAGAAGAAGGACAGAAGAAGAAAAATCTAATTTTCAAACAGAATAAAGATGCAACACTATTGTTTAACGGAGTGTAATATTTTTCGAGTACAATCATCAGTTTGTAATTTTTTTCACTTCGGGTACCAAATTGTAAGTCGTGTCCCTACTGTTTAACAGAGTGTAACATTTTTCGAAAGACAATCACCAGCTTTATAACTTTTTTCACTCCCAAAATTAAATTGTAAGTCGTGTCCCAATACTGCAGTCAAAAGTTGATTTATCCTATATATATATATATATATATATATATATATATAGTCGAGGATCAGATCGTAAGGACTCACTTTACTTTATTAAATGCGGATTTTTTTTTGGTTTTTTTTAAATAACTAAAAAAAGTTTAATATTTTATGGGCTGAAATTTTTCATAATACAATATTTTGGATACGTATAACAAAACAGGTATGTACAGTCTATGCAGATTATACCACCATTTTTTGGTATAGGTATTCAAATCACGCCCAAAACATTATATTATGGAAAAATATCACTTCTATAAAATATTAAATATTTTTTTTAGTTGTTTTAAAAAAAACAAAAAAAAGGTCCGCATTTTAATAAAATAAGAAAGCCCTCACCTGATCGATTATGTGTATGTATATATATATATATATCATGATTCGTGATAAATTTTAAGGATAAATAAATAAAATTCCAACATCATTTATGAACCATTTGCATCCCCACGCTACTCCAGTCTCCATATATATTAATCTCCCATTGCATTAAGTAAGTGTATTTAAACTAAACCCTGTCCACATTCAAGGCATGAAAAGCCTGTATTACAAGTTAACATCCGATTCACGTCCCTTCTATCATGCATACTCCATCCGTGACTTATTGTTGATCTTTTTAAAACTTAATTTGACATATTTTTATACCCAAAACTAATATATATATATATATATATATATATATATATATATTATGTAAAAATTACTACTACTTATAATTTATTTAATTTTAATTTTAAATTGTTCATATATCAATTTTAATTTGAAATTAATTTATTAAATGATCTTATATTTTGAAACTACAGTATAAATAATAATTTTATTGTTCTCTGTCCCTCCATTTTTTTTTTTGTGCATATAAAATTATTATGATTCAACAGTCGAAATAAGAGATATAACCCACACAATAAATCTTAAAATATAAAAACTGATTATCAGATTTTAGCGTTTATATTTGACTTTTAATTTCATATCTCTATTTTGATTAAAAATAATAATTTCTAATTTTAAAACTCTGATAACTAAACTTCAAATCAAAATACAAAATAATATTTATCTTTCTTGTTAATCTTTCTTCAATACGCATAAGTAAAGAATCTAAATTTCGGGTCTTCTAGAGTTTTTAAAATCTCTTAATGTTTTTACGAAAATTATAACTCTAGATCCATGAAATAAGATTAAAAATCATTCGATTCCGAGTTAATTTAATCTTCTTTAACTCTCTTCTGACCTTTCGTTTATGATTACCTATGGAATTTGTATTTATATTATTATTATTATTATTATTTCTTAGGCAAGTACTGTGGATAAGATTTATTTATTAGATTAGTACTGGCATATACTCCCTCCTATTCAGATTTAAATGTCTTTTTAGAGTTAAGCACACTTATTAAGAAATAAAATAAAATGTCTTTTGTATTCCTAATTAATTAATTCTCTCTCCACAATGATCCATGAAATTGTATTTACTAAGCATATTAAATAGAGAGATAAATTAGGAAAAAATAGTGCAATATTGCACAGGAATTCCAAATCGACATTTATATAGAATAAAATGAAACTCTCTAAAAAGATATTTAATATAAATAGGAGGGAGTATATATATTTGAGAATAATGGTCACACACAATTGTGCTTGTTTTATTTGTGTACAGTCTGTCAAAATTATGTCACTTTGACAAATTTATTTTTGATTTCTTATTTAAAAGTAGAGAAGTTTTTTTTATTAAAAAAAATATATATATAAAAACGACATAATTTTAACAGATTATGTAAAAATAAAATATACACGAGTTGTGTATGGTCATATTACCCTAAGCAACGTCTATTCCAGCTAGCCGCAACTACTCGCGCCCTGCGGTCCGCTGCAAAAATTGCTCCATCCTCCAACCCCAAGATAAACATGCATATTACAAGTTTTAATTTATAAAATTATCATTGACCTTTTAAAAATCAATTTAAAATGTTTTGAACTGCTAAATTAATATAAATTTATAAATATTCTAATTAGTAACCCTTTTTAAATAATTTAAAATATTAATTATTATATTAACTATGTTTATATAATTTTAAATTTAAAAATATTTTAATTTAATTTTTAAAGAGTTTATAATAATGGTATAAATCGGAAGAGAGAGAGTCTTACTTGTCTCCTTCAATTGGCAATTGGGCTCTTGGTCACCTCCAAATGCCAATTTTTAATTTGTTCATTATTTTTTGTCAAGTTGGATTTTACCCGTTCCACCACGTGGCACAATTCATGCATGTCTTAATTTAGCTTATATCCAATTTAACTCCTCTAGTACTCCATCCGTTGCAGAATAATAGTCTTTTCAATTTTATGAACATAAATTAAGAAAGTCATTTAATAATATTATTTAAGAATTAAAATTTATATAAAAATTTATTATTATTCTTTTATAGAAAGTTAAAAACTATTAATGCAATATAAAAATTTATTAGGAGAATGAAAGAAATTAAGGGTAATATAAGAAAATAAATAATTTATTCTCCTAGAAAATTATAAACGACAAATAAATTAAAATAAATTTCTTCTTCTAAAAAGACAGTTATTATGAAACTGAGAGAGTATCAAATTTGAGAAGTTAGGTATATGTATATATTAAATATATACATATATATACAGTAAGGATCTTAGACTCACCCGGCTAAAAATTCCCCCAACTCACCTATATATACACTCCTTTTCATTCTCTCGCCTAATTAGACACAGCCAAAAAAAAGTCGCTCAGCCAAAAAAAAGTCGCGCTTCTCCATCTCTCTCCCCCTCGTCGCGACTGAAGATCCTTCTCCCTCTCACTTCTCACTTCTCACTTCTCTCTCTCACTTCCATAAGGCAGACTCTCTCTTCCATACGGCTCCCTCTCACTTCCATAAGGCAGACTTCTCCCTCGTCGCGACTGAAGACTCTCTCTCCCTCTTGTCGCCCTTTCAAGTCGAATCAGTGGGAAGGTAACAAAATTAGAACTTTGGGTCATGATTTTCTTGTTTTATGGGTTCAAATCAGGCTTAGAGAGGGTCCAATTTGTGATTTGTTGTTCAATAATTACTTTTTAGGGTTTAAAATTTATGTTCCTCAATGGCTATAATAAGCAAAATTCTTTGTTGGGTTCGTCAGATTATGGAGTTGGGTTTTGTACTTGTTATGTATTCACCTTTTGTATTTAGAAGCATGCATATCTTGGTGAAAAGCCATATAAGTAATCTTGAAATTATATTTTGAAAAATTCAATAGCTTTATTTTTTGTAGTGGGCATGGATTACAACTCGAACAAAGTCATATCTTTGCTTTTTTAAGGACAATTGTTAAAAGCGGTGATATCACTTATGTTACATTCATATATAACTGTGTCTTACACCTATTCCTTTTTAAAATTTATTATGGGCGTAATAGAAGAAAATGGATATCATGAACCATGAAATAGATAGTTGTGGGGATAATGCAAAATGGAAATGGTTCCAGGTGAGGATGACTTGAGTGAAGAGGGTTGGATGTGAACAATGTTAAAACTGTTGTCTACTATCCTCAAGTAGTAGATGAGTTTACGCTAAGGTAGGTCAAGAATTTCAAACATTAGACGACGCACACACTTTTACAATACATATGCAATGCAAAGGGTTTTAGTGTCGAAAGCATCATACCGAGAAAAAAAAGGAGGAAGCGGTGAGATTTGTAGGAAGTCGTATGTGTGTTATAAACAAGGAAAGGGTAAACTATTTGCCGATGTGGATGCAAGAAGAAAAACGTGGATCTATTAAAGAAGATTGTAGTCAAGAATGATAGTGGTTAAAAGAAATGACGTGTACGTAGTTACCATAATTGATGAGGGCCATTGTCATCCATTGTCAATTCCACATAAGAGGCATCTTTTACGATCGCATCGTAATGTCTCATCTGCCCAAAAATATTTGAGTCAACAATTTGCCATGGTTAATATACCACAATGCCAACAATTCAACTTTCTTTGCAAAGTCTGTAATGGGAGGTATTGAAAATATTGGTTGCACGCAACGAGATTTGTATAACTTTGAAAGAGACAATCGTAATGAGCTGAAGGGACAAGATGGTGATATGTTGAATGAGTACTTGAAGTTAGAATAATAAAAGAATCCTTCATTCACTTTTACAATCGACATAGACAATGAAAAAAGGATTACTCGTTGTTTTTGGGCCGATGCAACTTCTAGACGGGCTTATAGATTTTACGGCGATGTTGTCATTTTTGATACCACGTACAACACTAATCGTTACGGAATGATATTTGCACCACTACTGGGGGTTAATAACCACGGTCAAACTAGTGTATTTGGTTGTGCTTTCTTAAGTGATGAGACCATAGACACTTTTGTTTGGCTATTCAAGTGTTTTTTGGAAGCAATGCCAGGTGATGCACCTAAGATGATTATCACCGATCAAGATCCGACTATGACAAATGCCATTTCACAGATCATGCCGAATACATTTCATAGGTATTGTAGTTGGCATATTTTGACCAAATTTTCAGAGAAGATTGACTCGGTAAAATACAATGCTTATTATAAAGAGTTTTCAGATTGCATTTGGAATTTAGAGACTGTGGAAAAGTTTGACTCCACTTGGGTGGAGCTGGTGGAGAAAAGTGGGTTGACTACTAATAAATGGCTACAATCAATGTATGACATCCGTTGTAGATGGGTACCCGCATATGTTAATCATGTTTTTCTCGGTAAGATGTCAAGTAGCCAACGAAATGGAGAGTTCTCATGCATTTTTTAAGAGATTTGTTTCTAAAGGAAATTCATTAGTGGATTTTATGATTCAATTTGGCCGGGGCCTTCAACATCAACGACATGTAGAGTTGGAATCAGATAACAAAGATTTGATTGAGAGACCGAAAATGAAAATTGCCAATCACTTCTTAAGTCAGATAGTTGACATTTATACATACTCTATGTATTATAAATTTGAAGATGAGATATTTAAGACCTTGAATTATAAGTTTGAACTTATGAAGGAGGATGTCAACTACCATGTATACAAGATTTGGTGAAGGGATGTCACAAAATATAATGTAAGAGAAATTCATTATGACAAATCTTGGGATTATGCAATATGCACTTGTAAAAAGTTTGAGAGTTTGGGAATCCTATGTCGGCATGTACTAGCTTACTTGAATAATTTTCATGATCTTGACAAGTTGCCGACAAAATACATTTTAAATAGGTGGACAAAGACAACAAAATCAAGTGGTGTAATTGATGATAATGGTGTGGCGATAAAAGATGACAAGTCATACTTACTCTTGCGGAGTCGATTGATTCAACGTTCTTTAGATTTGATTGATATTGCTCTCACAAATGAAGAAGCCACAAATGTATTAAATGAATGTTTAGATAATGGATATGAAAAGATCAAGCAAATTATACGTAAGAATGATTCCGAAAGAAACAAGAAAATGAAGTGTGGTGGAATTAGTGCATCCAAGTCGGTTAACATGACTTCTACCTATGAACTTACTTATGAAAATAGTTATATTGAGCTGAACCACGTGCGAGCAAAAGGGTGTGGCAAAAGGTTGAAGAGTGGAAAAGAACTGGCTTTGGGAAAAGCAAAAAAAGTAACGAGTAGACGTTGTCATGAATGTGGCCTAGTTGGTGTGACACACGATAAAAGAAATTGTCCGATGCTTAATAATCTGTAAGCAAATTTAATAATTTTGACTTTGTTATTTATTTAAAATTATTTTTTGTATTTGTTTAAATTTGATTTTGCTAATTGTTTAAATGTAGAACTGGAGAATCAAATGATGATGCTACTCAGGACCCAAGTGTAGCTAATGATTATAGTGATCCAACAGAGATTTCTAAATTATGAGGTAATGATAATATTAATCCAAGTGTATTAAATTTATAGCACTATTCAGTCTATTTTTTAATAGTTTCTTTAATTTGGATTGAGTTTGATTTGCATGTTATGGAATGATGGATTTGAGTGAATTTATGTTTTATGTAGGTGTGTGACAGCTAGTCTCATGAAGTACTCTGCCTTCTGTTTGAGAGTTTGATAATATGTAATCAAGCAGCTGTAGTTTGATAATTTGTATTTCTTGTTGTTTGTTATATGTAATCAAGTTGGATTAGGCATATTTTGCATAGAATTATGTAATATAGTACCTTCAGTCATTTCTAATAACTTTTAACTCATGGTTCTGTTACTTGACTCTTCTACTTTTATGGATTAGAAAAGAAACATATGAACTATGTTGATATCTCAGGCGCAAAAATGAGTCTGCTCAACTATTGTTGGGTCTTTACTATTGTTTTCAAGTGACAGTATTTTAGTAGACAGGCTAGAGAAGTTTTCTTCATAATTCTGCTGTCTAGGATAGTTTTGATATCTCATTTTCTTGTTGTTTGGCATTCGATGGTGTTTTAGGCATTCATAGAATCTCTCTTTCACACTGCAAAGCACATTATCAATTTTTGCTCTTTCTTTGTTTAAGTATAAGCCTATAAAATTCTTTTGTTACAGTAACTTGGCAAAATAAGAAACCTGTCATGATGCACATTATCAACTTTAGTGTTAGTTTTTTTTTCTTTTTACTCATGATGCAACCAAAGAAACAACTACAACAACTTGGTAAATAACGTATTTCACATTTCATTGCCACCACACGATTACACAACCAAAAAAAAAGAAAGCACACAACAGTGATTACATGTCCTTCTTGGACAAGGTTACAATAAAACTAACACTACAGTTTAATCAACCCAAATGATAATTTTTACTCCAACTACAATAACATTATTAAAATCAATAACCAAGAACATACAAGTGCAATAATTAATTTTGTTCTTCCTTTGATGCCTATTGCACGCGTGTTCTCCATCTCTTGCTCCATTCCATTGATCTTTCGAATTAATCTAGGTATTATTTGTCTTGATCTCTCGCACATTGGAGGATCGTACCAACCAAAAAACTGACAGGCATTCCTCTGTAAACAAAGAAGTTTTCAATTTTATGTATAAGTAAATAGAATGAAAGAAATAATATACAAAAAAGGAACACTAACACACTTACTTTTTCATAATTCGGACATGATAAAAACCTTCTTCCTGGGTTAGTATCAGTCCATGATATTTTAAGTTGAGCTGGCCTATCACAATCACATAGTGCATTATTCATGGCTGCAAATACAAAACATATTCAAGTAAGCCTTAGTCCCCGTAAAGTTCGATCCGTGAAATAATACGTAATATTTAGCAGACATAATTAAGAAAGGTTAAGTAGTAATGTGACAATCGTGGTTGTAAAATGGAAAACAAGCACATGGCAGGAACATTCACAAAGAAAAAGAAGTGCAAGCAAAACACCAACAATGTACCTTTGCATCACAAATCATCTTGTCACCAACAATCTTTCAAAATATATAATATTGCATATGTATCCTTAAAAAACAAGAACTGGTTTTCACCAAACTGCAAGAAAAGCACTAAGCTCTGCAAAAAAACAAAAACTGGTTTTCCCAAAATTTTCCAAAATTTCAAGAATCTCCAACAAGTACTACTTCCAAAATATAATAACACCAAATAATCTTTCAGAACTCCATAATACATAACAAAAACACAATAATTTTGCAGATTATAGTGTTTGGCCCTCATAAATTTTAAGCCCTAAAAAAGTTATTATGAACACCAAAACACAAATTGGAACGAATCTAAGCCTGATTTCAACCCATAAAACAAGAAAATCCATATACAAAGTTCTAATTTTGTTACCTTGTTCTAAAAGTAATGAATCAACGAGAAAGGGAGAAGGGGCCGAATCTCGCGAATCCAGAGATTCTTCGCGAAGAGAGATGGCGAAGGCAGATGGGTTATCAGTCTTTAGTCTTCGTCGAGCTGGAGATGACGAGTGCAGAGAAATATCTTCAGTCTTCGTCGAGCTGGAGATGGGTTATCTGTGACGCCCCCAAAATAGGTATACATCACCCATTCTGAGTTGTCAATACATGGTATAGAAACAACTACAACTTTATTATTACAACAGTAAAACTGTGAGTTTGAATACAAATATTATCATCTAGACAATATCTATACTCAAATAAATCTTCATCACATTTATTGATACATTATTTTACAAAAATGGTGAGGACTACTAAACAACTCTCTCTAGAACCTTCATTCCATATCCCGACTCGTACTCTCTATATTCTTGCCTCCTGAGAAGAAAATGGAACAAAAAGGAAAAGGGTGAGCTCAACTAGCCCAGTAAAGAATATTATAACTAAGATAATATACAACAAATTATCGTTAGTCTTCAACAGGGAAAAATTTAATAGAATACAATAGACAACAAGTTTTAAATCAATATTCGCAGCGGAAATAATAATTCATTAGAAGAGTTAAGTAGAGAATGCAAACTACTATCTTCTATTTATGAATTTAAAAGTTCATCGTCTATCTTTTATGTAATACCCGTAAATTTTATGATTTAATATTATTATTAAATAGAGCTGGTGAATTATTTATTTTACAAATGCTTACGTGGCATGAGGAGAGTAACTTCAGTTGAATTAAAATTCGAGTCATTGATGATCGATAAGATAGGTTCATGAAATGTCTTGTGTGACACAATGATGGACTTAGTGAAGGATGATTAAGCATTTGCATGTTTAAAGTCCAAATAATAAATTGGGAGTCTAGCCCAATAAGTAATTGATGGACTTTTGAGTTAGCCCAATAAACTTAGGATATTTAGAATCCATTCGGAATCCAACAAAATAGTTAACTGAGAGTACAAGGTATTGGTTAAATTAAAATGTGGCGTGGGGCAGTGGGCCTGACCGGCTAGCCCTTGTCTATGTCTGAGATCTATTCTCTTGTCCCCAAATTAGGATCACCAAGTACAAAGAGTCTGAAAGAGCTAAACTCTCTTTACGCAAATTTCAAAGTCGCTAATCCTAGGCATGCATGGCTAGCTAATGACCCAGATGGAGTGATTGAACAACTCCTTAAATAACCATTGTTCATTTCTATTGCACCATGAATCCCAACATTGGGTAAAAAGCAAGTGTCCGGTCCATGTTTCTCTTTAAATACAAGCCACTAAAAGGTACTGTTTTAGTGATAAGAGTGTTGGAGAAATCGAGTAAAGAATTCTTAGTTGCTAAGCATTACCAAATCAATGTGTGAGATATCAAGGTTAAAGCTCGAGAAGGTATAATTTCTACTCTGTTCTTAACTTGAGTCTTGTTGATTCTCGCTTTTTGATTATTAGGTCAAGCACGATGAATTAGCATGATAAAGGGTGTTTAGAAAGTTTACCTTCGTGCATGAATACGTTAAAATTGTGTCGGAATCCAGTTGTGGCTACTCAAAAAAGCGAGCATGTTCACCGCTTCTGAAATCCATGGGGTGCAGCTGCACCGTGCTTAGGAACCAACTGATGGGTTCGGTCATGTTAGACCTTGTATTAAGAAGTTCCCTTAGGTTGTATACATATAGTAAAGTCTTAAATTAACCTGACGAACTTAAACTTTGTCGAAGTAGTGTAGACCGAAGTCTCTGAAGGAGCTGCTTCGGACAAAGCGTGATGTCTTCGGACAGAGCGTAATGTCTTCGGACAAAGCGTGATGTCTTCGGACAAAGCGTGATGTCTTCGGACAGAGCTTAACGTCTTCGAACAAAGCGTGATGTCTTCGGACAGAGCGTAATGTCTTCGGACAAAGCGTGATGTCTTCGGACGAAGCGCAATGTCTTCGGACGATGCATGTTGTCTTCGAACAAGTCATAATATCTTCGGACATGGCGAGATGTCCCGGAACTCCTGAGACAAAGATCGTAACTTGATATAAGGATGGATTAATAAATACTCCTATATTGTTGTAAACTATTATTACACGAATGAGTTCTAAGTAGAGAATTTTACCAACTTCGAGAAAATAAATCTAATACTTGCAAACATGCGTAGGAAAAAAAGGTCGGTGGGATTAATAGGCGTTATGGTCTACTTGAAGAATGAACCTCTTAGAACTTCGAGGAAGAAAGATTATGAATAAGCTAGCAGTTGGTCAATAGTATGAGCATGTTAAAGTGTACCATTATGAGTTTTGATGGGTACAAGCAGATAGAAAGAAAAATGTGTTATGTGTACATGTTGTCGATATATATCAAGTGTGTTTGGCTAATGAATACCTATACTTACATGAATAGGACAAACATAGTTCGTTGAGGTTATTTTCGCTATTAGTAGTAATCAACGCTAAGGCAAGTTTCTTACTCTACCTTGATTTCAAGTATGCAAATTTTCTATCCCTAACTTATTGTTATTGTTGGGCAAATTCCCTAACCTCACTCAAATTTACAATGAGTAAGTATCCGAACACTATTATTACTGTGTTACAAGTTCCTTAATTCACACACTTTATACGTTGAATTGTTGTCATATCAATCATATTTTATCAAGCAAATATCTGCTTCTATTCGAAAATCACTTGTATACCTTGACGTTGTTGTAAGCATTGGACTTATCATTCCTCAATGCATGATGAAGAACTGTCTAAGCCCTTGATTCTGCTAAACTATTATTATGAGTTAAAGAGCTATCCAAACCGATTGATTTGGTGCGGACTATCGTAAATCTATTGAGATGAACAACCCTCATGTAAGGAAATTATATATTGTCTGGGAACCGACGTGCAAGACACGAAAGTATGATTAAATGTTATGCATAACATAGGGTACCTTAGGTGATCACCGATGTACTCGTGGATGTTGGATTACAATGTATCATCGTTAATTCTAGTAAGAGTTATTGGTCCTTAGTGATGCGTCGATTACTCAATTATGTTGAACCTCGAAATGAATAAATCCACGAGATTTTGTTGATATCCTTCGGTCCATACGACACGTTGAATACTCTTGGTATTCTTGATATCCTTGAACTATCAATTATTATTATACCTTTGAAAGATTCAAATGCTATAACCGCTTGTTCTTCTAGCTATATTGCTTCTTTGGGCAAACTTGTTTCTCATTCTTTCTTCCTAAAACATTACTGTTTAAAGCGAGAACAAGGTGGTACTTGAGGAAAGGACAAGGGAAAGGGCAAAGCTGACGAATAATTTAGCCCTTAAGACTAGAAGTATTATTATTATTGTTATTATGATGTATTCAAGAATGATTAAGCTATGTTAAGCTAATCACGTAATTGTTGTAGTAATGGTTACTGCGGTACTTGGGACGTGAATATTTATATTACATTAATGTAAATTATTCTATTATTTCCATTGTTAATGATTCGTAAGATTTAGTAGTAGTAGCGTGATGCAATCAAATTCGAGATATGAGTATTTGACCGAAATTTTGGGGCGCATACGAGGTTGGTATCAAAGCCATAGTTATAAACCTTAGGAAATGAGAGCCCTTAGATTATAAGCGAGGAGAACTCGAGAAGATAGAAAGGGATGAAACTCATATAGAGTTTTCATAGAGATGGACTTAAGCGTGTTCATGAATATAACTTCATTCTATACAATGAACTTATGATTCTAATGGAGTTGTTGGTTGTTTTGTCTTGTGTCGGTGATTGTAGGATGGACCGATATGGGAGGACCTAGCCGAGTAGTAGAAGAGAGAGCCGTGTGACATACACGTGGTATATGAGGCACCATTGATAGCAAAGCCTATATCAACTGTAGTTCCTATCGATGATGATGACGAGGAAGAGGAGATAGAGCCAATACCCGAAGAGTCTGATCTAGAGGAGGAGCGTATGGTGGATGAGCCCATGGGGGACTCCGACGAGCCTACTTTTGAGGATAAGATGTTGGGAGAGTATGAGGAGCAGATTTTGGAGTTAGGGTGCAAAGTTGAGGAGTTAGAGGCTGAGGCCAAAGACAGAGAGTCCAATTCCAAAAGTCAAGGACGAAGACCACAGAGAAAGTTAATGTCTGAGAGATGGAAGTAGAGATTGTTCACCGTAAGGAGGCAGGAATCCAGATGGGGGCTTTGTTTTACAAGGCGGTGGTTAGGAATGTAGAACTGGCAGGGAAGTTGGAAGAGATGGAGCAGAGGGGGTTGAGCGAGGGGACAGAGAAGGAAGCTATCCGTACTCAGTTAAGGATGGAAGTAATGGATAGGATCCATTTCGAAGAAGAGTGGAAAGGGGCCAATGATAGGGCTAATGATCTAGAAGATGAAGTGAGGTGCAAAAGGAAAAAGATGAATAGGATGAGCTATGCATTGCGCACGGCCATGGAGGGACTGATTGATGGGGTAAATCACTACCCGACAGAGCAGGGACAGACCCGGCACACCATAAGTCGAGATGTGGTGGTGCACATTACTCGTAGGGAGGAGTACCCAGAATGACATGGAGGCGCGAAATGATAGATTAAGTCTAGGCGCTAAAAGTTATTAGTTGTAGTTCGTTGTGTAGTGTATTATCTGTTGTGGTAATCCTTATGTAGAATGTGAGATGTTGTAAACCCTAAACTTTTGAGTTACGTTAGAGGAGTAGTATGTTAATGGTTGTCCCCATCTTTTGTGATATTAGGGGATAAGTTGTGTCATTTATATAAGTATCTTTGGAGATAATCATGTAATGTAACAATTTGGCATATGAATATAAATGATCTTGTTTCGAAATGTATTCTCAAATCTTATTCCTTTTATGGAGAATTTTTTAAGTAATATAATTAGATAATAAAAATGGGAGTGTCCTGATGTAGGAAAATGCCGCCCAGACGTAGATTAACTGCTCCAGAAGAGTCGGTTAATGATGAGAGAGGACAAGTAGATCCCATTCAGAGGCTTCAGATTTGTTGGGGGAGGCTCTTAGGGAAGAAATGAACAAGTACCACCCGTTCCCCAAGTAGCTCCGGTCGCAAACTTCAAGGACTTTAAGAGTGTAGGACCTCCGGAATTCATGGGTACTACCGACCCTATCGTAGCGCAAATGTGGATCAAGGAAATGGAGAAAGCCTTCGCCATTGCTCGTGTGGGTGAAGACCAGAAAACCGTGTTCGCTACATATATGATGAGGGTGAAGCAAACTCTTTGGTGGGAAGCAAATCAACGAGAGAAGGAGAAGGGACTATAACACTGGGAAAGGTTTAAGACTTTTTTCTTCGAGAATTATTTCCCGAAGAGCGTGAAGAATAGGATGGAGGTAAAGTTTCTAGAACTAAAACAAGGGAGATGACAGTGGCACAGTATGCGGCCAAGTTCAATGAACTCGCGCGATTCGCAACACATCAAGTATACACTGAAGAAAGGAAAGCTCGACGCTTCGAACTTGGACTAAAACCTTGGTTGTTCAACAAGGTGTCAGTCCTTCAAATTGACTCTTTCGCCATATTATTGGAGAAGGCGATAATTACTGAGGGAGGTAGCGAGGCATTGAGCCAATACAACAAGGAGAAGAAGAGCAAGAATGCTGGAAGAGAGACTCGTGGAGGGAGTAGCAGTGGTGGAAGTTATTTGGGAAAGAGGAAATGGGATAACCGCAACAATGACAACAACACCAACCACCGAAGCATCAACCAGTCAGAAAATTATCAAGGAGGATTCAAGAAAAGAAGTGAAGCTTGCTCGAAATGTGGGAAAAACCATCAAGGGAAATTTGAAGAGGCGCAAAGATCTGCTATAATCTCGCGACCAAGAAGGGCACATTTCACCTAGCGCACGAAGCCAAAAAAAGGAGCGAGGATGTTTTAGCGTGTGGCTCAACCGAGCATCAAATCAAGGATTGCCCAAAGAAAGGGAGCAACGGAGAAGCGGCCAGCGGGGAGGGCAAGAAAAGTGATGATCGGCGGACCAACGTAATCCAATCAACCAAACCGCCTTGACCGGACCTTTACGATGGTATCCCGAGACCTTGATGAATGAAAAGGGCGTGGTGTCGTATTCTCCCAATCAATAATATAAACGCCTATGTATTATTTGATCCGGGTGCTACCTATTCCTTTGTGTCTGAAGAATTTGCTAATCGACTACACATACCTCCTAAACATTTAGAAAACTCATTGAACGTAGAGATTGCGAATAAGAAAGTAATTCCCATAGAGTTTATTTACCGAAATTGTTGTGCAAACATTAGAGGTCACGAACTAAACGTAGACTTAATTCCGATTAAACTGGGAGAGTTTGATGTGATATTAGGAATGGATTGGTTATCCCGGCCTCGCTGCGATAATCGATTGTCGAAGAAGAGTGTGAACCTTCGGACCTCAAATCGGTCTACAGGTAGTGTTTACCAGTAGCTTATCGCCAAGCAATCGTGTTTCCTTATGATGATGATCAAAGCCAAGAAATTGTTAAAGAAAGGATGTGTGGGTTATTTAGCCTATATAGTGGACATTCATCGAGAAGAGGATAGAAATGAAAGATATATTAGTGGTAAAAGATTTTCAAGACGTGTTTAAACAAACAAAGCTGCTCGCCTTCCGCGAGATGAGAAACCAATTCATAATAGACTTATGCTTTGGGAACCGCACCAATTTTGAAAGCCCCATATCGTATGGCGCCCGAGAGAAATGAAGGAATTGATGATTCAATTGCAAGAGTTACTAGATAAGGGTTACATCGGCCAAGTGTGTCTCCTCGGGGAGCACCAAGTGTTGTTTGTAAAGAAAAAGATGGATCGATTAGACTGTCAGATCGATTATCGGGGAGTTGAAGCAAAGTGACAATTAAGAATAAATATCCATTGCCAAGGATAGACGACCTTTTGATCAACTGAAGGGAGGCAAGTGTTTTTCCAAAATAGATTTCTGAGCGGGTTATCATCGGTTGAAAGTGCAAGAGGAGGACATAGAAAAGACGACGTTTGAACTCGCTACGGACATTACGAATTTTTAGTGATGTCATTTGGGTTAACAACAACGCCCTATAGCGGCGTTCATGGACTTGATGAACCGGGTTTTCAAGCCATACTTAGATAAGTTCGTAGTAGTATTTATCGATGACATTTTGATTTATTCAAAGACAAAAGAAGAAAGACGTAGAACACACGAAGATGGTGTTGGAAGCATTGAGAAGGAGAAGATGTATGCAAAATTTTCAAAATGTGAATTTTGGATGGAAAGGGTCCATTTAGGACACGTGATAGATCAAAATGGAATTTCCGTGGATCCCGCAAAGGTGGAAGCAATAAATCGAAGGAACCAAGACGCCAATGAAGTTAGGAGTTTCTTAGGTTTAGTGGGTACTATCGAAGATTTATCCAAGATTTTTCTAAGATAAGCAACCCGTGACCAGTCTAACGAAGAAGACAGAGAAGTTTGTATGGACGAAGAAATATGAGGAGAGTTTCCAAGAATTGAAGAGGAGGTTGAGTGAGGCGCATGTATTATCATTACCAGAGGATACGGGAGGATTTGTGGTGTACAGTGATGCATCGCATAGAGGACTTGGTTGTGTGCTAATGCAACATGGCAAGGTCATTGCATATGCCTCACGATAGTTGAAAGATTTCGAAAAACGATACCCTACCCA
Source organism: Panax ginseng (assembly GCA_020205605.1). Taxonomy (NCBI): domain Eukaryota; kingdom Viridiplantae; phylum Streptophyta; class Magnoliopsida; order Apiales; family Araliaceae; genus Panax; species Panax ginseng. The sequence goes on along the minus strand of CM035141.1, from coordinate 103,047,827 downwards.
TGACTTGGAGTTAGCGGCGGTAGTCTTTGCATTGAAGATTTGGAGGCACTATTTGTATGGAGAAAATGTGAGATATATACGGATCACAAGAGTCGAAATATATCTTCACACGAAGGAGTTGAACATGCGACAAAGAAGATGGTTGGAACCGATCAAGGATTACGACTTGTGAAATTATTTATCACCGGGAAAAGCAAACGTTATGGAAAAGACGCTTTGAAAGTAGAAGAGGAAGGAGAAGTTATTCAAACCGATAACTCAAGAGGATTTAATAAGAGAAATGGAAAGGTTGGAAATAGAGGTGGAGGAACCAAGAGAAGCGGAAGGAAGATTTCTCATGATGAGAGCTCACCCGACGTTATTGGATAGAATAAAGGAAGCACAAGAGAAAGATGAAGAATGTGAGAAGATAAAGAAGAGAATAGTAGAAGATAAAGAAGAAAGGTTCAAAGTAGATAAGGATGGTATATTGAGATTCGAGGGTCGAGTATGGGTGTCAGCTGTAATCAAACTGAGAGAGGAAATCCTACACGAAGCACACAATACGACGTTTTCCGTACATCCAGGAGGCACAAAAATGTATCGGGATCTTCGACACCATTTTTGGTGGCCTAATTTGAAAAGAGAGGTTGCAGCGTGTGTTAGCAGATGTCTTACTTGTCAAAGAGTCAAAGGCAGAACACCAGAGGCCAAGTGGACTACTTCAACCATTGGAAATACCGAATGGAAATGGGAGCACATTACGATGGATTTTTGTGGTTGGACTTGCCATACGAAAGAGTTACGATGCCATTTGGGTCATTGTGGACCGACTAACAAAGACGACTCATTTTCTACCCATCAAGATTCGATTCAATTTGAACCAATTAGCAAACTTGTATGTAAAGGAAATCGATCGCGACATGGAGTGCGGTGTCGATTGTCTCCAATCGAGATCCGCGTTTCACGTCAAAATTCGGAAAAGTTTGCGAGAACGAATGGGAACTCAATTGAGATCGAAGATCGCTGCTATCACCCTCAAACCGACGGGTAGAGTGAACGAACCATACAGACGTTGGAGGACATGCCGAGAGCTTGCGTGATGGACTTCAAGGGAATTGGGACGACCATTTACCATTAGTAGAATTAAACATAATAATAATAGCTATCATGCGAGTATCCAGATGCCGCCATACGAAGCTCTTTTACGGAGAAAGTGCGAGACGCCATTATGTTGGGATGAAGTCGAGAAGCAGCGACTTTTGGGACGAAATTAGTCCAAAGAAGCGGTACCGACGTGGTAGCAACAATAAAGGGCAAATTGGTAAAGACTCAAGATCGCTTAAAAGAAAGACGCCGACTTGCATCGTCGAAACAAGAGACTTTGAAAGTCGGAGTTGTGTGTTTTGAAGGTATCTCCTTGGAAGGGAAAGATCGATTAGGAAAGAAAGGAAAATTGAGTCCGAGGTTCATAGGGCCATTCAAGATATTGAGCGAGTGGGTAAGTGGCATACAAAGTTGCTTTGCCACCCGAACTGGAACACATCCACAACGTGTTTCATATTTCCGTACTACGACCGTAAAAGTCTGAATTTAAGCACGTAATTTCCTATGAGCCCATTCAAGTAGAGAAGAATCTGGCATATGAAGAAATTCTGCTCGGATAATAGATAAGAAAGAACAAATGCTAAGAAAAAAGTTATATCTTACATTAAGGTTATTTGGCAAAACCACGATGTCGAAGAGGCCACGTGGGAATTAGAAGAAGATAGGATGAGAGAGACTATCCCCATCTTTTCAGATAATAACCTCGTATCAATTCGAGGACGGAATTTTTATAAGGGAGAGGATGTAATACCCGTAAATTTTATGATTTAATATTATTATTAAATAGAAAAGGTGAATTATTTATTTTACAAATGCCACGTGGCATGAGGAGAGTAACTTCAATTGAATTAAAATTGAAAGTTGTTGATGATCGATAAGATAGGTTCATGAAATGTCTTGTGTGACACAATGATGGACTTAGTGAAGGATGATTAAGCATTTGCATGTTTAAAGTCCAAATAATAAATCGGGAGTCTAGCCCAATAAGTAATTGATGGACTTTTGAGTTAGCCCAATAAACTTGGGATATTTATAATCCATTAGGAATCCAACAAAATAGTTAAGCGAGAGTACAAGGTATTGGTTAAATTAAAATGTGGCGTAAGGTAAGGATTGGGCTTTGCCAAAATAGCCCTTGTCTATGTCGAGATCTACTCTCTTGTCCCCAAATTAGGGTCACCAAGTACAAAGAACAAGAGCTAAACTCTCTTTACGTGAAATTTCAAAGTCGCTAATCCTAGGCATGCATGGCTAGCTAAGTGGCCAGATGGAGTGATTGAACAACTCCTTAAATAACCATTGTTCATTTTCTATTGCACCATGAATCCCAACATTGGGTAAAAGCAAGTGTCCGGTCCATGTTTTTCTTTAAATACAAGCCACTAGTATATCTTGTTTTAGTGATAAGAGTGTTGGAGAAATCGAGTAAAGAATTCTTAGTTGCAAGCATTACCAAATCAATGTGTGAGATATCAAGGTTAAAGCTCGGTAAGGTATAATTTCTATTCATTTCTTAACTTGAGTCTTGTTGATTCTCGCTTTTTTGATTATTAGGTCAAGTAAGATGAATTAGCATGATAAAGGGTGTTTAGAAAGTTTACCTTCGTGCATGAATACGTTAAAATTGTCCGGAATCCAGATTGTGGCTACTCTCGCAAAAAGAGCATGTTCACCGCTTCGAAATCCATGGGTGCAATTTGCACCGTGCTTAGCTTAGAACCAACTGATGGGTTCGGTCATGTTAGACCTTGTATTAAGAAGTTCCCTTAGGTTGTATACATATAGTAAAGTCTTAAATTAACCTGACGAACTTAAACTTTGTCGAAGTAGTGTAGACCGAAGTCTCTCAAGGAGCTGCTTCGGACAAAGCGTGATGTCTTCGGACAGAGCGTAATGTCTTCGGACAAAGCGTGATGTCTTCTTGGACAGAGCGTAATGTCTTCGTGACAAAGCGTGATGTCTTGAGATGAGCGTAATGTCTTTGACAGAGCGTAATGTCTTTGGACAAAGCGTGATGTCTTGGACGAAGCCGCGATGTCTTGGACGAAGCATGTTGTCTTGAACAAGTCATAATATCTTGGACATGGCGAGATGTCCGGAACCTGGAGAGACGAGCGAGATCGTAACTTGATATAAGGATGGATTAATAAATACTCCTATATTGTTGTAAACTATTAGTACACGAATGAGTTCTAAGTAGAGAATTTTACCAACGGGAAAATAAATCTAATACTTGCAAACATGCGTGGGAAAAAGGTCGATTGGGATTAATAGGCGTTATGGTCTACTTGAAGCAATGAACCTCTTAGAACTTCGAGGAAGAAAGATTATGAATAAAGCAAGCGGTGGTCAATAGTATGAGCATGTTAGTGTACCATTATGAGTTTTGATGGGTACAGCAGATAGAAAGAAAAATGTGTTATGTGTACATGTTGTCGATATATATCAAGTGTGTTTGGCTAATGAATACCTATACTTACATGAATAGGACAGACATAGTTCGTTGAGGTGATTTTCGCTATTAGTAGTAATCAACGCTAAGGCAAGTTTCTTACTCTACCTTGATTTCAAGTATGCAAGTTTTCTATCCCTAACTTATTGTTATTGTTGGGCAAATTCCCTAACCTCACTCAAATTTACAATGAGCAAGTATCAGAACACAATTATTCTTTGTGTTGCAAGTTCCTTAATTCACACACTTTATCGTTGAATTGTTGTCATATCAATCATATTTTATCAAGCAAATATACGCTTCATTCGAAAATCACTTGTATACCTTGACGTTGTTGTAAGCATTGGACTTATCATTCCTTAATGCATGATGAAGAAGCGCCTAAGCCCTTGATTCTCGCTAGACTATTATTATGAGTTAAAGAGCTATCCAAACCGATTGATTTGGTGCGGATTATCGTAAATCTATTGAGATGAACAACCCTCATGTAGAAGGGAAATTATATATTGTCGGGGAACCGACGCCATGCATACGAAAGTATGATTAAATGTTATGCATAACATAGGGTACCTTAAGTGATCTTTGATGTACTCGTGGATGTTGGATTACTGATGTAATCATCTGTTAATTCTAGTAAGAGTTATTGGTCCTTAGTGACCGCCTCGATTTTCAATTATATTGAACCTCGAAATGAATAAATCCACGAGATTTTGTTGATATCCTTTGGTCCATAGCGACACATTGTTGAATATTCTTGGTATTCTTGATATCCTTGAACTATCAATTATTATTATACCTTTGAAAGATTCAAATGCTATAACCGCTTGTTCTTCTAGCTATATTGCTTCTTTGGGCAAACTTGTTGCTCATTTTTTTCTTTCCTAAAACATTACAGTTAAGGCGAAGAAAAGCGGTACTTGAGTGAAAGGACAAGGAAAGCGGCAAGGCCACGTAATAATTTAGCCCTTAAGACTAGAAGTATTATTATTATTGTTATTATGATGTATTCAAGAATGATTAAGTTATGTTAAGCTAATCACAGAATTGTTGTAGATTTACGGTACCTTGGGACGTGAATATTTATATTACATCAATGTAAATTATTCTATTATTTCCGTTGTTAATGATTACGTAAGATATTAAGTAGTAGTAAAGCGTGATGCTACCAAATTCGAGATATGAGTGTACAAAATTTGGGGCGCATACATTTTATCCTTGTAACATCAATCAATATATATCCGAATCAAATATTCATCTTTGCACTACTGTGCCAAAGATATTCATCATTGGGTCATGTTCATCTAAACACTTGTTCATCTTTGCACTACGGGCCAAAGATATTCATCAGAAATCATTCATCTTTGCACTACAAGCCAAAGATATTCAATAATATCATCATTTAAGACTGAGGATGATGAAAAATATTTTTAAAGAAACGAATTCAGTGAAACAAAATGACAAGGATTAAGGATTCGTACTTTATTTTATCCATGTCCAAAAATACCTTAAAAATAATCATAGTGGTGTAAAATTCAAGAATGATTAAAACATGGATACAATCAAAGCTAGTATCTAGAATAGATATTTTGGACGAAAAGGAAAATTTTTATTTTTTGATGAACAGTGTCATATTCGTGAATAAGATCAAGTATCTGTGAATAAGTCAGATACGTGAATAGTAAACCCGATACTAAAAGTTCCAAATTTGATTAAAAAGTTCAGATCAATACTTAGGCATAATGATATTAGAATAAATAATATCATTAAAAAAAATAATATCCCTTACCTCGAAAGACAGTACTTCTAGTTGAAACAACGGATATAAGCTATGACTTGAACTTGCACCGTATAGCAACAATACTCAAAGTATACTCAAAATACTCACAAGAATACGCCGATAATATAGAGAGAAAACTTGATTTACGGTGTGATTTTCAATTCTAACCTAAGACCCTATTTATAGGAAAATGCTTAGTAACACCAAAGTAGAAAATTTAATAAAATATTAATATATATTTTCCAAAACCTCATACGCACACTTGCCAACTGAATTCAGCTCCTACACATGTTAAATGAGGCCACCTAAACATTCTAAAAACGTTTTTCCTATTTTAAATATTTTAAACTTCCAAAAATCAATTATTTCAGAGCTTAGGAACTTCAATAATTCATAATAAATAGCCCTTTTATCAGAAAATTCGAATCTTGCGTCTTTTTATAGGAAATTCAATTCTCTACAACTTTACAAAAGAAAGTTTTTCCAAATTCCAAATTGAAATTGACCGAAATCCACAAACGGGCGATTTTACAGACTATAATCAAATTTCAGTCAAGAAATGGGGTCCACCGACATATAAAACATGCTTTAAATATTTTTGGTAACAAAAATACTCCTCCTCCACATATACTCATATATCCCATATTCATCGTAAAAATATCATCATTATTATATTATTAAAATATAATAATATATTTATATGAATTATTTTATCAGAAAAAGATAAAATTTCAATTTTCAACAATTGTCACATTAAAATTTTCTCCATCTATATCCACATAAAATCAATATTTTTCTCATCATCATATGAATCAATAATTAATTATTCACAAATAATATTACGTAATCACAATATTGACAACCGTGCGCTCCCGAAGAAAGAAGGGCTTTCAATAAGAATTTCTCTCTTCTTGGCGTGCGATTAGGTGACCAAACCTCTCCTTAGACGAACTTTCTAGACATTTCCAATAATGTTATCTAATAATATTATTCAGGATAATATGAATTATTGCTTCGATAATGAAAAATATTGTGTAATGACAATTATCAAACAACTACTATATATAAAATATCAACGCAAAGAATTATTAAATCAACAAAATAAAATCTTGAGCAAGAATTATCGTAACCATTATTGAGTAGTGCCTTTCTTACGTAAGAATCAATAATTGGTGCAATACTAGTGTCTTCTTGTGTTTTAACCAAGAGTATTTTAACGAAGATTAATTAGTAATAACTATGCCATTATTTTTAAACAACTTACATTTGTCGTTTTTTCTTCATCCAATCGCTTTCCAGTTATGGGCCCACACACGGTCGCTGCTTCGCATCGCATCGAATATTCCCCGACAAGCATTTAATATTCCACGACCAAACGAATATTCCCCGACAACAATGAATATTTTATAACCACTTGCTTATTTTGAAATATTTACGTATTTTACCCATAACTATCCACATTAATCAAATCAACCCTTACTATTTCAAAATAATAATTAGAGGAAATTAAATTTCATTTATTAATTATTTGGGGTCTTACAACCTCCCCTCCTTTTAAAATTTCGTCCTCAAAATTGACGTACGTACCTGGTTTTTCGAAAAGGTGAGGATACCTCACTTTCATTTCCGTTTCCAATTCCCAGGTAATTTCCTTTATAGCATGATTCCTCCACAGAACTTTAACTTGTGGTATGACCTTTGTACGAAGGACATGCTCCTTCCTATCCAAGATCTTGATAGGTACCTCTTCGTACATTAAGTCTTCGGCTATCTCGTCCGGTTCTAACTCTATAACGTGGTTCGGGTCTTTCACATATTTATGAAGTACAGATATGTGAAACACATTATGAACACGAGACATACTGAGGTAACGCGAGTCTATAGGCTACATTTCTACTTCTCATCAAGAATTTGAAATGGACCAATAAATCGTGGATTGAGCTTTCTCTCTTCCTAAATCTTGTAATTCCCTTCCATGGAGCAACTCGCAACAATACATGATCCCCTATACTAAATTCCACGTCCTTTCGATGAAGATCCGCGATAACTCTTTTGTCGATCTTGTGCCATTTGTATATCGTTGTCGAATCATTTGGATCTTTTCGATAGTCATACGTCTTAACTCGGGTCCCAACAATGTTGCTTCACCCACCTCATCCCAACATATTGGAGAAAGCGACACTTCGTCCATATAATGCTTCAAATGGAGCCACACCTATACTTGCTTAATAAGCTGTTGTTGTGAGGAGAATTCCACCAATGGTAAATACTTATCCCAACCGCGCTTTGAAGTTCAGGACACGAGTCTTAATAGATCTTCAAGAGTTTGAATAGTCCTCTCTCGATTGTCCGTCTGGTTTGAGGATGGTATCGAACGGAATCGTAAAGCCGTGCCCATAGCTTTTTGCAAGCTAACCCAAAATCTTGAAATGAATCTTGGGCCACGATCCAAAACTATGGATCTTTGGCATGCCATGCAACCTCACAATCTCATTTACATATATACTAGCAAGACGTTCAAGGAATAAGTCTCCGATCGCAAGAAATGAAAGCGGACTTGGTTAATTTATCAACAATAACCCAAATGGCATTGATGCCTTGAGAAACCGTAGGAAGACCAAAGAACGAAATCCATGGAAATGTGTTTCACTTCCATTTCGGAATCTCAGTGGTTGCAACGGACCCTTAGGTACTAGATCTCCGCTTTACACGTTGACAAGTTAAACACGTTGAGATAAACTTCACAATCTCTCTCTTCATATTGTTCCACCAAAATGTATGTCGAAGATCACGATACATTTTGGTACTTCCAGGATGGATTGAAAATGGTGTATTGTGTGCCTCCATCATAATCTTGTACTTCAAATTAGAGTCGTTAGGAACACAAAGTCTAGAGTGGACTCGAAGTATTCCTTCTTCATCAATTCTCGCTTCCGGAATAGCTCCTTCTTGTACTTTCTTCTTCATACGCATCAGCTCCGGGTCGGTGGCTTGAGAAACCTTAACTTTTTCTATTAAAGTTAGCTCTACGCGTATACTTGACATCATCACACTCATTCCTGCATATGATCTTCTACTCAACGCGTCAGCTACCACGTTCGCTTTTCCAGGATGGTATTGAATAGTGTGGTCGTAGTCTTTCAATAGCTCGAGCCATCGTCGCTGCCGCATGTTGAGTTCTTTTTGAGTGAAGAAATATTTAAGGCTTTTATGGTGCGAATATATCTCCACTTTCTCACCATATAGATAGTGCCTCCATATCTTTTAGCGAAAATGATCTTGCGCTAATTCTAGATCATGAGTAGGATAATTCCTCTCATACTCTTTAAGTTGTCACGAGGCATAGCTATAACTTTCCCACGTTGCATGAGAACACATCCCAACCCTTTGCTCGAAGCATCATTTGTAGATAACAAATCCATCCGTACCGGATGGTATTATTAGAACAAAAAAGCCGAAATGAGTCTCCTCTTGAGCTCTTGGAAACTCTTCTAGCATTCCTCGCTCCATACAATTTTGTATCCTTCCGAGTTAAATTTGGGTTAATGGAGTAGCGATTAGAAAACCTTCCACGAATCTCCGATAATAACCAGTAAGCCCGTAAACTACGTACTTGATTGGCCACCGACTTCGGTTGCTCCCAACTTTGTATTGCTTCAATCTTGGCACGTCAATCGGATACTCCATGTTTTGACACCACGTGCCAAGAAATGCTACTTCCTCAAGACAGAACTCGCATTTCTTTAATTTGGCATATAGTTTGTTTTCAATGAAGCCTTTGGAGTACCAAATTTTAAATGGTGCTCATGATCTTCACGACTTTTGGAATATATGAGGATGTCATCAATAAACACAACAACGAACTGATCCAAATATTCCTTGAATACTCGGTTCATTATATCCATGAAAGCCGCAGGAGCATTAGTCAATCCGAAAGACATGACTAAGAATTCATAATGCCCGCATCGGAGTTTCAAGGCGCTTTTGGAATATCCTCAGTTCTAATCTTCAGCTGATGATATCCAGAACGAAGATCGATCTTTGAAAAAAAATTGTGCTCCTTTCAATTGGTCAAATAGGTCATCAATACGAGGTAGAGGATACTTATTCTTGATGGTGACATGGTTCAATTCCCGATAGTCAATACAAAGTCGCATACTCCCGTCTTTCTTCTTTACGAATAAAGCAGAGCACCCCAAGGAGATGTACTACGACGAATGAAACCGATGTCCAACAACTCCCCGTAGTTGGACCTTTAACTCTCAAGTTCAATAGGAGCCATTCGATATGGGGTTTTTGAAATGGGCTTTGTACTGAGTTCAAGATCAATAAAGAATTCAACTTCACGTTCGGGGTAGACGGGAAGTTCTTCAGAAATACGTCGGGAAAGTCAATAACAATAGGAATATTATTCAAATTTGACGTGTCTTTATTCAAATCCATAACATGGGCTAAGAAAGCTTGACATCCGCTTTTTCAATAAACGAATAGCTTTATGATTAGATATGATGATTGAATGATTTTAATGGTTTAGTTTCTTGAATTCGTACAACAAAGGTTGTTTAGGAATATGAAAGCTAACAACCTTACGAAAATAATCAATTTTGGCATGATAAGTAGTTAACCAATCAATCCCTAAAATCACATCAAAAGCAAGTATCTTTAAAGAGATAAGGTCAAGAGGGTGGTGATGGTGCCAACTTGAATCAAACAAGATTTATAAACAAGTGGATGTGATGAAAGTTTCTCCTAACGGAGTTTCCATAGATAGGTTAAAGTCTAATTTCTCCTGAGTCAAGTTTAAACGTTGAGCACAAAGCGAGAGAGATAAATGAATGGGCAAAGACCTAGATCAAGTAAGGTATAAACTTCGCAAGAATTTATAAATAGCTTACCGTGATCACCTCGTTTGGGTTCCTCGCATTTTGACCATCTACAACAAACGCTCTTCTAGAACCGTTGACTTTGAATTTTTGGGACGATCTTTCGAGTCACCAAATCCACGCCGAACTAGGTTTTGTTACCGTATAATCTCAAGCGATATGTCATTCCTTTCCACAATTATAGCATACCTTGAACTGGTTGTGGCGCGGTTTGGTGATATGTCCCTATTTTCCGCATTTATAAGATATGACCGGTGGTCGTTCTCCTCCTTAGAACCGATTCTTTGCATGCCATTGTCGTCTTCACATGGTCGTTGTTAAATCTCCTCTTTTTAAAATCTCCTCCGACTCGCTTCTTCTATTTTCATGGCCATGATTACCACCGAGTGGTTACCATTTTTGTCCGCCTTTTTCTTTCTCCCCGGGTTATCGTTGTTTTGTTGATCGCTATCTCCTAGATGATCCTCGATTGTGGTCCCTCGGTTGACCGTACTCAAGTTATCTCGCTCTAATAATTGAGCCTTGTTTACAACATCATCCGAATAGAGAGAAAATTTATAAGAAATGAGATCTTCGACGTATCTTGGGGTTTCAAACCTCTAAGAAACATCCGCGTCATACGTTCCTCATTCTCCACCAAATGAGGTGCAAACACGGATAACTCTCGCAAGAACTTTGCCTTGTCTTTGGGACACCATCATGTTATTCGCTCCGGCCTAATAAACTCCACTTCCTTCATATGACGAACACTTTCAGAAAGTATTTGTCATTAAATAATTTTGAAATGTCTCCCAAGACACTTTGAAGTCTTGTTTGGATGGTACGCTCACTGACTCTCCCACCAGAATACGCCTGCTTCGCCACGGAACATAAAGGTGGCAAATGGAACCTTACGTTTCTCCGTGCATCCCAAGACATCAAATATCTTGGTAATTTATTTGACCCATGTTTCCATTATGATCGGATCTCGCTTCCCTTCAATTCGGTGGTCCCAACTCTTTGAACTGCTTGGCTGTGACAACCCGTGAATTACTATCATTTTTTCCTATATTTTGAACACGAGTCTCCTCAAATTCGATTTTTTGCATGAACTGCAAAAAACTTCTAAACATCCCCTCGTTCATCATCTGCTCAATGGTGTTGTTCACAGGAGGAACATTGTCAGCCTGTTGCACGTTCTCCTCGTTGGTGAGTACAGGCGTCTCCACGGTCTCATTTCCACTGTTAATATTCTCTACAACTTTACAAAAGAAAGTTTTTCCAAATTCCAAACAGAAATTGACCGAAATCCACAAACGGACGATTTTATAGGCTATAATCAAATTTCAGTCAAGAAATGGGGTCCACCGACATATAAAACATGCTTTAAATATTTTTGGTAACAAAAATACTCCTCCTCCACATATACTCATATATTCCACATTCATCGTAAAAATATCATCATTATTATATTATTAAAATATAATAATATATTTAAATGAATTATTTTATCGAGAAAAGATAAAATTTCAATTTTCAACAATTGTCACATTAAAATTTTCTCCATCTATATCCACATAAAATCAATATTTTTCTCATCATATGAATTAATAATTAATTATTCACAAATAATATTCTGAATCACAATATTGACAACCGTGCAGGTTCCCAAAAAAAAGAAGGGCTTTCCAATAAGAATTTCTCTCATCGGCGTGCGTAATTAGGTGACCAAAGCTCTCCTTAGAGCGTAACTTTCTAGACATTTCCAATAATGTTATCTAATAATATTATTCAGATAATATGAATTATTGCTTCGATAATAAAAAATACGTGTAATGACAATTATTGAAACAACTAAGAATATAAAATATCAACGAGCAATTATTAAATCAACAAAATAAAAATATCGAACGTAATTTCATCAGAACCATTATTGAGTAGTGGCTTCTTACATAAGAATCAATAATTGGTGCAATCAGATATCTTCGTGTGTTTTAACCACCGAGTATTTTAACAAGATACTTCAGAATAACTACGCCTGTTATTTTTAAACAACTTATATTTGTTGTTTTCTTCATCCAATCGCTTTTCGTTATGGGGCCCACACACGGTCGCTACTGTCGTCGTATGAATATTCTCCGACAAAGACGAATATTCCACGACCAAACTAATATTCTCCAAACAATAATGAATATTTTATAACCACTTGCTTATTTTGAAATATTTGCGTATTTTACCCATAACTATCCACATTAATCAAATCAACCCTTACTATTTCAAAATAATAATTAGAGGAAATTAAATTTCATTTATTAATTATTTGGGGTCTTACATTATCAGTCCTCGCGACGAGAGGGAGAGAAGGGAGCAAAAAACGCGAACCATTTTTTTTTTGGCTGTGTCTAATTAGGCGAGAGAATGAAAATGAGTGTATATATAGGTGAGTTGGGGGAGTTTTTAGCCGGGTGAGTCTAAGATCCTTACTGCATATATATATATCTATATATATATACATATATTTTTAATCAGACTATGATTTGTTAAGATAAAATTATATAAGAACTTGAAAATGAAATAAAAAGATCATATAAATGGATGGGAGGTCAGAATTATAAAATTAATTCCATTAATATGCCAATGTGTTATATATATATATATATATACTCCCTCCGTCCCATAGTTATAGGTTGATTTTTTATTTTGAGATGTCCCAATATATAGGCTACTTATTATTTATAAAAATTTAGTTGGTTCATTGTTTTACTTTTTTGTCCTTATAATACATATTCAACCATTACTCATTTTTGAAGAAACAACATTTAATGTCATTTTTTTTATCACCACATTTAATGTTATTGTATTCTATTTGGTTAAAGCTATATGGTTATGGACTTTAATGAGAGCAGATTCTCTGTCCCCAAATTCCATGTCCCCCTTGTGTCCCTCCACTTAAATCTTGACACATGTCCTTTTATTTAATTTTAGAATTAATTAGTGTTAAGTAAGAGACTAGGTGTCAAGATTTAAGTGAAGGGACACAAGGGGATAGGAAATTTGGAGACAGAGGATCTGCTCTCGACTTTAATGGTCAGTACACGACAATCAATGAAGTTGAGAGTTCTCGTGTGATAAGTAAGGAGTAATTAACTTATTCATTAATTTCATATTAAGGGATATATGTGAAAAATTCATGTTAAAAATTGACACTTAACTGATTTTCTTAAACTATGTATCAAAAGAAATCAGCCTATAACTATGGGACGGAGGGAGTATATATATATATATATATGAGTAAAGATCAAGAGCATTTTTCTTAAATAGCATTTCACCTTAAATAGCACTCTTTTATTAAAACTACTTCGTTTTGGAGTGGCTTAAAAGAGAGTGGTCCCACTTGTTTTTTTTTTATTTACAAAATGTCACTCATGACACACTCCAAAAACGCAGCGTAGTTTTAATAAAGGAGTGTTATTTAAGGATGAATGCTCTTAATCTTATATATATATATATATATATATATATATATATATATATATATATATATATAAAGAGAGGTAGGATCAGTCCAGGACTCCTAATAGGACCAAAATTCGGATATTTTTTTTTTTTTTTTTTAAAACAACTAAAAATAAATAAATAAAAAATTATGGAATTGAATTTTTTTTTATAATACAGTGTTTTGGGTGTGATTTGGGTACGTATAACAAAATATGTATGTACAGTCTGTGCAGAGTGTACCACTATTTTTTTATATAGGTATTAAAAACACGCTCAAAACATTGTATTATGGAAAAATTTCAGTTCCATAAAATATTAAATATTTTTTTTAGTTATTTTAAAAAAAAACAAAATAAAAATAAAAATTTGGGGTCCGTTTTTTATCAGGTCCGGGAGTCCGGACCTGATCCGTGTTGTATATATGTATATGTATATATATATATATATATGTAACTTTTACCCAACTCTATGTAACATATGCTACCAAAATTTGATCATCGCACAACAATCTATCATCTTCTTATTATATTTTAATTTATTAATTGCATGTATAAATTTATTATTAACAAAATGAATAATCCTGCCGCAACACGCGGGTTTGTATCTAGTAATAATTTAAGGTTGTGTTTGTCACAACTCATTTAAAGTGGTCATCTTATAGAGCTGATAATATTTTATAAATCGTGTTAATTTGTTACACTGTAATTTTACATTTTGCAGTAATCAGATACCATGTAAAGTGTCAAGATTTCCGACAATCACATTACCAAAAAATAAGTAGTGATCTAAGATTACCAAATGCATAGTGGTCATCTTAAATTTGTTATTTAGACAAAAAATCATTTATATTTAATAATTGAGACATTTCTACAAATATTTTACAAACTGCTGATGTGGCATACTTCACCTCGGCATATTGATCAACAAATTGCTTCAATGTAGTTTTCGACTCCACTTAAAAAGCTGAGGTGGAGTATACCACATCAGCAGTTTATAAAATATTTGTAGAATAGTTTGTATATCTAGTATTATTCTTTTTACAAAGCCTTAGAATAAGAAAAGGGAATAATTCTCATTGATAAGTAAATCAAATTACAAAAACCCTAGTCGTGGTGATATATCCTCCTATCCGAAATTGAAACTCGAATTTCGGGAACATGTATAATTTTTAAAAATAGACAAAAATATATAAACTTGCGTAATTTTCCAAAAGGACGAAAAGGAGGCTGTCGTAATAACCACTACAACAAAAAGGGTTATTTCCAACAGAATATTCCGTCGGTAATAAGCATATTCCGTCGAGGGTGTGTTATTTCCGACGGAATGTTCGGTCAGAAATTCGGTCGTATATAAGCAGGTCGAAATTAAGTCCGTCGATCGTTCAGTCGGGGATACTTAACCTCGACGAACTTATCATCGACTGAATATTCGGTCGAGGGTACTATATGTCCGACAGAAAATATTCGGTCAATAGTAATCGGT
This sequence comes from Panax ginseng, assembly GCA_020205605.1. NCBI lineage: Eukaryota > Viridiplantae > Streptophyta > Magnoliopsida > Apiales > Araliaceae > Panax > Panax ginseng. The sequence goes on along the minus strand of CM035141.1, from coordinate 103,032,670 downwards.
CGGTGATAAGCATGACACGTGTCAGAATGCCAAAATTGGGAAGTTCTTATTTTCGACGAAATTCCGTCGATAATAGTAATATTCCGTCGAGAATAATGACTATTTAATTTAATATTTAATTTTTTTGCAATATCCAAGGATTTAACCCACATCTTGTACCTGTACCTGTACCTGTATTCCAACAGCACATACTGTCAGGAATAAACATGTGAATGATATTCCTATTTAACATATGATTTGATTATGATATATATATGAATGAATATGCAAGTATACTTGCATGAAGAAAAGCTGTAAAGTCCTTTGATAGATAAAAGAAATATATATACAAGGACTTAGAATGAATTAATCAAATATGTTAGGTTGATCCTACATAAGCAAAACAGCTTTGTAAAGTCCTTAAAAAGAAATGATGTACAAGGACTATAAATATAGAAAGATCAAGCTTGTTAGGTTAATCTTATGATGTAATAGATAGGCTTGTCTTATTGTCGAGCACTGCACCAGAAGTAGTAGTCTGCCAGGAGAGTCAGAGTTAACTCAGGAGCTATCGAGGCAGAATAGGAGTATACAAGATAGTGAGATCTCGGAGTTCGTAGACTTCTAGGGGAAATGAAGAAGGATCGTAGTGTGTCGAGAAGAGCTTCCTCGGGATCGTAGAGTGCTGAGGAAGTCGTGTTCAGAATCGTAGAGACAGCCTGCCTATGAGCCGAACGATCGTCTGCCGGAACAAAGTCTGAAACGTAAACTACACTTGGAGTCGTAGAGTCTAGTGATGCCGAAGCCAAGTCAAGAATCGTAGACTACACTCTGAGTTCGTAGAGTTCATTAAGTGAAGGCAGAGATCATAGTCGGGCAAGATTAGATGAAGACAACAAGCAAGGCAGAAATCGTAGAGTGTCAAAATCTGATCTAGGGATCGAAGAGTCTGCACAGCCAAAGCTGAATCGTAGAGTGCAGAACTACGACTCCAACAAAAGTGCTCACAATGTCAAGTCAGAATCGTAGAGCAGATACGGTTCTCAAAGAATGAGCACTCCCAGAATATCCAAAGGTACGAAACCTCTGGTTGGCACTGCAAAGATGCAATCCACAGAAAGGGAACCAAAGAGCACTCAACGAATGACATGCAGGCTAACAGAAGATCTCAGCACAAACCTAATCAGCATTAAGATTGAGGCGTAAGGCCATTCGTGATGAAGTCTTCCACAAGGAGATCCGACTTCAGAAGTTGACTAAGGAAAGTCAGCTTATACAGTAGCTATCAAGTGTAAAGAAGACAACGATCTTGGAAGCAACCAAGATCGTAGTGTTTGCCAAACAAAGAAGGAACTGATGGAAGGTGAACCAAGATATTGGTCAGCTTCTGAAGAGCAAGGCTAAAGTGATTAAGTGCAGGGTCAGTTCATTGATGATAAGTGAGCGGAAGATCACTAGGAGAAAGCAAGCTAGACACGCCACAAATCTAAAGTGTCTTGATATTCAGAAGGGGACCAGAGCAAGGAATTAGGCCATCAATATCCGAGAGCGATCCGAAGCAAATGCGAAGTATTCAAAGCTGAATACAAGGAAGATGTGTTCTACATTGAAGATCCAATCAACACTCTTTAGGATCGTAGTGTTAACTCTACTAGTCAACGAGCAACAATCAACAAGACACTACGATCAGGTCCTTAAAGACATGCATCGAATCAGAGATTTCGAATACCAAGATGAAGCATTAAAGAATTCGGTTCAATCTGAAGGGTAACATTCGGACAAGTGCTTATTGAGAGCATCGATGCAAAAGGACAACCTCTGATCAAGAAATTAGAAGAGGTAATAAAGTCTTTAACCTGCCCAAGACAGTAAAGTGATACATCTGACAGGGTAGGTGAAACGATGATCTATGACGTCGAGGAAAAAGTATGACAAGTCACATCAAACAGCCTACATCAAGCAACTTGAGATCTGTGAAGATATTTGAATAGCCTTCAACGGTTACTTTCCAACGGAAGGATTGGGAAGAAGTATAAATGAGAACGAGCTTCAAAGATCAAAGGTTGTTGGAGTTGTGTATTCCTGAAAAAAGGTGGGTCGATCCAACTGGTAATAAGTGGTCAGAAGGCTCACTCTACGATCCACTAAGAACACTCAGAAGTCAGATCAAGAAAGAAGTAGAAGTGTGAGTTCTACTATGTAGAAGTGAGAGTTCTACTACATGAAGAGTGTTCTGAACTGCTGAGAGAAAGAAGAGCAAAATGTCATCTGTATGTCCATCATGGGAAGACTCTAAGTATAATAGAGAAGAACTTACGGTCACCTTAGCAAGTCCATCATGGGAAGGCATCGAGTAGCAAGAAGGAGATCACAAAAGCCATCTTGGTGTCAAGCATGAGAAAGCTTCAAGTACCTACACGTAAGAGCTTTTACGGTCATCTTAGAAGCCTCCTCATGCGACCATCAAGTATCAAGGAGAATGATCTTCAAGGCGGTTCATCGAGGATCATCCGGAGTAGTTGAGCAACCTAAGAAGTTTGAGCATCATGCAACACTCAACCGCTTCTCAAGGATGATCAAGCCAAGCTGCTAAGGATAGAAGATGTTCAGAGCATGAAGACATCTTAGCAGCTCAACACCGACTCCAACAACATCAAACAAACAACTTAACGAAGCCAGGGCCTGAGGGGGTCGTTGTCCAGAGGGATTAAATAAAGCAGGGCCAAGAGGGTCCTTGTCCGGAGGGACTAAACAAAGCAGGCCAAAGGGTCCTTGTCCGCAGAGGACTAAACGAAGTTCCAAGCTCTTTGGCTTGAAGAGTTCCTAGGGAACTAGAAGAGTCCCAAGGTCACGGCCTGAAGAGTTCTTAGTGAATCGAAGTTCCAAATTTGTTGGCCTGAAGGAATCGTAGAGATTCAGTGGTGCCGCCTTCCTTAGTGGAAATCCTGCTAGTTGAAAGCGGAAGAGTGGATTAGAGCTTGAGTTTTGAACCACTTAAAACCTCTTGTGTCTTTTACATTATGTCATTTACATTATGTCTATAATCGCTATAATCAAGCTATGTATGTTTTAACTGCTTATAACTAAACTAACCCAATGAACAATGTATATATGATTATGAATATATCAATGAAGGGGAATCTTTTACTTATTCTGCTGTGCTTGAAAAGAATCTTATGTTTGTCATATACTCTAATATGAATAATACATCATAAACCAGAAAAGTATTTGAAATAAAAAGGATCTATTCAACCCCCCCTCCCCTTCTAGATCTATTGTGCCCTCTGGGAACTAACACATACCCATACACAAGTTAACAATATAACCTCCAACAACACATACACATACACAAGATAACAATATTACCAATAACACGAATTACAATTACGTAGAATGATATAATAAAAAAACCAACTAAATGATAAGTAAAAGGTCAAAACATCCCATTAATCTAAACTAATGTATATCAAACATCTAATTAAGCTAAATTAAATTAAATGCCAAGGTTTAAACTACATTAATACATCAAAATAATGTAAAATACAAATTAAACGAATGTAAACTAAGTAAAACTATTTAGTAGAGTCCCAGGTATGAGGAGGATCATCATAGGCGGGCGTCGCCGCCTGCTCGAGTATGAAAATCGCCACCATCATTATCCCGGCTCGTCAATCCATTCATCATCGGCCTATTAATATAATATATATAATGCAACTCATTAGTCCATATATATGATTAGATTAAAGATAACTAAATGAAAATTAAATTACATGCGAGAATATATATTTGAATTTAAACGAATAGTATACCGAAAGCAAATGAAGGTCGACTCAACATCGCCCAAACCCGATCCTCGACTAAGGTAACCACCATCCAAACAATTTAAATAGCGTATCGCGTACCATCGCTCCGAAGGGATACCCAGATCTCGGCGGTGGCACCAACAGCAACGTCTCTGCTATGGTGATGGGAAAGAACTTGGGAAGGTCCGACGATGGAGCAAATGGATCGGTCTCAAACCTCTCCGATAACCATGAACCATAACATCTTTGGAACAAAGCATCGTCTAAGCCGGTACCAGATGTGATGGTCCCACAGGCTCTCGGACACAGACGCTGCTAGAGCCTACAAAAATAAATATAACATGAATAATATGGCAAATTTTCTTTATTCATAAACAAGAAATAAACTAAAATATTATACCATATAGCATTGTATAAATTTGGTATCCTCAGAATCTCAAAGACTCGACTCGCCGCAAGACTTAGTGGGAGTATCACGAGACGCGCGACCAGGCCGTCTCTCTGCGTCTTGAGATAAACTAATCTCAGGCGGAGGGGCGGTGGAATCTAACGTCTCAAAGATCGCCTCTAGAATTTGCAACTCCTTATACTATATACTCTAGCTGCGGATCTTCTCAAATCGCTCTTGTAATTTGATATATATACATGTGAGTTATCTTGGTATCATCATATAAATTACGTAATATTATCATAAATAATATTTATTATAGTAAATGTATTACCCGTATAGCTAGTGCTGCTGGAGACATTGTCGACCCCGAAGTAGAGCCCTTCGGCGTATGGACTCTATCCCAGAACTCCATCATAGTAGGACATCGGCCCAAGCTACTCTCCATGGCCTAAATCATATACATTAAATAATATCAACTTAAATTACGTAATGTTGCAGTTTAATATTAAACTAAACTAAAGATAAATACATACCGCTTTAACCTCCTGAAACGACTACGAGCCAGAAGTATGTACAACTCGCAGCTTGCCTCGATTCTTCTTCATCTCGCTTTCGACTTGGTCTTCAACGCAAAGATCATCCGAAAGACGCTTACATCGCAAATTCTCATGTCAGATCTCGACATCGCCATTTGATGATCTCAAGAAAGTAGTCCGGGCGATTCTTTATCGCCGGGACCGCCTCCGTCAGATCTCGTATAGCTAGCCATGGCATAATTCTTGAGATGTGGACAATGATAACTGGCGTCACCATCCACCTCGGTGATGCTTGGGTCTCATATCTATAAAGATCTCTGTCGACGGACATAACATACATCTTATTAATTATTTGAACAATATGTAAATAACATGAACCTTGATTTAATATATGTAATTCGACTTTACGTGAAACTCCCGCAACGTTTGTCACCTGGCCAAGATCATAAGCTACGAAAGATGGCTAAAATCGCACGCACCAAGTAGGGAGATCTGGCGAGGCGGATGAGCGTGTCTGGTCGCTTTAGCAGCGGGATCCATAATACTAGAATACAAAATTTATTAAGAACATTTTAATTGATATCATCGCGATTGAACATATATAAGTGATAGTTAAAACCTACATGCACGGAGCGGCCGACATCAATCGGAACGATGTCGTAATCGCCGACGACGGATAGCTTTAATCGAGGTTAAAGTTCACCGACGTCGACGTCCAGCATCTGTATGTTTAATATAGTTATTACATTGTCAATGAATGTATAATATAGTTATGAAAAACACGTTCTTAATGCTTGTTAATTAGAAATCAACTCACTAAGTATCACGAAGACGACTTGGTCGATATTCGTGGGGCTACACGATCTACCAACATCTCCACGATGTCATAGTTATCTGACCGGTCTCACAAAGATCTTGTCGACAGATTCTCTAAACTCAACTAATTCCCATGATGAATCCATAGAATACCCATCCACAAACCCATTGTGAATATAAGTCAAATTTTACTTCACGGTAGTCTTCCATATCACGTTCTTACACTCGAGACACGGGCATCTCATCTTTCCGATTCGGATCATCAAGATGTTCTATTGCTTTGTTTATAAAATTAGACACCCGTCACCATGCGCATCAACTAATCCCTCCCATCAATCTTTATCCTACGAGACATCCAACTCCGACGGCAAGATCCATCTTTAATTGAAGAAAATACCCAATTAGATCAAGAATAATCATGAATGTGGTCCAAGCATGATATTTAGTTTACCTATATCTCCACTCCATTGAGGGTTGAAGCTTATCCCGTTCTTGGGACGCGTCTCTCACTAGTGCCAATCTTAAGACGTTCTCTTATTTTCGAGAATTTTCAAGAAGATTTCTCCCATGGTCTCCAAGTACGAAATAGACCCGAAAACTTAGTCTAAGTATGCACTCGGAGAACATGTAGAGACACCGGTGAAAGTTCCTCAAAATTTATAAAACGCACTATAGTAATGCATTGGGCACAAACCTAAGTGAGAGACATAACATCCAGTAATAGTCCCAAACTGGGGACTATTCGACATTCACTCCTAATGAGTGAACGTCTAACGGGTTTCTAATTGTATTTTATTTTATTTTATTTTATTGTATTGTATTTAATTTTGATTTTATTTAACTAAGTAAGTGCTACTCAGTTTAATTATATTTATTTTGTAATATATTATATTAAATTAAATTAAGTCAATTTTTTTTGAATTTAATTTAATTTACTTTAATTTGTATTATCTTAAATTAAATCATATTTTTATTTTATTTTATTGTATTTTATTTAATTTCGATTTTATTTAACTAAGTAAGTGTTACTTTCGGTTTAATTATATTTATTTTGTATTATATTATTTTAAATTAAATTAATTCAATTTTTTTTTGAATTTAATTTAATTTCTATTATCTTAAATTAAATCATATTTTTATTTTATTTTATTTTAAATTATTTAATTTAATTTAATTTATTTGTATTTGTATTATATTATATTATACTATTTAATTTATTTAAATTTTATTATCTTAAATTAATTAAATTTAATTAATTTAAATTTAATTTTTATTATATTATATCATATTTTTATTTTATTTTATTTTAAATTTAATTAAATTTTTATTATATTATATAATTTAATATTAAATAATTTATTTAAATTTTATTATCTTAAATTAAATTAAGTCAAAAGTTTATTTAATTTAATTTAATTTGTATTATATGTCATAATTCAATTTATTTAAATTGTATTTTAGTATTGAGAAACTAATAACTATACAATAATTAATATAATAAAGAATATGCAATTCTTTGAGTTTCGATGAGAATTTAAATCCGGGAATTTCGTCTGGATTTAACAAATATGACATAATTAATCAACTATAATATATGAACAACCAACAAGTTTACAATACAATTTAACAATTGTATATACTCAAATCTGCAAAATAGGCAGTAATTAACATTAACGAACAAACAATTAAAATAATGAAGCTCCAAATTTAGTAAACTATCACAGAAAAACCAAATTTGAACAACACTACAAAGGAAATTTAGGCTTCAACAACATTTCAACAGATTATTTCAACACTTTCAACAACATTTCAACACTTTCAACAACATTTAAACAGAAAATTTAGGGTTCTAAGTACTTATACCATATACATATCTGAAAATTTATTCATAACCATATACATATCTGAAAATTTAGGGTTCTAAATTTAAAATTAATTGATAAAACTAACCTTAAATTCAGAGAGAAAGAGGAGCAGAGAGGGACGAGAGAGAGGCAGGAAGAAGAAATGACTCACGGGAGGTGAGTGAGGAAAGGAGAGTGAGAGAGTCGGGAGGTGGAGGCAGGCGCCCGCTGCTTGAGGAGGAGACGAGGAGGAGGTGTGGGAGGAGATACTAAGAGTTGGCAGAGAGAGAGAGAGAGAAATGAATGATAAGCAATGAAAGAGGGTATACTGTGATAGCGATAGGTTTAAAGGCTTATGGCCGACGGAATTCCATCGATATTAGATCCGTCGATAATAAGATATCCTCGACGCATAGTCCGTCGACTTTAATATCAATTCGGTCGAGGTTGTTATTGGCGCTGGAGGAAAACTTTCTCGCCACAAGCATGATATAAGCTCGACTGAATTCTGTTGAAGTTATTCTATTTTCGAGGGATTTATTCACTACTGAATATTCCGTCGGGAATATATTAATTCCGAGCGAATCCATTCAATCGATCTTAATTTCGTCGGAAATAGAACTATTTCTTGTAGTGAACCCCAGACCAAAATCTAAATAGATCTATCTTTACCTACTAATGCCAATCAAACCTCCTTTACGGAGAGATCATATGAAAAAAGTTTCGTATAATGAGAAAATTTCAAATTAGAAAGTAGGAGAAATAAAACTCCATAAAAAGAGAAAATAAGAACAATTAAATGGAAGAACAAAAGAAATAACTTGGGAGAGGGTCTCTTTACAATGGTTTGTTATTTATTATTATAAGTTTAATAATTAAATAAATCATGAATTGTTATTTTATAAACATATTAAATTTTTAATACGATTTACCAAGTAATGCATAATTAATTTGTTCAATAGTACTTTGATAATTGTTAATTAAATTTGACAATAATCATATAGGTGAATCATTAAATTAAAATTAGTACAATGATATTTTAGTAAAAGATCAATTTATATATATATATATATATATATATATATATATATATATATATATATATATATATACTCAGTAATCATGAATTCATATCAAATAATCACATAACATAATGTAATAATTTTTATTATTGGTAATCAGATACCCAATAATATATGTTTAGATAATATCCATTATGACAGGTAACAAACACCTCACCCTTTTCTTAAGTATAATGTTTTTCCTATTATAAACGGAATAAAATTATCATTATTTTTTATTGTTAATTTGGGAGAAATCTAACATAGGATTATAAAAGTCACATAGCGTTCATATACATTTACATGCAGATTTTACGTGATAGTACACTTATTACAGTTTTAAAGCTTTTATTTTAATTGTAAGTAGCAATTGGTTAGAAAGGAGGTGAGAGGTTACAGATTCACAGCAATTGTATTTACTATTCCCTATAATTAAGGTAAAACAAAGAAGATAAGCAAGTCTGCTGTGCAATTGATAGGATCCACGTCGGCATGACTAGGCAGTTAAAAACAACATTATATTCTCGTAACAAATTACGTATATATATATATATATATATATATATATATATATATATATATATATATATATTCATGGAGCAGAATTCAGAGGATGAACACTCCCTTAAAACTATATATATACATAGGCACCTATTAAACTCATAAATTTTAATTGTTTGATTTTAAACTTGCTTTCCTTTTCCCTCAAATCTGCGCTATCTTTTTCATATATATAAACCTATTACCGATGATCGAGTTCACGTAAACAGTATATAACACATACATACATACATCTAATCTATTCTATGTAGAGAGAGAATCAGAGAAAGGAAGGGGAAGAGGAGAGAGAGTTTATAGTAGTATAGACTATAGATCTTTTGTTTTGTTGAATTGGAAATGGTGATGGAAGATCATAACGAGAGTTGTAATAGCAGTAGAGTTGTGGAGGAATCGACGGCCGTAAACAGTCGTCAGCAGCGAATAAAGCTTGAGGTTTACAATGAGGTTCTACGCAGGCTCAAGGAATCCCATCACAACCAGGACGACCCTGCTTTTGATGATGAACTTTGGGCTCACTTTAATCGACTCCCCACCAGGTACCCGACCCCTCCACTTTACCTTTTATGTACCTTACCCTACCCTACCCTATTCTCCATATATCTATGTATATTTTCTTTTAGTTTAATGTGCCTCATGAATTATATGCTTTTGTGTTTGCTTCACATCAGGATCTCGCATGAATTTTATTTTTTTAATTTTTTCTTACATGTATTGAGTTTTGCTTGTTATGGCTCAACACTTTTCTAATTGAAACACTTTATTTATTCATAATTTTGATTGCGTTAAGGACATGATATTTGGTATGAAGGTATGCATTGGATGTGAATGTCGAAAGGGCAGAAGATGTTCTCACGCACAAGAGGTTGCTGCATCAAGCCCATGATCCTACTAATAGACCCGCATTTGACGTCCGTCTAGTGCAGGTGAGTTGATCTTGATCACTTCCAATTTTCCAACGTGATACCAAGAATGCAGCTTTTCATCATCTAAAGATTTGAATATTAAAGAATCAAGTGAATCCATTACTACACAATATACTGTCAATATTGCAGTCTGTGATTTATGAATTTCTTGTATATATGACAATGAAATAGGTATTGGAATCATGTTTAGATCTAGTTTGTGTTGCTGTTTCTGCAGGTTTCTCCCCTCTCTAATGGAATCTCAGCTGATTCAGTTCCTTTGACCTCTCCGAAAAAGGAAGTTCTGCAAAGGTCTGATTTTGACCTACTAACATGAATGTTTTTATTGTAACTATAGGATGCAGTTTGCATTTAAAATTCAAATTATTTATTGTGAAACTTATATGATGAGTTTTTACTTTCATTTTCAATCTTTAATTTTGGTTTTTGATTTATTGACATACCTTATTTTTTTTCCATACCTAAGCATCCATCCACCACCTGCCTTTGGTTCTCCTAATCTTGAAGCCCTTGCAATTGAAGCTAATGAATCTCAAGTTCAAGACGGGGACAGTGCTAAAAATGCCTGTGCAAAGTTTTCCCAGTATATAATACTCTTTTTCTGTTTTTGATCTTGCTGTTATCTATTGATGCTTCACAAATTTGAATTGTAACGGTAACCTTTTGTATTTATGATTGAATAGGCCCATGCATGAAATTACCTTTTCAACCGATGACAAGCCAAAGGTTCTCAGTCAGGTAGTGTCTGTCTTTCCACTTTTTCTGTGAACCAGTTGTATCTTCAAATTATTTTTAAGTGTTTTTCACTTGTATAAAGTGCAAAGGGAATAAGGGATGCTATGAGCTGTTTTTCGTCTCTAATTGCCACATTGGTTTGATCTATAATATTTACATTCGTAAATGTATCCGAGGATAGATGTAAATTTATTGTAACAATCAGTAACAATCCCTGCACTTCATCTTGCTTTTCAGTGATATTTACAGAATAAAACTGTAAAATATATACATCCAGTCACTCATCTTGACATATTTACATTTATTGGTGCTAAGGCAGGAAATGCAATATGCTCCAGTTGTATAGAAATTTGGATTACTCATTTTTGATATATATGTACGCACAGAATTCAGTGATGTTGATGAGGATAATGTTTTTCAAATTGCCATTTGATCTATTATCTTACTGATACACAGTACAGTTTGTACCATAAGAAAATTCCTTTTCTGCTAATCCGTCTTTCTCCAATTTTATGGTATTTCATGCTATGTTTGAAGATTAAAGTGAAATTGATGATGGGCCTGCTATATAGTTTCACATAAAGCTCCAAAATTTAAACTGCTTTTGGTCACGAGTGCATAATAAAAACTTCATCCAAGCTGATGATAACATTCCAACCTAAGATAGGTTATTTTATATGACTTTCCATTACTAGATCTATTATTTTCTAATTCATTTTCTGTGTTTACGAGCTCAGTCCGAGAGATATCAGTCCATAACCTTATAAATGTGTTATATATATATATATATATATATATATATTTAATTTCCTTGCTATAGCCAATACCAGTGGAGATGCAATGATCATAGTATAAGAAGTAATTTTATCCTGAATGATTATATAGTGGTTAATTATTTTCTAAAAGGCTTTAAACGCAAAAGAATATTGTTTTCCCTTCTGAGTAGGATATATTTATGTTGCGACTTTCGACCACTTGACAGTTTTCTGCCTTCGTAAACCTGCAGTTGACTTCCTTACTGGCTGAGATTGGGCTGAACATCCAAGAAGCACATGCTTTTTCTACAGTAGATGGCTACTCTTTAGATGTTTTTGTTGTTGATGGTTGGCCATTCGAGGTGAAGTTACTACTCTTCATTTTAGTTTGCGGCTACTACGCTTGATTGCTTATAGCAGAAAAACCAGTTGACTTGGTTTATCTTATGATTTCAGTTTCTATATTCTTTTCATTGTGTTTGCAATTTGCATTGATGGAATATTTGGAAATGCAGCACAAATAATAGTTTTCTGCATTTTCTTTTTAATTATAAAATTCCAACCTTGAAGTTACCTACTTGAGAATTATCAGAAGTCTCTCATTAATTTGAGATTGTGTAATGTCATATATATATGACGATGCAATTTTTTCCCCTTCTTTATAATTGTTTACATTTTTTATGCAAACAATGACAAATTTCAATTATTGTGTAGATTCATTGTGTTCAATCACATACAAAAGAATGATTTGACCGACTTCTAGTTAATTTTCAGGAATCTGAGCAGCTCCGAACTGCATTAGTAAAGGAAGTTTTGAAATTTGAGGTACTTCCCTATTTTCTTCTACTAAAACTAGTCCATCCGAATTGTCTGTGTATTCTAATCATGTTTTTTTGACTTTCAACAAGAGATAACTTCTCATTTTTTATTTTCAAATTTACCAATCTGATTTATTTATTTTATAAAAAATATATAAGAAAGAAGTTTATAAGTTATAACTACAACAACATCAAAAGGGGATGCCATCTCAGTACACACTAAAGACTTCTTGTATGTTCTAAACAATTTGGTCGACTATTTCCTAATTTTGCGAGGTTCCTAAAAATTTCTATATATTATTAGTCTCTAGTGAACACGTATTGTTTGCAACTACTTGTGGATGCTGTAACTGATATTTAAAGTTTTTGTTTGTTAATTTTCACTGGTTGTGATTCGTGTACCATCTCAAATTAATCTATTGACATGATTAGGACTGTTATGTTGGAGGTATGATACAATAAGAACAACTGGGCCATGAACAAGTGAATACCTTTAGTGTATGTTTTTTTCATTAAGAATGTAGTTTTATTTGTTTATAAATATTGTCTTCTTTCTTACGCATGCCTGATTTTCCAAGACACATTCAAGATTAGGTCTCATGCTAAAACTCAAAAGTAACTTATCAATAAAAGAAAAAGAAAAAGAACATGAGAGTATCTTTCCTGGTTATCTGTTGAATATATTTTCTTCTCTTCGGCAATTCCTGTAAAACAAGTACTTCACTGAATTTAACTAGGATGTTTGAGTTGATATACAGAATCAGTCTTGGCCAAATCAGCGACCATCATCCCCTCCTGATGAGCATGAGCAAACTAGCATCAAATGTGAATTCGATCATTTGATAATACCTAATGATGGGACTGACGTCTGGGAAATCGACCCTCAACACTTGAAATTTGGGCGCAAAGTTGCATCTGGGTCATACGGTGATCTGTAAGATTACCATATTTATTTCACATCCTGTGATTTTTTATCTGTGTTTTCAATTCATTTTTGACTAATTCAGATACAAAGGCGCATACTGTAGTCAAGAAGTGGCTATCAAAGTCCTCAAGGCTGAGCGAGTAACTGCAGAGATGCAGAGAGAGTTTGCCCAAGAAGTGTATATTATGAGGTTAGACAAATTATCTCTCTTCATATCTGAAGTGCATTGGTTACTGACTTGAAAAAGGAGGTGAAAAGAATAATGAGCCAAAAATGAGTTTCTGACCTTAGGATCTAATGTTTGATAAGCTTGTCATAAAAATTGTATTGTAGTTAATCTTGAGTATCTCCATAGACCTGCATGCAATCCATACAGATGTAAATAATTTGAAATGTCTTCTCGTGAGACCTATCTGTATTTTATATGAAGTCTATAGCAGTTCTTTCTCAATCGTGTTTACTTCCATCACAATTTATGATGAGTCTTAAAGAGGTGGTATATATTTGATTTGTTAGATTGTTGTGTTTTTCACATGGGCATGTGTGATAAAAACTAAAACTAATGATTAGGTCGATGCATCTCTCTTTTTATATTTTCTAAAATAAATGTTGTCTACGCACATATCTTCACACACATATATTGTACTATGGAATTTGTTGTCTTCCATGCGGTGTCAATAATAGTTTGATGGGGACTCCAAGTCAAGAACAAAGAAGAGATTTTTTATATTTATTATTTGGAGTTTTTATTATGTTTAATATAAAAGTGGTTGATGTGATTTATGTATTTTATTTATTAGTGGGGATTTAGGATATTAATTAGTGACCCAAGTAATATTAGGGTTTGAGTCTTTAAATAGTGATATAATCCTCACAAGTTATTTAGACTACAAAATATTAATATTGAAATTTATTATTTCATTCATATCGACCGTAGAGGTATTTTATCTATCTTGGTGTTGATACATGGAGTGGATACACTTGAGAGATCCTAATGGTTTAAATGGGAAGTTTAGATCCTAGTTTATTTTCCGTTAATTCCTCATCTTAAATCTGTCCTACATCATAGTTTATGTAAATTCTTTATTCATTTTCTTCTCTCTTTCTCTCTTCCTTTAATGTATGCAAAAATATTTCATTAATTTTTCTTATTTGTCTTGATGAACATCATAGTCTAGTTTGCTTTTAAATTTAAAGTGATTACATTAAGTACAATATAAGAAGATTTGCAATGGAGACAGTGAGAACGCCCCTCTATGATTGGGAATAAATCCTAGCCTTAACAAATCAAAAATATTATTCTCACAGCTAGAGGGACTTGACAAACACAGAAAATTCTTTTAAGTACTATAGGCCAACAAAGTAGTTATGTTAGTCTCTTTGTCCAACTGTTGCATATTCGTAGGAACATCTCTGTATAATAGTTTTCTCTAATTGTCTCTTGCAGGAAAGTTCGACACAAGAATGTTGTGCAATTCATAGGTGCAAGTACCAAACCTCCAAACCTGTGCATTGTAACAGGTAAATTCGTCTATCTTGCTTAGTCCTTTCCAAGATGTAACAGTGTGGGAGAGAAATGTTCTTACTTTTGAATTTTCATTTCTTCCCTTTCATTATTCCTTCTGTAGTTGTTAACTTTATTACTTTGTTTAACTTCAGAGTATATGAGTGGTGGGAGTGTGTACGACTACCTACACAGACAAAAGGGTACTTTTAAGCTTCCATCTTTACTCAAAGTAGCAATTGATATATCAAAGGGAATGAATTACCTGCACCAGAACAATATAATTCACAGGGATTTGAAGGCTGCCAATCTTCTAATGGATGAAAATGAAGTAAGATGCCCTCTCTCTGTAATTCCAGCATTTGAAACTAATATTATTGTCTTAGTCTATATTATGTTTGCAGGATTTGAATTAATTAGAGCTTCGCTAGCTCATTTTCCATGGTGCAAAATTATGTGTATCTATATGTATGTGTGTGTGTGTGTCACACACACACACATTTGCAGAAAGTTACATTTTTGCCCCATATAGTAGTATAAATATTCTACTATTTAGCATTACTCATATTGGTCTTTCTGCCAAAAAGGCATGCGAGTTGTGCTTACTAAGCCTGTCTAAATTCAAGCTATGTCTATCTATATATCTAGCATGTTGAAATTTTAAATCATGTTTCACTTTGCAGGTTGTTAAAGTGGCTGATTTTGGTGTTGCCAGAGTGAAAGCGCAGTCCGGAGTTATGACAGCTGAAACCGGGACATATAGGTGGATGGCTCCAGAGGTGCGTTTTTGACATCGAAGTTTTGAGCAATTTTTACTTATTTTTCTCTTTATTCTTCCATCACGTGATATGCCTTTCAGTAATTCATCAATATTCCACATTTTATTAGATTTTGATTATTTTTTTTTGCTTTTACTTGCATGATTAAAAATATCAGCTATTTACAATAGACAGATGATACAGAAAATGTGTGTATTGCCATAATTAAGCATGTAATGTGTATATGTTTACTGCTTTGGGTTAAACTCTATTTACCTAAGATTGAAATTTACCAACTGTACCCAATAGAAGGGTCTATATTCTGTAATGTCCTTTGTCTTGCTATTTATTTTGTTTCAAGATCATAGAACTGTTACTAGACCTTCGGCAGTGTTTAAATTTACATCGACTCGAGTAGAATCTGCATTGAAAGTGCTCACTACCGGATAACAATTTGAGAAGTGATGAAGAAACAGAAATAAAAACTTACCTACAAGAGATGGTGCTATTCATACAGTTATCAGGTTGTGAAGTCAGTAAACTGACGTAACGATCTTTCAGCAAGCAAAAGAATTACCGTCACGCGCTAACAAATAATAATCAATAACTTAATACTATCTTTTAATTCATGACTTGATTGAGGAACCAACTTCCTTATTTAGTTTCTGTAAAAGTTAACTATGAAACTTCTCTTGTAGTATTGATTATAAGAAAGGTAAGCATGTGTATTTACTACTTTTTGCTATAATAATAGATTACTACTCCATTTGTTCCAAAATTAGATATATATATATATATATATATATATATATATATATATATTCCACATTAGTCCGTTTCAAAATTAGATATACATTTATATTTTTAGACTATAAAATCACATGAAATTCCTAACATGCCAAAGTAGATTGAGTACCACCATTACTATATTTCTAACAAATGTAGGAGATATGTTTGGTAATTTTTTTTAGAAATGTATCTCTAATTTTGGAACGGAGGGAGTAGTAATTAATTATAGTTTTGAAAGATACAAGCTTTTTGCGAATTGAATTATTTGACGTTCTTAATTTATTTATTTTTTAAAAATACTGATTTTTTTCCTTTTTGGGATAAATATATCACTGTTGAAATGTGTGTTCTTGTTTCAATTTTTAAATGAAATCATACGTTATGTGAGCAAGTTTCTGAAAAAATGATAGAGAGAAACACAATATTTGGTACCACTATGGTCTTCTTGTGTATAATGTGGTATTACATGTTTTAGCCGTGCTGATTTATTTGACTTGTTCATTAAATTTCTTCTCAAAATAGGAAGAGGGAAAAAACAAAAAAAAGAGAGAGAGAAATGCCATGATTGTGGTGTATCACTTAAGTAAAGCAAAAGTCTAAAAATAATAATAAAGCAACTTATCTCTAGTTTAGCCAAGTTCCATAGTAGTTGTCGGGCAGTGAAGTCAATTCAGGTAAATGAAAACTACGTCCAACTAGCAGAAAATTTTATTGGACTTGTTCATTACATGTAAATCTCTCCCTTGATCAACTTACTCACATGAACAACTGTGGGATTCTTGTGTTGCATGGTTTGTGAAATCAATACGAGCCTGTTTAAGCTCTTAATTCTGCGGGCTTGGTGTAGTAGTCACTTAGAAACTTTTACTTCCCCCCCCACCCCCACCCCCACCCCCACCCCCATCCGAGGCTAATCATCTGGCATTTGTTTGAATAATTTTTTTTTGTTGATGAAGATTATAGAACACAAGCCCTATGATCACAAGGCTGATATTTTCAGTTTCGCAATTTTATTATGGGAGTTGTTAACAGGGAAGGTAATTCTTTAGTTATAGCAAAAATATGATTTGTATAACAAACCAGATATTATGTATGTTAATTTTCAGTTACAAAAATTGGTTTTTTCCAGCTTCCATATGAGTACTTAACGCCGCTACAAGCAGCTGTTGGAGTGGTCCAAAAGGTATATTATCCGTCTAGTTTTATTCTTTCTATAGTGAATTTGCACCTTCCTATAGGTCTACTGTCCTATTATTGCTGACATGGAGGAAGTTTTGAAAACTATTAGTATTATTTAGAGACATCTATCTTATACCAGCATGTTGATTGGAAGTGCTTTACTTTACTGTGCTAATGTAACTCATGCTGTTATCATTAACATTGGGTTATTCAGGGACTACGGCCCACTATTCCCAAGCACACTCTTCCAAAGCTTGCTGAGCTGCTTGAGAGATGCTGGCAGCAGGACCCAACTTTAAGACCCGACTTTACTGAGATAATAGAGATTTTACAGCAAATAGCCAAGGAGGTAGCATTCATATATATATATATATATATATATATATATATATATATATATATATATATATTTTAAATGACACTATTTTATTTTATTTAATAATTATGAGTTGGAAAACTAAGTTATACTAGAAGTAATAAAAATATCATAAATAGTTTTCTTTTTCTTCTAATCGGCTAGCTTTTTATGCTTTATGTTTAACAAATGAATGTAGAAGTTATGTAGCGAAGGTCCTCACCCTATTACGTAATTATTTAAATGGTTTTGGAAATATGTTGATATAACGGCATGCATGCTTGAAGAATTATGATCTGCACCGAGTTTTTTGTAACCTAGCTAGCTAGATGATATCTGAAGTATGTGCATGGGACATGCAGGTTGCAGATGAAGGAGAGGATCATCGCAAGGAGAAAACTGGCGGTGGATTTCTTTCTGTCCTCAGGCGTAGTCATCACTGAATACATTTCTCTTACGTTGAGTTGTTTCATGTTTACTCATCTGTAATGTAAAGTATTTTTTTAATATTTTTCACTTCTAAATTGATTATTTCAATTACATGATTAGTCGTCATATCTCTTTTCCTTTGCTTAGGATTTTTTTGGTTTCAACATCAGTACTGTGTAACACAGAAAGAAAGGGTAGTGTTGATATATGATGCTAGTATGCTACTCCAATATGATCAGCACAGTAACTTATGAGACTCCTTGGGTTTTAAAAAATGACGAGTTGATGTTTCTGTTATATATCCAAGTGAATTCGGTCCGCATGCATTTAATTCATTACTTGTGACTTGTGACTTGTGACGTTTTGTTTTTCTTTTGCCACCTAATTAATGGATCAAGATATGCCAAAAGTCAAATATTGTGTTGCTATATGTACATTGGGAGTGGTTAGCATGAAGTTAATTTTGGTCAATTAATTAATACAGTGTCGATACATAGACAGAAAATGATCTCTATGCGTCTTAGCACTGTATTAATTAATTAAATAATTTACTATAAAGTTAATTTAACGGATCCCTCTATTTGATTCATTTTTATGGGGAAAACATGGTCTTTTGTGGATCAAGGCTTAGTCTTGTGGTTGCATTGCCTTTGAGGCAGCCTCATATATGAACATATACCCTAAGATAAGATTAGGGAGTTTAAACGAGTCGAATCTTAGCAAATATTTTAATGTTCAAATTTGGTTTGATTAAAAAAAAATTGAGCTCGAATTCGATAAAAAATTTCTAATTTTGCGCTAAATTCGACTTGGATCGTTACTCAGACTTAGGAGTCGAGTGTTCGACTTGTTTACAAAGCGAGTTATTCGTGAACTTCAAATTGAGTTTTGAATATGAACAATTTCACTTAATACTGAACTCCTACATACGAAATTAATTATTGAACTAATGTTTATATATAAAAGTTTTTTACTTTTATTTATGTAAAGAAATTACAAAGAATGTAATACAAATTGACAATTAATTCATTGATTTATTCAAGTATAAGCTTACACAATTTAATACTAAATTTTATAAATTATAAAGATTAATATATACAAATATCACATATTTAGCTTATTGGTATGAATCAAACTAGTATTTGAATATGATCCATCGAGTAGGTATCGAATATGAATCAAGAAAAAAATAAAATACTCGAACCCTAATTTGAGCGAATACTGGTATACTTGAATTCGACTCGTGTATCATTAAATTGAATTTGACTCGTGTATTAAATAAAAACGAGTATGGATCAGATTTCACTCGAATCAACTTCGAATTCGAATTTTAAATTATATTTTTGAACTGATCTCGAGTAGAGTACCGAGCTATTCCGCTCGACTTAAAATACTATTTCAGGATTTCTTTCACGTAGGTACCTACCTTACTGCATGCATGCATGGAAACAGGTCCCGGCTGGCTGATAGGAATATTTCCTTGTTTATATTTAACGGACTTATGTGCAAGTATATTGCTATTATAAAAACATGTTTAATATGCAATTTTTAAAAATTTATGTGCATAATTTTAAAACATCAACTAATACATACTCCCTCAATCTTTATTAGTATTATTTTAGTTAGTTTTTTATAATAATTTATTTATAATACTCTTATTATTAATTGTTATATTTATATTTTTTATATATATTAGTAATGTAAAAAATTATACAATTAAATAAAAATTTAAATATGGAGAAAGGAAAAGGAAGCAGGAATTACTAAAAAAATATGCAACAAATTGAATGCCTACATTAAGCTAAACAGAGCAAAGATTTGCGTGCCGCCATTAATGCCAATTGTAAATGAATTGTAGTACTATCATATTGCCCGAACGGATTAAAGGACTCTTTTTAAATAACTCTATATCTTTTATTAAATTATGTTATTTTAAAAATTCTTTTAAAATATAAAATAATAAATAAGAGTAGTCTTACTTATTTTTTTTTATTTAAAAAAATACCACTTGCGTCATCAATTTATTTAGATGTAATTTTAATAAATAAGTGATATTTAAGAAGAGTATTTTACATCGGTCTTAATAATCTTAATATTATTAATCGTAATTTTAATTTTATTAATAACCCGGGTAATAATCTTAATTTGTTTATTAATTTTATTAATGGACTTGTCTTCAGCAGTTAAAAAAATCATTTAAATCTCATGCCTCGGATAAGTAGCAGCATTCCCGTAAGATCTCCGATGATACAGCCCTAGAACACCTCCCCATCCTCTCCGATCACGAAGTCATCGTCAAAATCGACGGTGGCGGAGATCACAATGACGGCGGTGGCGGTGATCAGAGCCCTACTAGAATTTGGCGGGAATCCAGATATGAGTTTTGTACCGAGAGAAATGGAGGGGAAGCAGCAATAACAACTGCAGCAGCAGCGGCGGCGAGGGGTTAGCTAGAGGCGGGGAATTTTCTTTAGATATGGATTTGGAAATGGAACAATTCAATCATCATCATCCTAGTTTTGAGAATAATAATGACACCAATCGTACTGCTAAAACCTCTAGAGAATTGAGGGTTTCTTTTCAAATTCCGTCCTCGCCAAATTTGATTGATAAAACCACAACATCTTCTTCTTCTTCTTATTCCGAAGATGATGATGATGTTGATGATGACAACGACCACCAAGCTGCCGATGATGGTGACATTGTTTCGGGACAGTTCCATCCCAGGAGACGGCCCTCAAATATTTCAGTTTCTTTCAATAATATTGTTAACAATGGTGGTAACAATGAGGTGTTGAAATGTACTTTCCAAAGGAGACCCAGTATATTGAGGAACAGAACCCAGTCCAGGCTAAATGATCCGCCTCCGCCCGAACGGAGGTCCGACAGGGTGCCCATGTCCGGTCAACTCAAGTCCGGTAGGGCTTCAGGGATGTTAGAGAAAGTATCGGCTGTGGATGATGATGATGACGATGAGACTTTTATTGATGAAGATGTGCCTGATCATCTTAAGAAAGGGAAACTTGATGCATTGACCTTGTTACAATGGATTATTCTTGTTCTGATTATCACCGCTTTAATTTCTACTCTAGTGATTTCTAAATGGAAGAAACTAAAATTCCGGGGATTGCAGTTATGGAAATGGGAAGTTTTGGTGCTTGTTTTGATTTGTGGTAGATTGGTGTCTGGCTGGGGGATTCGAATTGTAGTCTTCTTTATTGAGAGGAATTTTATGTTGCGAAAACGGGTTTTGTATTTTGTTTACGGGCTACGGAAGGCTGTTCAGAACTGTATTTGGTTGGGTTTGGTTTTGATAGCTTGGCATTATTTGTTTGACAAGAAGGTTGAGGGTGATAACAAGTTCTTGAGGGTTGTGAATGGGTTCATGTGGTGTATGCTGGCGGCTACATTGTTATGGCTACTGAAAACGCTCATGGTTAAGGTTCTTGCTTCGTCTTTCCACGTGAGCACGTTCTTTGACCGAATTCAGGATTCGTTGTTTAATCAATATGTAATTGAAATGTTATCCGGGCCGCCTGTGATTGAGTTACAGAGCAATCAGGATGAAGAGGAGACCACGATGACTGATATTTATAAGCTTCAGAATGCAGGGGCCACTCTGCCTCCTGAGCTCAGGGCAACTGCTTTCCAATCTTCAGACAATAGTGGAAGGGGACTTCAGAAACCAACTAGAGGATTAAGCATGAAGCATTCTGGGGTATTGCCTAGTACGAAGAACCAAGATGACGTGATAACAATTGATCCTTTAATGGGTCGAGGAACGTATTAATGGGTCGAGGAGCATATCACCATTATCTCATTAATGTTACTCCATTTTTGGTGAAAATGAGTCAACTCATTTTTCTTTTTACTACCTCTCTAGTTCTTGGCTATAAAAGGAGGCCGAATGGAAGAGGAAAGACACACCAAAATTGATAGAGTATATCTTAGAGAAGAAGAAGACCAAAGCTCTAGTTTGAGTGTCAAAAGAGTTAGAGAGTGAGAAGCTCGGTTAGAGCATTAGGAGAGTGAGGGTGTAGAGAGAAATAAGCAGTTAGTTTATTTCTCGGTTGAGAAGTTGTAATCTCCATATTATTTTCATAGTGATTTTAGAGATCTCTTCCAGTGGTTTTTCCAGTTGGGTTTTCCGTAAAATTCTTGTGTTATTATTTTTATATCTAAATACGATGTAGTGTGTTTGTATTTATCTTAGTGTATTTGTGTGAGCTTGATTTCTCGACAATTGGTATCAAAGCTCTCGGTTCACACTGACGATCGGTTTAAAAGAAATTAGGCGGTCACAAATACGAAGATGGCGAACCTGAAGTCACGAGTATGAAGTTGAACCATTTGTGATAAGTCGAATTTGATGTTAGCGATGTCTGATCGAAGATGTTTTGGCTCAACAAGGATTGACAAAGGCCTTTAGAAGGAAGAAACCGGTGATTATAGCGGATGAAAAATGGGTGGAACTTGAAGCTAAAGTAGTGGCAACAATCAGATTGAGTTTGGCGCCACGGATCGAATATCGAGTTTTGTGAAACCTCTTGAAGGACTTATGGGAGAAACTTGAGAAAGTTTACAAGTCGAAGTCTCTGTCGAATCGGTTATATTTGAAGAAGGAATTATCTGCAAAGCCGGATGGAAGAAGAATTGATTTGGCAATCATATTAATGAGTTTAATAGATTGGTGACCCAGTAACGATATTGATGTGAAGTTGGGACGAAGAAGATAAAGCCTTATTGCTTCTTGTCTCTGCAGTTAAATACTCGACTCTCAGGACTACACTCCTTGTAGGGAAGGAAAAACTGCGATTGGCGATGTGATGTCGTGATCTTGGACGAGGATAAGTTCAAAGGCCTACTTCCGGAGATCGAGGAGGCGGTCTTCTTACTTTTTCAAATGGGCGTGGCGGGGTCTAATCAAAAAAGTATTAAGCGAGAGCGAGAAAGGTCTCGGTCGAGACCGAGCGAAGGATAAATCTCGGGTTGAATGTTATCATTGCCACGAGAAGGGCCACTACAAAATCGGTGTCCATTGTTGAAAAGGATAATAAGAAGAAAAGAAAGCGATTGAAAAAAATGCTGCTAATGTTCTTAATGACACGAGATGTGTGTGCTGTGACGGAGAGTTGTGCTACGATGTGAAAATGAAGCTTCTGAGGTGATCTCTTATCTGTTAGAGGCGGTGGCGACCTTCTGATTGGTACATGGATTAGGTTGTTCTTTTCATATGTCCCCTCATAGGGATTGGTTTGATACTTTTACATCCTATGATGGTGATGCAGTTTTATTGGGGTAATGCGATGTACGCAAGAGATTCTTGGGATAGGCACCATAAAAATTAAAATGTTTGTGGAGTTGTTAGAACATTGGGTGATGTAAGGTATATTCGAATTGAAGAAAGAGCTTCTTTATCGGTTGGAGTACTTGACTCTATAGGTTGCGATATCTCGATCGGAGATGGTGTCGTGAAAATTACCGAGGGCTCGATGGTAATTATGAAGGGCGGAAGAAGGGCACCTACTGAGTTGATAGGGGACACGATTCTTTGGTGGGCGACAAATTACATCTTGAGGATAATTTCAACGGTGATAGCGAAATTATGGCACATGCGACTTGGTCATTTAAGTGAAGGTGGAATGAAAGAACTTCACAAAAGCGATTCTTTGAAAAGGTGTCAAAAGCGTGCGATTTGGAATTTTGCAAGTTTTGCGTGTCACGTGAAACAACGGAGAGGTAAACAATGGCGAGAAGCACATACGGTAAGAATGTACTTGATTATGTACATTCGGATGTGTGAGGGCCGATCAAGCATCGTCGATGGGTGGAGCCCATTATTTTATTAACTTTATAGATATACTACTCGAGAAAGGTGTGGGTGTATTTTATGAAAGCAATCAAGGGTTTGAGAATCTTTGGCGGTGGAAAGCTAAAGTAGAGAACGAATAGGAAAAAAAAGTGAAGTATTTGGATCGGATAATGTACGAGAATCTGAGGGACGGAGTCATTCCTACAGTTCTGTCGGGATGAAGGTATCACTGAGGGCACTTCTCGATCGAAAAGAACTCGAGCAAAATGGGGTTCTTGAGGAGGATGAAACAGAACTCTATTGGAGCGTGCGGATGTATGAGATTGAATGCGAGGATTGCCCCGAGAGTTTTACGGGTGAAAGGCGATCAATCTGACGTGTTATCGATAAATCGATCTCCTTGATGAGGAATTGATTACAAAATCCCAGAAGAGGTATGGGTGGGAAACCGGTTGATTTTACGTGATGAAAATCTTTGGTTGTCGACTTATGCTCATCTGCCCGGTTCGAAGCGGCGAGTCGAAGCTTGATCGAAAGTCGAAAAGAGTGTATTTTCCTTGGATATGAAGATGGTGTCAAGGATACGAGGTTATGGGATCGGTATCAAGAAGAAGGTTGTCGGCGAGAGATGTGGTGTTGATAGAAACACATCTTTGAACAAGTCGAGAATGAAGAATCTGCTGACAAGTGAGTTGCAAAAACACCCGATTGAGGTGGAGCTTCTGAAGAGATTGAAGATGATCGACCTTGGATCCCCGAGAGAGGTCTATAATCTTGTTAGAGATCGGGAAAAGCGAGTCGATAAACCGGTGCGAGAGATATGGGTTTGAAGACATGGTTGCCTTTGCCTTGATTCTTTGGTAGTGGAGATCAACTGCATTATCGGGATCTTTATTGATCAGATGATAATGATAAATGGGCGATAGCTATGGCGGAAGAGATGGAATCTTTACAAAAGAACCGGACATGGGAGTTAGTTCGACTTCGAAAGGATCGAAGGCTATAGGATGCGGTGGGTGTTGGGAAAAGGAAGCTCGGTCGATAAAGAAGGTGAAAGATTGAGGCGGATTAGTGGCGAAGGATTCTCTCGAGAGAGAGGAATCGACTTCTGATGAGATCTTCTCACCGGTTGTGAAACACACATCGATTCGGTTGATCTTTATCTATTGTAGCATCACGAGGATATGGAGTTAGAAACGACGATGTGAAAGCGACTTTTCTCCGCGGTGATTTAGAAGAAAAGATCTACGTGAAGCGACTGAGGGTTTATTGAACCGGGGAAAGAGGGTTTAGTTTGCGGTTTAAAGAAAGTCCTCATGGTTTGAAGCGGTCCCAAGGCGGTGGTATATGAAGTTTGATAACTTCATGATGGCTCGTAGTTCTCTCGTTAGGAGTATGATCCGTGTGTGTATTTGAGATCCTTGATGATGGCTCTCTAGTATTATTAGCGTTATATGTCGATGACATGTTGATAGCGACAAAGAGGAAGTCGGATATTCTTAATTTGAAGAATTTGTTGAAGCGATGAATTTGACATGAAGGATCTTGGGTGATTAAGAAGATCTAGGTATGGAAATTCACGAGGATCGTCAGCGAGGAAAGTTGTGGCTAACTTTCGGAAAGGATATATATGCGGAAGGTCTTAGAGAGGTTTAACATGAACAATGCTAAACCGTTAGCACTCCGTTAGCGACACATTTGAGTTATCTTCACGATTGAGCCCTGAAGCGAGAGAGGGCGAGGTGGAGTATATGTCAAAATCACCGTGTCTGAAATCACGGTGGGTTGTCTAATATGCGCCGTGGTATGTCTGAGCGCGGATATCTCTGGCGATCGGCGTGGTTAGCGGTATATGGCAAATCCGGGAAAAAAGCATTGGAATGCGATAAAATGGATTTTTTCGTTATCTAGCGAGTCTGACCAATTACGGTCTTATGTTTGATCGTAATCTGCATGAAGTGAGATTCTGAGGTTCGTTGATTCGGATTATCTTTGGAACTGAGATCTGAGAGATCTGACGGGGTTTGTATACACCTTTTGTGGAGGATGTATATGTTGGAGGTCGATGTTGCGATCTACGGTAGCATTATCGACAACGAGAAATTTGAGTATATGGCATTGTGAGGAAATGACGAGGAGGCTTTGTGGGCAAGGGACTAGTTGAAGAACTAGGTTTCAAGCAAAGCGATATCGATTGATGTGATAGTCGAAGTCTTTATTCATTTAGCAAAGAACCAAGTGTTCCATGCGAGAACCAAACATATAGATGTTCGGTATCACAAGATTCGTGAGTGGTTGAACAATGGTGACATTGCGGTTCACAAAGTTCTGAAAGGAGAATCTGCATGAGATATGCTCATGAAAGTCGATTCTGTTGAGAAAAGTTCAAAACCTTTGTTTGGACTTAATTCACGCCGTCTAATGTTGAGTTAAGTAGTGGAGTATCGGGGAGAGGATACATTCACGGAACCTGAAAGAAGATCACGAGTATTTGGAAAATATGAGCGAGGTGGAGATTGTTGAATATTGGATCTATTTTTGGTCTTTGGTCTTTCTTTAATTCATTTAATCGTTGGTCGATGGTCGATGGTCGATGGTCCTCACTCCTTTAATGGGTCGAGGAACATATTAATGGGTCGAGGAACATATCACCATTATCTCATTAATGTTACTCCTTTGGTGAAAATGAGTCAACTCATTTCCTTTTCTACCCTCTAGTTCTTGGCTATAAAAGGAGGCCAAATGGAAGAGGAAAGACACACCAAAATTGATAGAGTATATCTTTAGAGAGAAAAAGCAAAGCTCTAGTTTGAGTGTCGAAGAGAGTTAGAGAGTGAGAAGCTCGGTTAGAGCATTAGGAGAAAGTGAGGGTAGAGAGAAATAAGCAGTTAGTTTATTTCTCGGTTGAAGTTGTAATCTCCGTATTATTTTCATAGTGATTTTACGAGATCTCTTAAAGTGGTTTTTCAGGTTGGGTTTAACGTAAAATTCTTGTGTTATTATTTTATATCTAAATACGATAGTGTGTTTGTATTTATCTTTAGTGTATTTGTGTGAGCTTGATTTTTGTTTATTACATGCATGCCTATGAGTGAAAATGAAAGCTTTTTTGTATCAGCAAGTATCTCTTACTTACCTGTCAGAGTACTCTTTTCAATACTTGTGGACCCATAGTCATGATTTTAATATCTAAAGCTACAAGTCTTGATAAGCAGGTAACATCAGCAATGTGCTACGTACCTTTTGATTTTGTAGGTCAATGCTTTTAGAGAACGAAGAGCGCTTGCCTTGACACTTAATGATACAAAAACAGCAGTCAACAAACTTCATCATATGGTGAATGTATTAGTTAGCATCGTTATTGTGATTATCTGTCTTTTAATACTAGGACTTGCTTCGAGCCAATTTTTACTAGCCGTAAGCTCTCAGATCGTTGTTGTGACATTTATATTTGGAAATACCTGCAAGACAGTATTTGAAGCTCTCATCTTCTTATTTGTGATGCACCCATTTGATGTGGGAGATCGTTGCGAAATCGATGGAGTTCAGGTACCAAAAGAAAGTTGAGCAGATGCATTAAACATATCTTGTCTGTCAACAACTTTGGAAATGTCAATCTTCTATATATTCTTTCAAATGTTAACCATCTTTGACTAATCTAACATGTTTCAGATGACTGTTGAAGAAATGAACATTTTGACTACGGTTTTTCTGAGATTTGACAACCAGAAAATTATATATCCAAATGGTACTCTTTCAACAATCCGCATACATAACTACTACCGTAGTCCAGATATGGATGATGCAATTGATTTTTGGGTTCATATTGCCACCCCAACAAAGAAGATCAATCTGATGAAACAGCTAATAATAAGGTTAGTGTATGGTTATGTGGCAGTTTCTTAAGCTCTTTCCTTGCTGTAAAATACTTCCTCCGTTCCAAATTATAACATCATTATTGCCTTTTGAAATCTCAATTTTATGTTTGAAAATGTGTTAAGTTGATTTTCAAAAGTATATATTTTGGAACGGAGGGTGTATCTCTTTTCATCGCTTTCAGTTACGTGCATCCCTAATACAAGTGTGCATATTGTAACAGGACATGATCCCAATTTACACTAAGCCATTATTTTTTTAGATAGAACATAAAATTTTACTGGAAAAAAGAGAGCATACAAAAGATAAGGACGACGAGAAATTCTCTAAAACAAAAATAATTAAAAGGAGAAAAAGTGCAAAGCCCTTATAGCAGGGCAGCCCACATTTGAATGATTATTTACCATGTTACATGTCAAGATACCAGTATTGTGTCTCTTGGAGTTTCTGCTGGCGATGTTGGCAGAGAATAAAAAAAGAAAATAAAATAAAATTATCAAGTAAAACAACTTGAAGACTTCGTAATTGATCTGAAAAGCTTTCACTTAAACAAGGTAAAAATAAAGATACATAAAGAATGAACTCCAAAAATGAAGAGGTATCTGTCTGAAAGTCTTTTAAATTAAAAAGGAACATGACAATTGACCAATGATAGCTGATTCACTTCTGTATCTAATCCATGAATACAATATACGAATGTCTCAGATATGGAAAAGAATGATATTTGCTCCACAAGTTTTCTCCAGGAATAATAAGTATACTGATGATAAGATATTGGAATATGCACATGATCACATTGAAAAGGTTATAAATGAGATAACCAAGTACATTTTGATACATTTCAAATGATTTCCCTTGCAGTTACATCGAGAATAAGAAGGACCACTGGTATGCTAATCCACAAATTGTGATGAGGAACATGGATGACTTAACCAGGATTCAGATGTCCATATGGCCAACACATAAAATGAACCACCAAAACATGGTAGAGAGGTATAACAGGAGAGCCCTTTTAGTCGAAGAGATTGTTAAAATCGTGAAAGAGCTTGACATGGAGTATAAACATATCCCTCAATATCAACATTCAGACCATGCCTACTGTCAACTCCACAAGGACTTGGACTAATCCGGTTCCGTGATCACCATCTGAGAAACTTCAATTCTTGGTCAGTTTTGAAAAACTAGGGAAGGGTGCTTAAGGATTCTTTTACACGAGGACAGAGATTTTCCATCGTCTCCCCCTTTTTGTTCTTCTATGGTAATTTTTGTTTTTATTTATTTGTTTATTTATTATATCGTCTTATATTTCCAGCTTCTATTTGTTTTTGTCATTTAACCAATCATTTTATAAAAAGTTGAGCACATCCATATGAATTTTTCTTCTTCAAGTTACTTGATTTTAGTGAACTTCAGTCTTCATTAGTTCAAACTATTTCTCGCAATCTTAGCATTGAGAATTGCACATTCTCCCCCTCCTATCCACGCTTCCACAAAGACTAGTAGTATGCTAACAACGAGAACGTGAATGGTTTATAACAAAGAGATTCATTAATACAATTGAGACGGGGATCATATTGTTTGTTAGCAGTTAAAAGTTTGTTATGCTTCAGAAGCCTTATTTTCTCTTGGGAAGCAGCTTATGTATTACAAAGCATCAACTTATATTATCATTATTTATTCACTAGATTAGTGAGAAAAGAAAAAGGAACAATTATCCTGTTTGGTATGCGGAAAGAATTAACACAACCAGCTCCTACAAACTTTTCCTTTGGCAACAAAACATCCAACGTTCTTCCTGTCAATCCTCATTGGACTTTCTGTGCGTACCATTATCTCTTTAACCAAATGTTTCACTGGCGATTCCCCTCTAACTGTACTGTGCTTTCCCGACCCACATATCACTGTAATCTCCGCTGGAATATCCTCTTCTCCAACAACAAACCTCGTTCGCAGCTCATCAAACCACTGCAAAATTATCAGGTAGCCAGAACTCGGATGCATTCCATGCAAATCCAACTTCAGTTCTGAAGATGTCCGCTCCATTGCCTCAACCAAAACCGAGGACTCAATCAACTCTTGAACCAACATACTCTCATTATCACTCACACCCTCCAGCAACTCTTTCATAGAAAGGGGAATGCTTTTTGGATCTTGTAGCATCAACATAATTGTCGGGCATGAATTCAAGACTGTATTATAAGTTCGAACTGAAAAGGGAACACTCGGATCCTTTATTCGCTGAAGCCATGAAACCATTTCCAATAGCTCACCGTGAGCTCCCAATGACGAAAGCACCATATTTAAACAAACCGTATCTGTTCTGAACCCTTCACTCTCCATTTGAAGTACACTTCTCTTCATGTCTTCAAACAAACCTAGCCTTCCATATGCATACACTATAGATCTCAACTCAAACACAGATGGTTTGAAACTGATCCCTAGGCCTTTCATCTCTTCCATCATATTCTCCGCTTCACGAGGCAAATCGATAACACACAGGCCGCCTATCATGGATTCATAGGCTTGCCGTTTTAAGTAAACTGATGAAGAATTAGAAAGAAGCTGCTTCAAACGTTTGTAAGAGTCAAAAACCCCTTCCTCCGATTTTTGCTTAGAATGGAAATCTATCAGACAGCAATAGAAGGTACAGAGTTCACGCTCTCGAAACTCTAACTTAGAGACTGTTTCAGAGATTAGGGTGTCTACTTCATCCAACTTCTCTTGTTTGTAAAGCAAGGCAATGACATCTGCTACCAGCTTAGGGTTCCAACTGAACCATAATTCTTTACTGATCACGGAATAGAACTGCAAAGCGTATATATTCCATTAAGACACATAAATGCACACACAAATCAGACAGACCTACATATGGAGAGAGAGAGAATCAACTTACCGGAAGGGCGAGAGAGGAGAGGTGGGGATGAGAGGAGTTTGGCTTTAGAAGATGAGTAAGGGCATTCAGAGCTATGGACTTGGAGGATGATGCTATGAATTTGCGAATTAAGCGATTGGCAGCCAAGGGATCATTGGTAGCAGATGTAGTTGAGAGAGAAGTGAAAAAACGATGGCCTTGTTTGCTTAGTGCACACAATGGTAGTAACATTTGTGGAGGAAATGGTTGGTGGAGGCCCAGGTAACTCTGATGATGGCTCCATGACTGTGGCAGCGACAGTTGAGGTTTCATCATTGTTAGTGAGTTAAGATACATGTGCTGTAACTATGCACAAACATTGACTTCCTCTACATCTTCACAAATCAAAGTTCCAAATTCTACATAATCATAAACAATAATCGTGAAGAACAAGCAAAACATGACGACACATAATTACTCAACCTAGACAACTTGAGAAACTGTACGGACAATATAGAATGGGAACTCAATATTCAACGGTACAAGCTCCTTAGGCAATGGAAGCCAGCAACCTAATCAAGATCCTATTGCCTTGCATGTAAAAGGAGAGATACAAAAAAAAATTGTTGAGATTTAAGTAATCCCTCTGTTCCAAAATTAGAGATGCGTTTTTTACATTTTAAGTCAATTTTTGAAATCCTTAGATTTGAAACTTGCAAACTAAAACTTGCTACTAATTACCATAATAGTTGCTTTTAAAACCTAAATGAATTCATACCATTTATGAATATTAGGATTTTTGTAAATTGACTTAAAATGTCAAAATGTATCTTAGCTTTGGCATGGAGGGAGTATATTTATCTTTTCTGAGCAACACCCATCAAGAAATACACAAGGGGGTGAATGGTTTCCTTGCCATTGAATCTGGATTCTGGAGTAAACAATTTTAATATCCACAGTTGAGCACTGCATCTGGCAGGACAGAAGGACAAAAACATTCCTTATACTAATTAACACCCAATCCAAGCTATCGACTTTTATGGACTCTTATAATCAACACGACTAGCTCAACATAAAAATTATGTGTGTTAACATTAACATTGAACAACAAACCATAGTTGCAAGTGCATGTAACAAGGGAACAAGTGCAAAAATATGAGGACTATAAGACGTACTAGGCCCTGCTAAGGTTCAGATAACAGAACATAAAGGTAAATTGTAGAATTAGGGACGCAGATTCATTTGTACCAAACAAATGAAGATTCTTAATCAACCTACAACAATCGATTAAACACGGTGTCACATAACTAAAGGTTATAATCTATTCTTGTCCTTTTTTTCTTAGGTTCTTTCTCCCTTTGCCCCCCAATTTAGATATTGTGAACTGAGATGATATAGGAACCAATTGTCACCTTAACATCAGTGAGCAAGATGAGCTCCACCCAGTAATTCTACTGCCGTTGAGGTAAATCTTATTGGTATGCTTTCTTGTATAGTAAAGGAATCAGAGCAAAAACAAAATATCATTTATACATGTATATATGACAGCAAAGAATCCAATAAAAGCAGGAATTCATCCGGTTAGAAGCCACAAATCTTGGTCCAACCACGAGCAAATCACAAATGAGATGGGCTAAATCAGTACTAGAAAGGCGACATTTTGACTAACCTGAATCGAGGAGAATACAGCCTCCCTACCCGTTATGAGCTCTTGCGTTAAGAATTTCAAGGCAAGCAGTTGAGCAAACGCAGAAAAGGACACAACGGTGTCATGTCACAAATAACTTAACATTTTTGTCCACGATTTTAGACAGAATGACTTGAGTTGGCCAATTCAACAAATTAAAAGTTGAGTGGGCTCAATCAGAACAAGTAGGTCCGTTGGGCAATTTCACCATCTAGCAGGCTGAAGAATCATCTAATTTTATGGTGGCATTTCCGCGACCTAGAGCAGATGTTAGACCCACGGAGTGCCGAAATATTTTAGAATATCTCTACTGCTACTGCTACTGCTACTGCTACTGCTGTGTGTGTAGACGACAGACCAAATAATTACTCCATTAAACTATTCTAAGAAGAATAGAGTCGTGTTATAAAAGAAGAATATCACTTCTTTTAAAACTTTATCAATAATACTTATTCACAATTTTTTTGTTTGTGTACATGAACATTCCTATATTGGAATGGTAGTACTTATTAGACCAATATTAAACATTTTTTTACCATGCATTTCTGATCATGTCCTTAAATTAAAATAGAGTCTCAACTTTGTATTTTTGGAGTTGTATTTGATGTGGTAAGCTGGCATTAATATGAAATGAAATGAAACCAAATTTGGCAGGGCGCCTGCGGCCTGTGGTGTTTTATTTTTATGTATGTGATTGTGCCTACTAGACAAAGACATAAAATATTACTCCCTCCGTCCTCAGAATAAAAGTCTTAGTAGACTTTTCACGTATATTAAGAAAAGAAATAAAATAACAAAATTATCCATAATAATGTCATTAAATATGGAGGGAGAATTAGAATAAGAAAAGTATGAGATATTTAATACTACGAGAAAAATGTGTAAAAGTTTGGTTATTAAAAAAAATGGATATTTAACATGAGACTATCCAAAATAGTAATAAGGACTTTTATTCTGTGACGGAGAAAATATTATTAATTGGCCGGGATGAAAATTGATTTTTTGATATATAATAAAGTGGAGTGAAAAATACAGGGGGACGGACCGGGACGGGATACATACAACCAAAATAATGTTAATATAAAA
This sequence comes from Panax ginseng, assembly GCA_020205605.1. Classification (NCBI taxonomy): domain Eukaryota; kingdom Viridiplantae; phylum Streptophyta; class Magnoliopsida; order Apiales; family Araliaceae; genus Panax; species Panax ginseng. Next base: position 102,999,197 of record CM035141.1, on the reverse strand, counting down.
ACGATACTATTGAAAAACGAAATAGAAAAAGGATGAATTGTATTGTGTTAACCTTTAGTTATATGTTAATTTGGTCAATATAAACTTTATACTCTATAATGGAGGAGTATTAAAAAAGTTAGTTAATGGTCCAACGGGTTTAAACTTAATAAATCGTGACGTGACCACGTTAGAATAAAAAGAAAGAAGATTTGAATCGGAAAACACAAAAGACCAAACGCCACGTCCAAAATCTCCCAAGGATAAATAAGCGGCACTCTATTTCCAGTCTACATCACTCTGGTCCCCTCTACCTTTCTCTCTCCCATCCTAATCCCACCATGGACTCCCTCACTCTATTCTGCACCGCCTCACTCCTCGCCGGCGGCCTCTATTGGTTCATCTGCATTCTCGGTTCCGCCGAACAAAAGGGCAAGCGCGCCGTCGACCTCACCGGCGGCTCCATCGACAGCGACAAAGTACAAGACAATTACAAGCAGTACTGGTCCTTCTTCAAACGCCCCAAAGAGATCGAAACCGCCGACAAAGTCCCCGCCTTCGTCGACACCTTTTACAACCTCGTCACCGACATCTACGAATGGGGATGGGGCCAATCCTTCCACTTCTCCCCTTCCATCCCCGGCAAATCTAACCTCGTGGCCACGCGCCTCCACGAGGAGATGGCCGTAGATCTTCTCAATGTTAAGCCCGGAGACCGCATCCTCGACGCCGGATGCGGAGTCGGAGGCCCGATGCGGGCAATCGCCGCCCATTCGGGTGCCAATGTCGTTGGGATTACTATCAACGAGTATCAGGTGAAACGCGCCCGTATGCATAACAAAAAAGCGGGATTGGATACTCTCTGCGAGGTGGTTCGCGGGAATTTCCTTGAAATGCCCTTTTCTGATAATAGCTTCGACGGAGCTTACTCCATTGAAGCCACTTGTCACGCGCCTAAGCTGGAAGAGGTTTATGCCGAGATTTACAGGGTTTTAAAGCCCGGATCTTTATATGTATCGTACGAGTGGGTGACTACAGAATTCTACCAAGCTGATAATGAGGAACATGTTGAGATTATTCAGGGAATTGAGAGAGGCGACGCATTGCCTGGATTGAGGCATTATGATGAGATAGCTGAGATCGCTAAGAAAGTTGGGTTTGAAGTTATCAAAGAGAAGGATTTGGCTAAGCCGCCGGCTAACCCTTGGTGGACTAGACTGAAAATGGGGAAAATTGCTTACTGGAGGAACCATATTCTTGTTACCATCCTGGCTTTTTTGGGGATTGCACCCAAAGGTACTGTGGATGTCCACGAGATGCTGTGTGTGACCGCTGATTATCTGACTAGAGGTGGTGAGACCAAGATTTTCACTCCAATGCACATGATTCTCTGCAGAAAACCCGAATAAAATCCCCATCATGGAGGTTATTCTCTAGCTGTTTTTCTTGTTTTGTTACTTTATTATGGCTTGTTTCTTCAAATGGTGATTTTTCTTTTTTGTTTTTGATATTTAAGGCTTGGTACCATCTTTAGAGAATTTGGCAATGTCCTCTGCTAGAAGTTCCTATAGTGTTCATATAATTTTAAAAGTAATGGATGTTATTCAATTTTGGGAATTTTGATTGTTAAATTGATTGGCTGTGTTATATTTTCTGAAAAAAGGCACAGTATTTGAACTTCAAGGCATTTAATTTTTCTATTATGGAGGTAGCCTTTAATATTTGTATGTGAATTTCTAAAAAGTTTTCATCTTTGTGAGGGCCACTACCTTGTTAGATTTCTTTTGTGATTGAGGCTGACATCTTGCTGTAGAATTGATGGTATTGTCTTGGAATAATAAAATTATTGAGTAATCATGGAACGTGAAATGATTAGCTGTAAGACTATCTCACAGGTAGATGAATCATGTGAGACCCATTTGTGGTCCTTGTGTATCATGTCATTCAGAGGGATGATAGATCAGATTTTTTAATGTATTTACTATTTCGATAAGTAGGAGAGGTGACCTTAGATGAATGATAGATATGCTTTTGTGTGGAACAAAGACCATTTGTACAAGTATGTAACAAAATAGGATCCGGTTAGCATGAAGTTTATTTTTTGGTAAGTTGGTCAATTGATCAATAGAATGCTGACACACACAGAACCTCGCATGCGTGTCAGCACTCTATTGGTCAATTGACCAACCTACCCAAAAGTAAACTTCATGCTAAACATTTCCAACACAATATATAACAATGAGGTGCAGGGGATATATGCTACTAATGATGGAGAAGCCTGTAAATTCTTTTAAGACATTGGGTGATAACAAAATTAGGAGAGTTATTGATTGATTAGATGGAATGATGATTGATATAACTGATTTTGAACTTTTATCGCGTAGGAGAGAGATGTTATGTCATGGAGAGCATGTGCACAAGTGTCTAAAAGAATAAAGGACAATGTTTTTTTACGAGGATTTATATTGCTAATGAATGGATTAGCCTAGGAAAACTAGAAAAAGACATTCATGTCACAAGGTATTAACAAAGATAACAACTGATCAAATATGAAATCAATGATTTGGCAGTGGGAGATCCTGGTGTAATAGAAAATCTAAAGTATTGTTATTATTATCATTAGCTTTAGAACTTTTAGAAAGTCGTCTACTTTAGTATGGAACCCAAGCTTCTTCATTTGCATCCTGTTTTTAAGTTTTATTTTTGGGGAAGGGAAAATTGGAACACTTGAAAAAGTTTTAATTTTTTTTGGAAGAGAGGCTCCAAGTTTCACTTCCATTACTGCCAAAATAAAACTCAAAAACAGGCCATTAGCTAATTACACAGTTGATGCAGTTGTTTTAGATGATAAAGATAGTCATTACCATATGTTCTTACTTGAGTAAGTAGTTGTTGAGGAGTGGATGAGGTGGATTGATAAATACAACCTTGGAAGAATTGATTTTTTTAACAAACTAAAATATAACTACTTTAGTAGCAGGATGAACTTTATTACTATTTCTTAATCTAGACCATGTTTCCCTTTTAAGTCCAGGCAATTACATCTCTTCTTAGAGTCCCTAACTATGTATCTGTGGGTTACACAAGTTCCCATCCTCTTGTTGTCGATCTATGGACTTGTATAATCCTACATACAGTTGTTTATATAGGTTGCTAACCTGTGTGGCTACTTCCCATCCCGAATTCTTTCGATAGACTTGCACTTTCATGGCATTGGTGACCTGTGCCATGTTTTTGGATTGTGCATTAGTATATTAGTTTGCAGATCTCTATGTATTTGTGGGGTACATGGGTGCATCTCTTCTCACCCAACAAATCTGAGTGCATATTATACAATTATAGTAAACTCGCATTTTATCTTTGCATCCAATTATTTAATTTGCTTTTAGAGAACAAAGTAATAATTCATGACCAATTTCCCACATTATTAATGTAATAAATCACTGTCATTTTTAGATGGTTAAGGAAAGCTAACGTGGAAACCCCATGTGCCTGTCTGGATAATATCCAGCAAACTCCATTGGTAGCCTTCCTAGTATTGGTACACTTGACTTGGTTGGACAAACCAGTTCCAAACATTCAATATACAGCAAATGTCAATGCTAGTCAGGCTATGTATGCGGTACCACAATATATATATATCAAGACTCAAATGCACTACTACTACTAGTACAGCTAGACAACATGGATGTAATAAGTAATTTTAGTGATGCCACGTGTCTTTAGTTGATGATGTAATAGCTTAGCTTAATAATATAAAAGCTAGCTTTCTCTGTAAGTTGTAATTCGATATGAAGAAATGAAATACTAGTTTTTCTTATGTTGGATCCAATTTTCTCTCTCTCTCTCTCGGATGAATTTGTTATTCGGTTTTACAACAATCATGGTAGCACCAGGAGAGGTAATGGTATGGTTATTTGTCATTTTCCTCTGTTAGACCACGCTTGAACCGCACTAACGTACGGTACAACACCTCCCCCAATACTAGAAAACTACTAGTATTATTATTGATACATACAGGTAGTAGAAAAATACTAGTGCAAGTTGAGTAATAACAATACTCTGCCCAAGATCCTCCTGGATTGATTGATACGTACGTGATATCAGGATAGGATAGGATAGAATCGCACTAGTAGTGTAGTCTAGGGTATATATATATATAGTCAGTCTTCCCCACTAGAATAGGAATAGGAATAGGAATAGGAATAGGAAGATGAAATTAACACCGACTCGACAGCCATCAATTCATAGACAAAACAAACAAAAGTAAAGAGTAGAAAAGGATATGAGCAGTACATTTATTTAGAGTAACTCGTAATGGGATGTGATTAGGATAGTAGATAATATTGCTGCCTAAGAAGTGGCCAGCCATCCAAAACGATTTCATTTATTTAATAGACCAAAGGCAATACTCCTATATTAGTAGTATATATTATACTACATACTAAAAAAAAAACACAGAAGCAACTGTAGTACTTTTATACATGTGGTGTGGTGTGGTGTGGGGAAAGTCAGACTGATTATCAGACAGTCAACTTTGGTCACCCCTACCCTACCCTACCCTACCCTACCCTACCTTCCTGATTAATTTATTAAACTCTGTGATATTGATGATTGCCATCACCACGTCCTTAAAGCAGCGGAATAACCCACCTTTCAACTTACCAAAGTAGCTGGGGTCAGGCTCTGCCGTCACAGGCGGTAAATAAGCCCAAGCCCACGCCGCCTGCTGAACTAGCGGGTCCTTTATCGGAATCTCGCGCCAGCTTTCCTTACGACTGTAAGTCGGAGAGTACGGCTCCGGCAAAAGGTCCTTGAGACTGGTGTATGTGCTATCGTTATTATTGGACCGCATTATAATCATCTCTATGTCCGCAAATTCAAGTTGCAGGTAATCGAGATTATCATCGGATATGGAAAAGCTTTGATTTCGAGAATTTAAATGGAGATCAGTAAGGATTAAGTTAATAAAAGGGGTTTCGGTCTGTGTTTGGGTTTCCATAATTGAATAGAATTAGGATAATAAAATTATTAGAGGAGAGATTTGAGTTGGGCTGGGAGTGGGAGGAGGAGGAGGAGGAGAGTGATGATGATAATCTCATAACCAGTAGTAGTAATATGTATGTATGTATGTATGCATAATTGCAGTCCTACTTGGTTAAAAGGTGTGTGTGGAAGAGAAGTTTTCTTTTCCTAAAGAAAATCAGACAGACAGACATACAGGTGTTAAATTCTAAGCCAATGGATGACTTTGTTTTCACTCTCAACTCTCTTCTGTTATCGTCTCCAATCACTTTTCAATTTAATGAAGATTAAAATACTTTTTTTAAAAAAAGATTTGCACTTTATACTTTCTCCATTTTAAAATTACATATATAATTTTGACTGTTTAAATTAAATGATCCCATATAAATTTATTTTATTTTAATCGAAATAAAATTTATTTTTTTCTAAATTTTTATGAGTATAATTTTGAAAGGGGACCAAAAATAATAATATAATAATAATAAAACAAGGTTATAAGCGTCCGATAATCAACATTTAACTAAACAATACACCCTCCATCCTTAATTATTTGACTTTTTAGGGTTTTTCATTTGTCTCTAATTATTTGACGTTTATTCAAATGTAGGAGAATTAATGACAATTTTTTCAAAATTACCCCTCATTAAATTCTTTCTTCTTATCTCAACAAAAGATTTAAAGGTATTATAGACAATTGAGTACTATATTTAACGTTTTTTAATTATTTTTTTAATTCTTGTATCCACTTCTAAAATATCAAATAATTAAGGACGAGGGAATGGTATTTTAGCGTGATGGTTAATACATACATACAATAACAATATACATACTCCATTAAAACAAAAATTGGAGTCGATCCACAACTTTGAGATGTAATAATAGTAGTATTTGACAAGGGACACATAATAAGCATCGGGCCACCCAAACCACCAAAAAGTAGTAGCAGCATCAGCAGCATATGGATATGGATAAATTAAAATATTTTGATTAATGTGTTTGTTTGGTTCGTTTTAATTTGGAACTTAAAAGAATACGCTTGGCTTTAAAAAGAAATTGCATTTTTTTGTAAAATATATTAAATTAAAATGAATAATATTTTAAATTATGTTTTCACTCCATTTTTTTAAAAAATTCCAGAAAGGAGGGGAAATCATACTAATTCAAAGGACACACACCGGCTCAGTGGTTAGCTCACATTCATGGTCTTGAAGAACACCCCCCCGGCCTTTCACTTTTCAACTCTGATTGTTGTCCAGCTTCCTTTACTTTTTTTTCTTTAGGTAAATCTTTGATACCCTTTATTTTCTTCTTTTTCTTGATCAATGTGTCAAATTTTAGTTTATCAAAACCCTTCTCTTATACTAGAACATAAAATCTTTATATTTTTTGTGGGTATTATGTTAATGTCCGGTAAATCAGGCGTGGCTATTTCAAGAGAAATCAAATTATAGCTCCATGTTTGAAATACATTATTTATGGGTATATGTTGAGTACATTAAATGGAACAGTTTGCATTGTGAGAAGAAAGAAACATTATATGGTCATTCGTAGAATCTTCAGCTTGTCTTGTGAATCAAATCATGTCTCTGTTCCTCCAAAAGGTTTATCTGTGCAAGCATTTATTTTGTAAATCTACGATGATTGATGGATGAGCTTAGAGATTTCGGTTTTGTTCATCTTAATTGCTTTGATGTCCTGTATATATTATGTTGACAGAAGGGAAAGAACATATTATGTTGACCAAGATTCGACTGAAAGCAGCCGTCTATATATAGTACTCGAAGCAAATTTGCTCTTGCAAAGTCTTATGTTTCTTTGTTTATTTGGTTTCTATTAATTTCTATGTATTTATAATACTTAATAATGATTTTGTAAAAATACTGAGGTGAGTCACCCTTTCATTGTTAATAGAGTTTGAAGTTTTAACTATTTGATTACTTGCATCTGAATCCAATCGTGTTTTGTTTTTTCTGAAAGCTTGGTTTGTTAAGTTGCTGCATTTAATTTATAATTTTCAGCTTGTCGACAAATTTGGGTTTAGTTGTTCGTGATCATCTTAATTGCTTTATTGTCCTACTCCTTCCATTCCTAAATATAATATAAGATAAATTTTTACTTTTTTAAAATCAATTTGAGGTAAAAAAAAATTAAAATTCAAAGTTGATGTGGTTCATTTAACTTTTTGGAAGCAATAAATCTAGATGCTGAACTATTTTTTTTCCTGGATGGAAGGAAATGAACATATCTGGTAGATGATGACAATGTGATTTTTCAGAATCTTTTTTAAATAGCACTTGTAGAAAATATGCTGTGTTTCCTAAATAAATTCTATTTCCTAGTTTATTGCGTTTTTCTTGATTAAAAATTGTATTGTCTGCAGAAATTGGGAGTTTCAAATCCTAACCAGACATCTGTAAGTGGAAGAAAATAATGCTGAATATGTGCATTTGGGGGATGGAGAGTCTCCCCATTTAGTTAACATCAAAAAGGTTTCATTAGTACCTCTGGTATTCCTCATCTTCTATGAGGTCTCTGGGGGACCGTTTGGTGTTGAAGACAGTGTCAGGGCCACAGGTCCTTTATTAGCCCTTATTGGTTTTTTGGCTTTCCCTTTTGTATGGAGTGTTCCGGAAGCCTTATTGACTGCAGAAATGGGAACCATGTTCCCTGAAAATGGAGGGTTTGTGGTTTGGGTCTCTTCAGCTCTGGGTCCCTACTGGGGATTTCAGCTTTGGTTGGATGAAGTGGCTGAGTGGTGTTATTGATAATGCACTCTACCCAGTTTTGTTTCTAGACTATCTAAAATCAGCAATTCCAGCTCTGGAAGGTGGTTTCCCTAGGGTGATAGTGGTGCTGGCATTGGTGGTTGTGCTCACTTATATGAACTACAGAGGTTTATCCATTGTGGGTTGGGTTGCCATAATCTTAGGAGTGTTTTCAATCCTCCCTTTTGTGGTTATGGAACTTGTTTCCATTCCAAGTTTGCAGCCTTCAAGATGGTTGGTGGTAGACTTAGAAAGTGAATTGGAGTTTATACTTGAATACACTCTTCTGGAATTTGAACTACTGGGACTCGGTCAGTACCCTAGCTGGAGAGGTGGAAAATCCCGGCCAAACTCTCCCGAAAGCTCTCTTTTATGCTCTTATTTTTGTTGTGTTTGGTTATTTTTTCCCTCTTCTGATTGGTACGGGAGCTGTTCCACTTGACCGGGAGCTGTGGAGAGATATGGGTATTTATCGGATGTTACTAAAATTCTTGGAGGGGTATGGTTGAGATCTTGGGTCCAAGGGGAATCTGCTATTTCAAATATGAGGATGTTTGAGGCTGAGATGAGCAGTGATTCCTTTCAACTTCTGGGGATGGCAGAACGTGGCATGCTTCCAGACATTTTTGCAAAGAGGTCTCACTACGGAACCTCTTATTGGGATTTTATTCTCTGCATCTGGTGTTATTTTTCTCTCTTCACTGACCTTACAAGAAATTGTAGCTGCAGATAATTTCTTGTACTGTTTTGGAATGCTTATGAAGTTTGTGGCATTTGCCAAGCTAAGGATAAAATTCCCGGCATCATCTCGGCCTTGTAAGGTACCGCTAGATACAACTGGTGCAATTTTGATGTTCACTCCTTCCGATCCTATTAATTTTTGCTTCTTTTAAGGTCATGATAATTAGCCTCTTGGCCCTCATAATTGGGCTTGTCATGCAACCTTGTCTCAGTTACTTAGAAAGAAAGACGTGGTTCAGATTCTCTAAAAGTCCTGTCCTTCCAGATCTCCAATCTGATTATTCGATGGTTCTGGACCATGAATGCAATGTTTCTTTGATCCTGACTATGCAATTATGCAGCAATGCCGTCTGTCCTTCCCAGACTTTGTCCATATTACTTTTTTCCTTGTATATAACATGTAGTGGAGAGTTTTTATTCTCTGACTAGTTTTTGAACTAAATTTAACATGACGATCTGTTGCCGGAGGTACGGTAAGAAGTGCATGTCCCAACCATAATCCTTAATATGCATAATACACTCCGGATTCTATTATATATTACTTCACAATAGGACTATGGTTTCTGCAAATGGGTTTTGGGTTACTATGGATGTCTTTATAAACTATGATACACTTGTGTCAAAGCAAACCTTAGGAATGAAGATTATTCTAGTTTTCTTGAATAAGTATGGCTCTATACCAAATTCACCCCTTCTAGTACCCTGGATCAGCTAGCTGCAGGATGGGAAATGTCACTCTAAGGACATTAGATGTTAAAAAAAGTTTCAGGTATCTATCCTATCATCCAGAATTTTGTTCTTTCTTGTTTATTTGTTAATCCTCTTGACATGTACCAAGGTGGCTGGTAATGGTTTCTGATGGAGAAACCTATAACTAGCTTTTGAGTGTATATCTTCTCTTTCATTCTTATGGGTAAACTCCTTGTTAATTTGCCTTATCTTATTTTATTTTACCTAGTTTACCTTTTACAGCTATTATTTCTATTGGTAAATAATAAACTATAATTATAATTACAATTGGACTAATAAAATACTTAGTCACCCTTGATTCTGGTTCCTTAATGTTAGCCCAAGTATAAATTAGGATTCACATGTGACCTAAAGAATTGAATGAAACACAGAAAAATCAGAAATAAATGAACAAGACGGACAATAAATGAACAAAAGGGGGGAACACCTATAGCTTTGGCCCCCTAGGGTTCGGCCACCCCTAGGTGGTCCCACCTTGTTACAAACTTCGACAACAACCTTCTCGATTGAACTTGATTTGAACTGCATTTATGAAAGAAGGACAAAAACCAAGGAAATGAACATAAGAGAACAAGAAAATCGGGGTGACCCCTTTGTCACCCTAGGGCGGCCACCTGTTATCGATTTATAGTCTCGGATAGACTTTGATAGAATTTGCAGAGAGAAATAGAAAGAGAAAGAAAGAAGATAGATTGGAGAAGAAGATTTTAATTCATTTTATTGATATCTACTTCTTTACAATGATAGAGTTATATAATAACGATATAAAATGCTAAGAGTTAATCCTACCCATTGATCTTTAAAAGCTACTCTCAATCGTCTATTCTTAGTCTAATCCTAACCTTTCATTTATTTATATGTATTTATATATTACCTATATTCATAACATTACCATCCCCTCAAAATCCACCTTGTCCTCAAGGTGGAAATACAAGTTACTTGGCAATTTAGACCCATCAAAACTCTTTCTAAGCTCCATTTTAAAGTTGTCATCAACACACATGCAAGCCTCTAGCTAATAGCTTTTAAGAAACCAACATGTGACACATGCAGACTGCTACCCATTAATCCAAAATTTGTCCTTTCCAAAGAAGAGCTAACTTTCCAATCCATACCCAGTTGCAAATAAGGCATGATTACATGCTGGTACTTCATTCCTTCTGGAAGTGTAGTCATTTGTAAATCCCAAACCATTTATAAGTGCAGCATTTAGTGCGATTACTATTGTATCTGAGAGCTGGTTTCCTTTTAATATGTAGCCCATATGATCACTGTTGCATAACACTTGGCTTTTGGCACTTTCACCCAATTTCAGTGTGTTCAAATTTGTGCAACTTTGAAGAATAAAGCAATAAGTAGCATCATTCGGTTTATGTGCATCTCCATAATTTTCCATCATAACCCTTGCACATGCATCAATAAATTTAGCATTTAGAAGAACAATGTTCCTTGTAGCAGAGGCAAGAAACCCAAATGCAACATTTACATGATCATATATATAAAACCTGTGCATTATTGAAGCCTAAACAACACTCCCTTCATGGATACTAAGCTTGAGGTTCTTCGAGAAAGCCTCGTAAAATTTAGTGTAATCTCCCTTATTTTCAGCAATCTCAAAGATGAGCTCAATACACTTCTTCTTTTCTTCATCTGAAATTTCCTTTTCTGTTATTTTCTCAACCCACAAAGATATTGGATAACTAATAAACTCAGAGCGCCTCTTGATCAGATGCTTAAGCCTACGCTCCTCCAAATATTCTAGCTGGTCTTCCTTAAGATAGAGGACGATCTTGGTACCCCTGCCACATACCTCACCAGAAGTATCTCTGGTTACAGTGAAAGGCCCACCACCTTTATTACCTGGTCCTGCACTCAAACCATGTATACAAGAAGTCCTATATTTTTGTGGTTTGACCTCGTTAGTAGAAGATTTTTGGACACCCATGATATCATGCACTTCATGTGACAGAAAAACAGTACTAGCAATTTCGGTGCTACTACCCCTTGTTGTTCTTGATTGGTTGGCAACAATTGAGTAAATAACTGCCAATGACAAGTTGGTTAAGAAAGGAAAAGTGAAACCGACAATTGTTGTTGAGATATGACCAAAAGTCACCAAAACTAACTGATTAGAAGAATCATAACTGACCCCAGAACCACTGTAGTCCATGGCAGGAGGGTACTTTATACTGTATTCATGATCAACTATAGAACTTGAAGGTCTTCATATAAATTTTTTTTTTATATAAGTAAAACAACTCATCATTTTTTCCCCAGGGTCAAACAATCCTTCAATTGTTACACCATCTCCTTCAATTTCATTCTGATGGTTAGTTGTTCTTAGTTCAAGCTTTTTATCAAACACCTTATCCGCAACAGGATATCCTTTTTCATTTGCACAGATCATTCCTACTACTGTGTTGGTGGACAAGTTAGGAGATGAAAAATCACTTTCAGGAAAAGAGTTTACCTTATCTTGAATCAATTGATCGGGAAGTTGACGAATTAGTGGGTTTGGACCTTCAATTTTCGTCTGAAAACCTTCATTATCTCCAACCTCAAAGACAATAGGATCATCATCTTGTTGAATTTGCAAATTGTTTTGATTGCCCTTTTTCCCTTCAAACTCCACAACCGCATCATCTAGATCATATTCCAACTCCATAATTTCTGTAGCTACACAAAAGCAATCCTCCTCTTCCATATAGCCACAAATAAACACTTTCCGATCATGTTTTGTGTCAAATTTTGGTTGAGGTTGCTTCATAATTTTTACAAATTCATGAGTCCATGTTTTCATAGAAGCTGTAAATTTCTCTACGAACTTGTCGAGAGCTGCCTCGATAGGATCCGGATCAACCAACGGAGCTCTCAATGAAAGCACCATTGTTACCGATTTATAGTCTCGGATAGACTTTGATAGAATTTGCATAGAGAAAGAAAGAAGATAGATTGGAGAAGAAGATTTTAATTCATTTCATTGATATCTACTTCTTTACAATGATAGAGTTATATAATAACGATATAAAATGCTAAGAGTTAATCCTACCCATTGATCTTTAAAAGCTAATCTGAATCGTCTATTCTTAGTCTAATCCTAAACTTTCATTTATTTATATATATTTATTACCTATATTCATAACACCACCCTAGGGGGCACACCTCTTCTTATTCCCTAATGTCATGTCGAACGAGCCTTGAGCGGAGTAATGACGGAATAACAAGCTTGAAACCAATAAAAGAGACAAGAAAACTCATGATTTATGAATGATTTTCCTTGAATCCTCCATGACAAAAGAAGCTTCTTACATGATCAACCAAGACGAATGAAAGATATCGAAGGAGGCACGAACCTAGGATTCGCCCCTCCTAGTGTTCGACCGCCCTAGGGTTTGGTCCCCTAGGGCTTGGCCACCTTAAGGCTGTGCCAAGGTCCTCCGAAACATTTCAACAATGAATTCGGATCATATGGTGTTTGAATGAAGAAAGGATTTCGGACCAACGTGAATTGGGCACAAGACCTTAAAAGAATGATGACTTAAGAGAGGCCTCCATGAGTCCCATGAAAGAAGGCTTCTCGAGGGAACTCATAGATGAAAATGGTTGATGGATTGGTGGTTAAAAAGACAGGACGATTTGAGCATCACTCAAAAAAATTTCACTAAGGTCACATGACTCGGATACGTGTCAGGCACATGCTTCATTCTAATAGAAAGGACTTTTGATTCTCTGACATTTCAAGACACACAAGAAGGCTCTAAATCACGTGTTGCCTTTGTGATCGCCTACCAGTTCTTCTCACCTCTACAAACTCTCGATCATTACTATTCTTGGATTTCTCTCCTCAACCAATTCGAAACACTAATTGAGCGAGGTACGAGTTCCTTGCCTACACCTAATATTCTTTTTTTTTTTTTTGCTATATTCGATTGAAATTTTAACATTCTAGGCAAAAATGGATCTCGAACGCCTTATATATTCATAATCTATCGGATACTTCAGAAGTGGAAATGGATATGTTATATTGTATCTACTTTTAATAGAATTTAGATGATGTTTCCTTTCAGGCTTAGCTTAGGTAATGAATACCTCTTGTCCATTCTAGGTATTCCATGGGGTTTCTTACGTGCTTGGCCTAGGTAATGAATATTTCTTTCCATGGATTTGACATAAGTTATCGGTGGGTAATTTCTGTAATTTCTATTTAGCAGCATATTTACTTGCAAAAAAAATTCTTATTACAGCTTTTTATTACTTGCATAAAAAAATTACGAGTAAATATTAACTTTGGATAGAAAATATTTTATCAGGGGTCAAGTAAATTCATTTCCCATGTAATTAGAAATTTTGACCACATTTTCGAGAAAGGAACTCATCTAATTTCTATAGCATGATCTGGACTCCGAGAAAAAAATGTCTTCACTATCCTGTTCCTGAACTGATGCTTGATCTTATACCTTACAAACAGTCCCTTACAAAAATTCTTGGTTATGCTCCTACTATGATATGGGACATTGTTTAAAAGGTGCGGATTGATGTTTGGCGAAGGCATGTGCATGGTGCACTGAGTACATCCTACTCGGAATGCTTTCCTCTATTCTAATCAGGATGCTGTCCTGTTGCTGATTATCACTACTGATCAGCACAACACACTCCAGATTACCTCTTATCAAGAAGAGATTTCCATGCGGCCCTCATGCAATTGAGAAGTAAGAACAAGGAGCATCCCCACTTACAGCACAAAATTCAGGTTACCTGTCTTTATCTTGAACAAGATCTATAGTTCATCTGATATTACAATACTTCTTGCCTATGAAACATCGCTGTCTTTTGGCCTCTTCTGCTTGACAAACCAAGAGTGAGATGAAAAGAAAACATTAAACATTCCCTTAACCTTTCTAAACTAAGGAAAGAATATAATCAAACGGTTGACAAAGAGCTTGTTTGAGATAAACAAAGGGGAGAGAGAGAGAGAGAGAGAGAGAGAGAGAGAGAGAGATGGGAGCTCAAAGGAACAGCCCAAAAGCCTCTGAGAAGAAAAAGACCATCACTCTGCAGTACCTCTTCGATCTTGATTCAGGAAGCAACAATGGAAGTAAACTTTTCGGGAATGATAGTATTGGCGGCAGATCATCTTTTGATTCTGAAGAGGAAGAAATTTTTTCTGTGATCTCTTACTGCACTTTCACCTATCCCTTGGTTGATCCTACAGAAGCAGCTTCCCATCTTGATCTCAAGCGACTCAAGCTCATTCAGCTCCTCTCAACTATCAAAACTTTGAAGAAACCACTTGAAGATCACATCTTGCAACCTCTATTTCCTATGTTGTCTTCCAACCTCTTCCGTCCACTCCCTCCACCTTGTAACGCATCTGTTGCCTCCATTTTACCTGATGACGATGATCTTGTTGCTAGTCCTATAGCCGCATGGCCACACTTGCAAATTATTTATGACATCTTCCTCCGACTGATTATCAACATAGAGGCCAAGGCCCTTCGAAATTATATTGACCAGTCTTTTGTTCTCAATCTCCTCTATCTCTTTCAGTCAGAAGATCCAAGGGAACGTGAGAGCCTGAAGAATGTGTACCACCAGATATATTCCAAGTTCACCTTCTACCGGGCTTTCATGAGGAAGGCTATGAATGATGTGTTCTTGCACTATGTTTTTGAGACAGATCAGCGGCATTGTGGTATTGGAGAGCTTCTTGAGATATGGGGAAGCATCATAAATGGCTTCACTGTTCCACTCAAGGAAGAGCACAAGCTTTTCTTGATGAGAGTTCTTATTCCTCTGCACAAGCCAAAATGTTTGCAGGTCTATCACAGGCAATTAGCTTATTGCGTTTCTCAGTTTGTGCAGAAGGAGCCTGTGCTTGGTGGGCTGGCTGTTCAAGGGATTTTGAGATATTGGCCCGTCACCAATTGCCAGAAGGAAGTTCTGCTTATAGGTGAACTGGAAGAACTGGTAGAGAATATAGACCCTGATCAGTATAGAAAGTTAGCTTTGCCTATATGTAGCCAGATAAAAAAGTGCTTGAACAGTTGGAACTCGCAGGTAAAACATTTATAGCTTTCTCATTTTAATTCATTCGTAGTTTTTCTTGGATTTAATGCATCTTTCTTTCAGCTCAATGCTCATATCAATCTATCAAAATATGCACTTTCAAAACTTTGATTTAAGTTTTTCAATGGTTGCCAAAAGAAATACTGAGAACACTGGATATAACTAGAACAGTAATGTTCCAAGGATCATAAAGATTGTTTTTTGAGGTTCTTTCTTCCTTTCATCCTCTTGTTCTTCTTGTCATCTAATATTTACAAGGTGAATGTCCATACTCACTGGAAGGAAGAATAGCGATGGTGATGGTTTGCACTTAAAACGTATAAAGCATACTAAACTTAAAACAATAATCAGCCTATTAAGGTCAATGAGAATGTTGTATTATATTTGCAATCTTTGTCAGGACTCATGAGAGCTTACATATTTGTCTTTGCCAGTGTTCCGTAGTTAAATGTTTCTGTCTGTCTGTCTGTCTAAATTATTACTCTATACATCAGTATCTCTATTTGTTTGTCAGCCGGCTAGAGCAACTCATATGAGAGAAATGGTTTCTACATTCTAGTATATTAATAAAGTATTTTGATAATATTCGAAATTAATTCCTAAGATGTTTCTGCTGATATAGGTTGCGGAGCGTGCACTCTATGTATGGAACAACAAGCAGGTTGTGAAGATGGTGTCGCAAGCAAAGGAAGACGTGTTTCCTGACTTGGTAGAAGGCATGGAAAAGAACCTAAAATTGCACTGGAGCAAGAGTGTCGTGCAATTGACTGAAAATGTGAAAGTGATGCTGGAAGAAATGGATCCTGGTCTATACACAAAATGCCTCCAAAAACTTGAGGTTCGAGAATTGGCCACTCAGTTGAAAGAGAGGAAGAGGAAAGAAGCATGGAAGAGAATAGAAATCGCAGCAGCAGCTCCAAACAACATCTGTGTTGCTAAATTCTAGTAATTGAAGAACCAAACACATAACTTTGTGTGCTGGGAGTTGTAGTTAAAATATTGTTATTATTATAATCACCGTGCATTATATGTTAGATATAGCAGGGCATATAGCTATTCTTTTGAACTATATTGTTCAAACTAGAAATTAACCCTTTTTTCATGTGAAACCAAGACTGGTGCATGTAAGCATTTCCCCTAGCAGAGTTTTGTGCACAACATTTATGGTATAATTCGTGATCTTTGATGGGCATGATGATGAAAGTAGTTGATTTCATCACCATTTAGAGGGATATGGGTTGGTACCTTTGCATGCACAATACCAATTTACGCATCCGTCCTTGGTGTTTTGTTGTTAACATGAAGAAGTTGACCGGAAGCAGTGCCTACTAAAACCTACTGCAGTTATAACACAGCTGATTGTAGCACGTATTAGAGTAATCAAAACATCTTATATCATCTGAATAATGGCAGCATTTGGTGGAATAGGAATACAATTAGGTTAAGGGGAGTTGGTGGATACTAATAAAGCACCAGCCTGAATTAAATATATTTTTTATAATACAGCAGCCGATCTCCATGTAATAATATCAACACAACTAAACTTGAAGAAAATCTAAATCCAAGAAAAATAACTCTCACATCACATCAAAATCATTGTTACAGCATGTTTATTGTTCCTGTTATCCAACTCCTACATGCACTTATAACCACTGGTCTGAAATATGTAACATTGAATATACTGAGTACTGATTAATATCGCCAATCCAGATAAAATCTATGTAAATAAATCTGCACATAAGCACCAAACCATCATAACTAAATTGTTAAAAAATTGACCAGACATGGACTAGATGAATCTAAATTTTGGATGAGATATAACCGTCCCTTTTTGCAACTCATGGAAGAACCAGGAGAGAGCTCTGAAATCTTGAAAATTACACTGTACACCCCAAACCCGGTTTCTTCCTTTTTCCCCAAATCAAATAATGTTGCAACCTTGCAGTGAACAAATACAGCTTCAACACCTTAACAGAGACCAAAACTTGGTCATACTTAAAGAAACATGGCTCCAGTTTCAATATGACAATGCACAATATTGACAAGAGATGAAGGCTTTCGAAAATATGTATAGGAGAAGAACACTGGTACAGAAGACACAAACTCCATCAGGAAACTTCTATACTTGATATTTTGATAGTTTTTCCTTCACTGGGGGCTCCAAAGAGGACATGCACTGTTCCCATGCTCCGTTGCTGAGCATCTGGCAAGTAAACAATATATACAGTAGCAAATTAGCTCTTCCCTATCTTGTCCTTGTGATTTTGCACAAGAAATGGACCAACACAAGAACTTCATTAATCACTTTCTACCGCAGCTAGAATTCAAATCATTTTTAACCTTACCCTTCACCATGAATTATTGTGGGGCCAACATAAAATTCACATTGAAAGGGTGGAGAACATTGCCCAAAAGAAAAAAGAGGGAGAGAGCGAGCTCCGAGTAGATGAATGAATTCCCACTTATGGAACGAACCATGCGTGCTTAACAAATTTGCTATTAATAGGCTGGAAAACTGCATATTGTACTAACATGCAAGTCTCTCTTGAATAATTCTACGGCTATGTGAATTCTACGATGTCTATACCATTTGACTCACTTATTAAGAAAGCATTATTCAGCACCTTTGCAAGTCCAGCTCATTTTTCTCTCCCACGAGTGCCCCAGGAATGCCAGGTGAGTGGGAGAAAAGAAGGGAAGAAGAAACAGGGAGTGGTTCCAATACACGAGATCTTGTAGCACTTACTTATTGATTAGTATTACGTAAGAAAAATCAATTATAGACACTAATAAAATTAAATCCGCTCTTCATAAACAAACTTGGGATTTGCAATCCCAGGTAAGATCAGTTCAAAATCATGGGATCCTTTTCTATCAAATACGAAGGGTTGTAGCACAAAATGTACTTCTAAGTAATTGCTCCATAGATTCTATATCTATCTATATGAAGAAGAAATCATGTAAAGAAGGCGAGAAGTTCTGGAAAACTTTCAACATATATCGTAACACCATGAGTCATAAATCATTATCACAGGAGACAATGTATATTTAGTTCGATTGCTAATTAACATGTCAGAACTTAAAAGGACGAGACTCTTGTCGTAGTTTGGCAACCTAAGGTAAGATTTAATACAAGCTTCACGAGTCAAAGCATAACACTTGCCCAGAAAGATATTCATCAAGCAAAAATATTCTTCAGTATGTAAGCACTAAATACCTGTTTATACCCAGGCAACACTTGGCAAATTTCATTTCGCAGCTCCTCACTCCTTATTTCCTGATAATAAACAAAAATACAGGATAAAAATTGCATCCCTTCTTTGCCTTTTCTTGTCAAAGTACAAAGCTTTTTTGGTAGCATCTGTAAAACTATCGAGATACAAAAAGGATCCAATTTCTTACATGCCAGCTTGCAATAGCTTTGCACATAAAGGCAAGTGAACTCAAAGCCCCAGACGGATTAGCTCTAACCTGCAAGGAGTTGATACAAACCAAGGAAAATTAATTTCAAATCTGAATCAATTTAGAAGTCCTAAAGGCATAGGGTGCATACCATTGCACATAATCCTCGGAAAGCATCCTCCTTCTCAATATCATCACGTTTCCTGCCATCAAATTTTTGCAGATAAATACGACTACGGGGCCTCTGATAATAAATAGGGAGTCTACACTTTAATACAAGGAAGCAAAATTAAATGACAGACCTTAAGAAATACAGGGTCCACAATTAGAGCTATTTAGTACAAGCATGCATCGTAAGGATATCAAAAGGTTAATTACACTATTTTTTGTATAAAGTGTGAATTAATGAATATATCTACCTGCTTCTCTAGAATTTATGAAGCTTAATTCATCTTGTAATAACCATGTTTTCTGCAATGTCTACATTTTACATAAATATGTAGGTTGCCACATTTTAAGATTATTCTATTTCTTAAATCAAGCATTAGGCAATGTTAAGTATATGCATACGTAGCAGATAGATTTACATATATGCAACAGTTAGGCAGCATTAAGTACACATCTTAATTTGTATGCATGACAACAGGTTAATTTCCATACTTTATGACACTAAAGAACATTCATGGTAAGTGGTGAAGAAGATAATGGAAAAAAACAGACACATACATAGATAGGGCAATACACCATGACTGCATGAAGTGCTCCATATGCGGGGATACAAGCTCTGGACAAACCCATGCAAGTCTACCAAGGGTGATGGAACTGTTTTCAATAAGTGATTTGTTGAGACACTGATCAGTATCGCATGAGTGTTTATAAAGTTTGTCAGTGTTTACATTATCCATGCATGCTACCGCAAAGGTAGCTGCATGCTGACATGAGAAAACATGATTAGCACAAAAACAATGTGAGGACTAGGCATTCACCTCAGCATGTTGAAGTAAGGGAACTATGGATGATATCACTGTCATCACTATTGGAGAAATTTCTTGACGAACCTGAAACTTGGAAGTTCAAAAATAGGTCCAAACACTGAAGTCTACTGTCTACCAAGCAGTACCCACCAATATATTAAAATTGAGAAAATACTTCCTCTTCTATCAGAAGTTAAGGTAGGCAGAACTTTCAAAAAGAAACAATTTTTACAGGTACAAGCATAATGCATAGAAGCATTTAATCAACCAAAAGTTACAGTTTTACAAGTAAACTCCACTGCTTCCTTGGTATCACTGTAAACAACAATTACATGCGACTCCTATAGCAAAAGAAAAACGTTAGATGAATTACAAATTATGAACGTTACACCTTTTCATTTGAGCAATGCAGTTGATAAAATAGAACAGCAAGACAAATAATAATATTTACTAATAAAAAAAAAAAAAAAAAAAAGTTCTGAGAGCCACACACAACCCATAGTCCCATACTAGGTTTTGCTATTACATACAACAAGGACTTTGCAAAAAAAAAAAAAAAAAAGTAATTCACTTATAGTTGAGATGGAGTACTCCCAAACAAGAGTCCGTCTTTCCTTCTTTTTTTTAGTCAGTCCTCCTAAAAAGTGAGATAAATGTTCACTAAACATCATATTCCAACTTAGTTGAGTTACAAGGTCATGATTTTTCAAAAGTGGGACTCTCGTTGAGCTACCAAAATCATATTCTTCTACTAGGACATATCGCCAACCTTCTCATTATCACCACACACAAATGAGGGCACACCGAGTCGAGTTTGATTAAGGTAAAACAATTGAGACTCAATCCAATTATCAATTCATCAGCATTGGTAAATGCAAAATCAGTTCTGGAATCAACCAAGCAAAACAGCAATGGCTTAGATAAGAAATGGGGGCGG
Source organism: Panax ginseng (assembly GCA_020205605.1). Lineage (NCBI taxonomy): Eukaryota > Viridiplantae > Streptophyta > Magnoliopsida > Apiales > Araliaceae > Panax > Panax ginseng. The sequence continues at coordinate 102,978,558 of CM035141.1, read as the reverse complement.
CGAATTGGGTTTCAGGAAGCTGAGAGTAGTGCTGGAGTTGCTGCCAAATCTTAGACTTACCGGAAGACGGAGATAGTTGCTGTTCCACTAAGCTACAGATCTCTTTGAAGTTCGGTTGTAACCGAACCGAATAAACTATTCGGTTATAACCGAAAACCGAAATTCAAACTTTCAAGTATCCGAATAACAACCCGAAATATAAGGTAACCGAATAACCGAATTTGTTACTCGGTTATTCGGTTAATAACCGAAACTGGATCAACAGAAAAAGAGTGTTCAATCCAAAAGTAAAATTCAGTCACAAATTTCCATATAATACACAGATTAAGGAATTTAAGGTAGAAGCAAAGATGAAAAATATGACAGGAAAATAAGGGGCTAAAAGATTCAGAGATCTCAAGAGCTCCAGCATTATGGTTTTCAGCTAACTCCTGCTGCTCATTATCTTGCCCATTTCCATCTTCCTCTCGGTTTTGATTGGCCAAGTTCGTGTTCGGTTTGCTTCGACTGCTATTTGTGGTAGTATTCTCCATAAATTCCTGCTCTCTTCTCGGTCCAAGCCGGTTTTATCTTCATCCCCTCCACTATTTCTCATGTGAATAGATGATGGAGATGACATCGGGTTCATCGCCACATTTCCTGCCCATCATCAATTGTTCGCCATTATTTCTCCTTCAACAAAAAACCCTTTTCTCTCTCTAAAACACCATCTCTCTCTATATGTTGACAAACACAAATTTCTACACATCTTTAATGCACCTGCCAGCTACCTCTTCCTCTACTTTTTGATGGAAGTGAAAATTAGTAATGGGGTTTAGTTACGATTTTCAGATCTAGGGCTAAGAAGAGAAAGATAATAGATCTGAGATTTAGAGTTAGAGTGTGAGAGTGAGAGAGAGATGACCGAGATATATTTTTGATAGATCTGCGAATTGATAGTGTTTTAACTTCTAAGACTTTTTTTTTATTTCTTATTCGATTATTCGGTTAACCGATTACCAAAATTTTAAAAACCAAACTCGAACCCAAAAATTGAATATTAGATTGAATATAATTGAAATTAAAAAAAAATTCAAAAAATTAAAATAATTTGATTTAAAAAATTCGATTGTGTTCGGTAATTTGATTTTAAGGAGACAAAGACGAAGCAGAGCTGACGACGACTGTAAAATTTGGGTTAGGCCCGGTCGGGTTAGAATTTAGTGCAACCGGACCTATTATTATGTTGGGCTGGGCCAATCAAGGGATGTTGGTTTAGCATAAAATGATTTAAAGGCTCGAGAGCATTTATGTATGTACGTTATAAAAATAAGACGCATCTATTTTCACCTACCTCTACGATGTCGTTCATTTCGTGTAAACTAAATTAAACTACTTGTGCCTCTCTCTCTCTCTCTCGGAGCACTTACGCTGTGCAAAAGGTTCAAACGATCAAGCATTTTTTACCTCTATTTTCAATATGTATGTAGCTTAACTATTTCGAGATTGGTACTTCGTTATAATCTATTTTGATTTGGAGTAATAGTTTTATTCAGATCTCGGCACTTCCGTTATTGGTATTATTCTTATCGATTATTGTTATTTATTTCTCTGGGTTGTTCATTTCAGCATTTGGAGAGCATAAGAATTCAATAGATCTCGTGTTTGGATGATAATTACTCATTATATGGATGCAATGATTGAAAAAGTTTAGAACTTTGAATATGGATAAAGATTTACAAAAGTCCCTATCTTCGCGAGCAAGCCGTAGAGCTGACCGGAATTATCTACACCACCAAACTAAAGGTATCACCACTTTGTTTATGTATGACTGAAGGTGAATCCTATATACACGGTTAATGTTACACCAATTTACTTAAATGTTGAAGGTGAATCCTGTAATGCAGGGAGGTTAACGCAGGACTATCCGGTGAAAATTATTTGGAAAAGGGGATTTATTCGGTTGCTTCTTGTTGGTGGGATTATATGGATGTTACTCATTCTTGTTGTATTACTGTTTCATGTTTGGTCTTGCCAGTCTTCAGTAGCCTTCTTTTCAGGTACTCCACTGCCTAAATATATAAGTGATTAAATTTGCTATTATTTAAATGGAAAGTTCACAATGTGTTAATGTTATTTAAAAGTTACATATTACTTTCTCTTCTTTAATTGTTGAAATTTTCATTTTTATATTTTGCATGTCAAGGTGCCATCCAAAATTTAAAACAGAATAGCTTCATCTTATTTTCATTTCGATAATTTGCAGCTCTTTGTAACAAAGACAGCAAGGTATTTGGCATGTTAAACACAATGGGACTTGTACAACCACCACACCGTAAGACTACAGAAAATTTTCTCGTTTATTGTTCTTATCTTAAAATAGAGATAGCAAACTGATTTGTTTTCCCTTATAAGCAACTAGGTTGTCCTATTCCAGTTGCCAATGACCCCAATAAAGTAGTTATTCCTAAGAGAAGATCTCCTGAGAAGATTGTTCAAAGTCTATCCTATATTATGGAGGATGATATAGCAAATAATGGATCTCAGTCACCTCTATTTGGAGGGCATCAAAGCTGGCAGCAAAGAGAGGAGAGTTTTAAACCAAAGTCGACAATGAAGGTGAATATGACTCTATTTTTTCAAACTTGCATTTAGTTGTTCAAGCGTATATTCTGCCTGAAACAGATTAAGCATACCATCCAATTTATACATTTTGCATTCAGCGAATATAGGTTTTATATTTGGAGTATAGTTGGGTGGTCGTGCTCCAGCAGAACTTCAGTTAAAAATGCAGTGGCATCTCAAACTTTTTAAATATTGTCTTGTTAATTAGTTGGTATCCTAGTATCTCACCCAAATTTAGTTCTGGAGATCTCGGATCCGATGTGTAATTTATTCAGTATTGAGCAAGTTTGATGACATTATATTATATCACTATAACCACTGTAAAATCACAGAAGTAATAGATAAAAACAGTATGTCTAAGAAATAAGAAAAAAAACAGGAGAAGCGGAGTACAAAACAATGCTTGTGCTTAGAAATAAAATACTCAGACTCTAGTCTTTTATATTTATGTTTCTAGTGGAGAACTACAAGAGGGTGTTTGAAAACTGTAAGATCTATCCCTCTGCTGTTGGTTGACATTAATAATTGTTTTATATATATAGAATTTGGCAAAATATTGCAGAAATTTAAGATAACCTTGGTAGGAGTTTCTCGCTCAATATTAAGCATTGATGTTTTTTGTTGATTCATATTTTAAATGAGTAAATACATGATCATATTATAATAGAATCGACAAAAGCTTCAACTTGGAAAGAATATAAACTACTAAGCGAGGAACTCTGTCCTGGGTAAAACACTTTGATATATAATTCAACAAATGAGCTATATAAAATGTAGAATGCAACTTCAATAAACTTACCTTGTTTGTGCTTGGTATGGGTGGTACATCGAGCATTGCTTTAAAAGTTTCTGCCTGTCATTTCTCTCTCTGAAACTATATCTGATTATGACTGTTTGTTATGCAATTTATGTTCAGGTGCATTGTGGTTTTATTCGAAATGGTGGTGCAGAAATGGTTCCAAAGGACGTCAAATATGTCAAGAACTGTAGGTTTGTGGTTGCATCTGGCATTTTTGATGGATATGACTCGCCTCATCAGCCATCAAATATAAGCCAACGTTCTCAGAAGCTCTTTTGTTTTCTTCTGGTGGTTGATGAAGTGTCCCTTGACTTCATTAGGAAAAATACTACTGTCAGAGAGGACAGTGATGGGGGAGAATGGGTTGGTATATGGCGGCTTGTTCTAGTCAAGCATCCCCCTTATGACGAACCCAGAAGGAATGGAAAAGTTCCCAAGATAATAACCCATAGGTTATTTCCCCAAGCTCAGTACAGCATCTGGATTGATGGTAAAATGGAGCTAATAGTTGATCCATTGCTTATTCTGGAAAGGTATTGTCTTTCTTTTTTGGTTTCATGAACAAAATTGAGTTTATTATAGTTTATCGGCATATAATGCTAAATAAAGCATTTGCTGATTGATAGCACAAGTAATCAAATTATTTGTTTGCTGTATACTGATGAGTGCAGTTTACGTGACACATAGTGCCACCACTCTATTGGTGTTTGTGTTTTTCTTGTTAAGAAGTGCACTGTTTTATTTAATCTAATATAATCGGATCAAATCAACCTCTAGATAAGATGGTTCTCTAATTATGATCCACTAAGTCATTGTTTTTACCTTGTAGGCCTTATTAAAGGGGCTTTAAATTGATCTGCATATTTTTCCTATCAGAGGCCTTGAGGAATAACCTCAAGGTCGCTGATTCCAATCTCCATACTTGGGGCCAAATATTACTTCTCAAAAGAAAAAAAAGATTAAAGCCATGAATTATGTTTGTTACCTTGTTCATGCAGCATTATGCACGAGGATCTGGAGTGAAAATAAAATAATGAAGAGTATTTAATTATCTTGAGATTTGCAGATACTTGTGGCGTGGGAAGCACACATTCGCAATAGCTCAGCACAAACATCACCGCGATATATATGAGGAGGCTGACGCTAACAAACGGAGGAAGCGATATGCACGACCTCTTATTGATCTCCACATGAAAATATATCGTTACGAGAGACTGGAGCCATGGAGTCCAAACAAAAACACCGTTAGTGGTAAGAAAGGAACCTCACATATATTTTAGTTGCACTCGACCTTTTGTGTTTTCAATTTATAGAGTATGCTATTAATGCTGCTACTGCTCGAGTTGATCTGATAAAAGCCGTGAAGTTGACTTCTTATCTTACTCTACTGACTATTAATAGATTTTTAATAAATGCAGATGTGCCAGAAGGAGCAATTATTGTACGAGAACATACTGCACTAAATAATTTGTTTAGTTGCTTGTGGTTCAATGAGGTCAACCTCTTCACACCAAGAGATCAGCTGAGCTTTGGCTATGTGGTGTATAGGTTAAGGGGTGTGTTCAAATTCTTTATGTTTCCAAACTGTGAGTATAACTCCTTATTCATTTTGCACCCACACAATCGTGAGCATTCCTCTCCGATAGAGTGGGTTAAATCTTTGAAGGAGATCAAGGGAAAAAGTAGTTTGAATGAGAGTAGAGGGGGATTAGGGTTGTGGACTCCTTATCCTGGGAACCTTGATTTGGTTGTACTACCACCTGTGGCAAGAACATCAAAAGCAGGATGATTGAGTTTAAGTGTATCCTATTTTAAGAATCCCATTTGCAGATTCCACAAAAAAATTCCAATTGTAAAATTTGCAAATTTTAAGAATATATACTTGTCCCTTAATTTTATTTTTTTTGGAACAACGTCCCTAACTAAAGTGTTTAGTTTAATTGTTATGACAAAATAGTAGAATTGTGACTTAAAGGTACTGACTACTATTGGAATTAAACATGGGTATTTTTATTTTCTTTTTTTGAAGAAAAAAATACTAACAAATGATTTTTCGGAAGCAATGGAGTAAGATGCATGTTCTACAAATCACGCAAGTGCATAATAGTAACTTGTCTGACAAGGAAAATGGAGAAGTGACTGAAGTTCGACTTATTTTTTACAAACATATTTATAACGGAGATATCAAGTAAGAAGTTTAACATTTTATTTTATATTTTAAAATTCAAATTGTATTTCTAACCAAAAAAAAAAAAGTCACTTCTTTATTGATAGCAAGCATAAAATGACATAGTGTCTAGTTTAGGAGAACAAAATACATCCTTTAAAATTTACAAATCTAGTAAACAAAGCCCTTTTTTTAAAAAAAAATAATAAAAATAAAGGAAGTAACCGATACCAAAGAATCACACATTCTTTAATACTTAAACTCATTCCATTATCACAAGTACACATAATTTACATAACATTCAAAAAGAATCCCAAAAAGGCAATTCCACGAAAAATAAATAATAAAACAAGCACAATATAAGACACCCGCCGCATAAAGATCTAGAGGCCCTATTTGTTTCTGAAGTTGCTTAAGCCGAAGCCAAACCCAAACATGAAGGCAACTGCCAAGGCAACACAAACATATAAATAATAAAAATTACTGCCTTACATATTCTAACCGGTTCTCATTGAAAAGAATTTGTTCTCTTTAAGTAGCGGAATAGCTTAGACTATGGGGAACTTGACAAGAACACGACCTCTTTATTTTCTGAACTGAATTAGAGGAGACGTTCTCCTAATAAGGGAAGGCACGGCATAGAGACAGCACAAAGCTCAAGCCCAGCCAATTGAACATAAGAATAGGGTACATAAGATTGTTTCCACCGTCAATTGGTGGCATCACGGCTGTAGAACTGATCAAGGGTCTTTGCTGGTATACGATGGAGAAGTTCACGGGGAAATATTCGAAGCAACGTCCATGCTAAATCAAGTGATTGGAATATGTTACGGGTATCGTAGGCTCCTTGAGCAACAAACTTCCTCTCAAATTTGTCCAAGAACTCCAAGTATAGCTGTTATATGAAGAATTCTATTAGTTCTCAATAACAAGACTTGATTAGTCATACTCCCGGTTATCCAAAAAAAAAAAAAAAGACTCGTTTATAAATAATTTTAAATTTCTTTTTAAGTGCAAGTGTCAGACCAAATCCTCAGAAGATAAAGCTTCTTCTCCAACCACAGCTTTCATTGCCTGTACATCTTTCCCAATTGCATAGTTTGCATACAGCTGAGAGTAATAAAAATAGAACATATCATAAATGGAAAATAGGGCATTACTTTGTTTAACTCATAAAACTAATGTTGTGCAGGAAAGGAAAGGTGTGATAAATTAAGTTTTCCAGTATTTCTGTAGAAACAGACCTGGTTGGACACATCTGAATGATCCCTACGAGTCATGCCCTCACCAATGGCACTCTGCAATATCACAATGACACCACTTCATGTAGGCCCTTAAAGTACAGGTCTCAACAAGTATTGCAATTATAGTCCAAACTAAGAAGAAACATAGATTTACCTTCATTAACCGAGACAAGGATGGAAGCACATTAATTGGCGGGTATATCTGTTCCATTAAACAGAAACCTTTAAAATTCAGATGAAGGCACCACAAATCCAAACATCATTACTAAGCATGACATGAGGTCATCTATTTTATCTTTTACAAAAAATGAGGTCATCTGTACTGCCACAGACCCAGCTTCCTCAATAACTAAATGTGATGCTATATTTTGCAACCTATGCATAACAAAACCAAGTCTCGTGTACATTATATCATTCGCAGAACTATCAGTAAGCATAGGTTTGATTGTTTGAGACCTTTGCCTACACCAGGAAATTCATCGGACTTGGCAAAATACATAAATTAGAAAAAGGAAAATCTAACTCATCAAATATATTATGCTCAGCAGGGAGGACTTGAATCATATAAATAGTCCATGCAATCACATCTGCTTTATACGCATCTTGTACAAGTAGATTGAGCAGCAATACATTATATCTGATGCTGCATCGAATAGGAATCATTTCTTCTAACGGACACGGGTGGTGATAGAAGCATCACCGTTGGATTAAATAAGTTATTATGCGCACTGGATGAGCTGCCCAACAGGCTTTTTAGAAAGTTAAAAGGTCTAAACACATCATGCTGAGCCACAGAAGACTTGACACCTCATATTACTCCATGTTTAGTTTATTACTGGAGGTCTTAAATACTAAGCATATTATAGGCTAGGCAATTTAGTCCAATCTGAAGTTATAGTCCTATTACCCTAAACACTCGATGATTTCACAAAAAAGAAAAGCTTTATAATCTTACCTGTCGGTTTTGGAGTTGCCTATCAATGTATATCTGTCCTTCGGTGATATAACCAGTAAGATCAGGAGTGGGATGTGTGATATCTGGTCAGTCAAAACATTTAGTAAGACATCAAGGTAAATAACTACAAAAGCAGAAGGAACAAACGAACTTTTGATACGTACCATCATTAGGCATAGTCAAAATTGGAATTTGTGTGATGGAGCCCTTTCGTCCTTCAATTCGCCCAGCACGCTCATATATTGTTGCAAGATCGGTATACATATAACCAGGATATCCACGCCTTCCAGGCACTTCCTCTCGAGCAGCAGAGACCTGGAGTAGAAATCACATGTTTGCCACCAAAGAATCTCATGAAGTACTCAGAAAATCATTAAAAAAACCTCCACCAAGAATTTTGTAAGTATAGCTTTTGACTTCTTCTTTGGTTGAGCATATTCTTAGAATTGGAGCAGTTAGTACCGCAAACAGGTGGTACAAAATTATTTGACAAAAGAAACAGAATGCACACTGTAAAGATGAGAATGATTACCTCACGAAGAGCATCAGCATAAGAACTCATATCTGTTAAGATGACAAGAACGTGTTTCCCACATTCATATGCTAAATACTCTGCAGTGGTCAGAGCAATTCGAGGAGTAATAATACGTTCAATTGTAGGGTCATTGGCCTGCGCAACAAGCATGTAAGAGAATAAGTTTAAAGCTAGTTCTCACCTAAACCATAAACAGAAAAACCATTTTCCAGAAGCAGATAATATTAAAAGGTTAATAATTTAATGGAATTACCAAGTTTAGAAAAAGGGTCACTCTCTCCATAGAACCATTTTCCTCAAAATCACGTTTGAAAAACTGTGCCGTCTCCATGTTGACCCCCATAGCAGCAAAAACTATGGCAAAATTGTCATCCTCTCCATCCTGCAAATTCACGGAGTTCCGTACTGATGGTTATCAAGAATACATTGTAGTAACTTACTTCAATCAATGATCCTCAAGGTAGTCACATAAAGTATTAAGTGTTTACTCTTTTTTAATATCTACTTCAAACTACAGATGGTGCATCATATAACTTTGAAATTTTGATTTTAAAGCTTTGACAGAAAATTGAGTATCTAATATTAGAATCATAACAAAAGGGGTCAATACAACAAGCGAGCAGCCACATTAATTCAATTTCATTCCTTATGTAATTAATTACATCCAACATTAACTTCTCAAGATGAAACTGAATCAGAAGTAGAGATAGGAGGCATACAAAAAGTTACTTTAAGTTAATTATTTTTCTGGTACAAGTTCAAGAACTTTAAGCTTTTATCTAAAAAAAGGTTCAAGAACATCAACTAATTAGAAATCATTAGCTGAAAATACTGATATACCAATTATACCTCGAGAAGATTTTCAGTTTTCTCCAACCGCTTGACTAAACCAGCCTGACGACATATCTGGGCAGCGATTTCATTGTGCGGAAGACCCGCCGCAGAAAATAAAGGAATTTTCTGCCCTCTAGCAATGGAATTCATGACATCAATTGTTGAGATCCCAGTCTGAATCATCTCCTCAGGATAGGTTCTCTCACTAGGATTGATAGAACTTCCTGAAGTACAAAAGTAATAAAACATGACATTCATTTACATTACAGATATAAAGAGAGAAAGTAATTATATGTATGGACTCGCTAGCATAACAAAAACACTTGCCGGAAATATCCAAATAAGCCTCTGGCAAAATAGGAGGACCATTATCAATTGGTTTTCCAGAACCATTAAATATGCGCCCAAGCATATCCATTGAGACGGGAGTTTTTAAAACCTGTTATCAAGTATTAAATCATTTTTTAAAAAGTGAATATCACAGTAAGAAATATAATGAGGTTTGACTATCACAATTCACAATAAGAAATATAACTGCTAAAAGGTAATATTTGAAAATTGATAAGAAATATAAGGAGGCTTAACTATCACAGTCAAGCATAAGGGTTTGACCACCATAGTCAAGTCATATATGATCAACTTGATCCAACATTTTCCAGCATAAAATTTATGTAACAACAGTTGGATTTCAAATGCATTGCCTAAATCTCTATATATGTAGGTGACTTCACTCCTTGAGCATATAAACAGTCTCGCTGTTAGGATTTTCTGTAGAGACATCATTTACGTGATACCTAAAACTAGGTTATTGCCTCAGTAGCAATGTGAAAATGATTTTTTATTCCATTTGGTTCACACAGTGAGAAAACCCAACTTAACCACGCGCACAGTGATTCTCAAATAGGAGCGTGAAGTAAATCCCACGACAACGAAGAATAATCTAGTACCTCCCCTGTAAACTGCACAGTTGTGTATTTGTTGTCAATTCCAGACGTTCCTTCGAAAACCTAGTAAGAAACACCAATTAAGCAAATAATATAGTCAGCATACGTCTTTACTTTTGAAAAACAACAAGAATAGATTAGTGTTAATACTGAGGAACATTGGGAATGCAGGAACCATTGGTCAACTACAAACACCGCATTGAGGACCCATACAACACCTTTTAAAATACTCGGTCCCAATCATTGTTCAAATCAGTAGAAGCAACGATTGCAATTGGTGGGTATATTAAAACCCACCTCACTCCAAAATCAATGGATCCGGTTAGAGAGTCAGTGCCCAGTGGGCTAGCGCAGTGAATAGGGATTTTGACCTGATTAATAAATAACGCAGGGTTCATGGAAAGTGTCCCCACCCCATATCTCATAATGGAAACATCCTACGCCGAACCCCTCGCTAATGGTATTGTTGTGTCCCCAAAAATCCGTATCAAAAACTTTCATAGGGAAACAACTCCAGGCAGTTAAAGTGTATTGTAGAGTTATTTGGATTCAGAAAATTCCTACATTTACTCAAAGCGGATTTATAACCAAAACAAGATTGACAAAATGTAGAAGGAAATTTCCACGTGTTAGTTAACTATTAATATCAGCATCATCAGCTCAAGCGATAAATGCAACCCAAGTCAAATTTAACTTTTTAGAATTATAATCCTTAAGGATCAGAAAAAACAAAACCATGTAAAGTAAAGAACGTTGTTGCACAATGCAATTCTGTCATAAACAAACTCCAGTAGCAAGAGGTGAGAACGGTGAATAAAAGGCAATTGCAAGTAAGTCTAGAACCCCCACCCCCTCTCCCAATCAAATTTCATCCACAAGATCATGACCCCAACTCAAGGCTGCACAATCAAACAATTATCACCTGAACAACAGCTTTTTCCCCATCAACTTCTAGGACTTGACCTCGTCGAGTTGTTCCATCTCCTAATCGAATGTTGACGATCTCTTGAAACCTGGGTCCCTGACATTATTAAATAAAAGCTGCGTATTATATTTATCTCTATATATAATTAGACAAGCAAATGTAAGATAGCATGGAAAATATCGTTGAGGGATGGAGAGCATGATATCCACCTTAACTTTATCAAGAATAACCAGCGGTCCAGCAACTCCAGAGACTGTCCTATACTCTGTATAAACATAGAGCCGAAAAGGTTCAGACAAATATCGTATAAATCCACTGAAGTGAAAGTAATTTCTAATTAAATTAATAAAATTCCAATTATAGACTTGTAGCTTTCCATTGATTCATATTTGTAATTTTTAGTGCCTATGCCCCATAGATACACAACATATAGAGATTGAAGAAACTCACCCATGCCAATCTCCAGTGTTCCCTCGTCCATGTCGAAACTGTTTTCAGCAACCATATTTGCCTAAATAATATTCAAGAGATTCATAAGGAAAGCTACATAGTCAACAATATGACCAATATACGACAAAGCTTCTCCCACTCTTCAACTAGCATTAAAGGGTTGCCAAAAAGGAGCAGAGTTCAGAAGAGAGAAGGAAAGCACAGAAATCTTGCGGTCTCAAAAGAGCGGAAAATAGTACCAAACATCCAAAGAGGAGAATGCAAAAAAAGTGGAAGTACAAAATGGTTTAACAGCGCATTCCCCATTAATAAGCTTTCATTATTATATTACACAAAAAAAAAATTATGGGAATGAGAGACATAATCATATGTGCGTGTACTAACCAAAGAAGGAGATAAAAAAGATAGGACAAGGACTGTAATAAGTCTGCAGCTACAGTGGTATAATTGGGAATGAAATTAAGCAAGCAATGATAGTGAATCCTAAAACGAATGCTACAAAAAGATAAATTTTCTGACTGCAACTGTGCTGAATGGGGAGTGAATCCTGAAAAGAATGCCAAACAAAAGAGGAACTTTCTTACGCATGAATATTCGAGACAATATCAAAGCATAAAAGTTCCAAATCCATATTTCAATTTGAATGATCTGTATACCAACCCATATCTCACAAGCTCTGTGTGTTTTTTGCTTGTTTTCCAATCAAATCATTGATATCAAGACAGATAGGGAGAAGTTAAAAAAAAATACGGATCAATAACAACAATTGAAGCAAAAAAGAAATCAGTTGTTGGACATAATAATTCAATCACGTGTGATATAAGTAATTCGTAAGGAGAATGGATCTGTAAAGCAACTTACCTTCTTCTCGATCTGAGATGGAGGGATATGAGAACGGAGAGAGAAACGACAGTGAGTGAGATCTGATGGTGTAGATAAATATTGATCTGATCGATAATTATTATAGTTTACTCTACACCAATTCCAATTACAATTACGAGCACGTATGCGGCTCACATACATACTGGCTCAATCACATTTTAATCGATAATAAAAAGTGTGTGGGCCTTTCTTTTATTTGGTCTGAATCTGAACTCCAACCCCAAAGGAATACAATATGAATGTAATTAGAAATACATTTATATAAATATAAATATTATTTTTACGATTAATTAATGTAATAGTTGTAGCAGTAGTAGTGTGGTGTATGGTGATACTTAATCAATTAAAAAAAAGTAAGTAAATTAAAAATTATTGAATAGTATAATTATTATTTTTAATTAATTGTTAATTATTTTTGATGTATAAATAAATTTAAAATATGTTATTATTAATAAAGGTATAACGATCTAAGCGATATTTTTTAATCTAATTCTTTAATTAATCTGAAAAAAATAAACATAAAATTATTTTAAGTTATTTCATGAATAATAATAATAATAATAATAATAGCAAAAAACTTATCTTATGAGCTATCCTAATTTTTTAAAATGAAGGAAATATAGGATCAAATTTCAATTCAGTTGGATTAATTTTAGTTTTAGAATGAATTAATTAATACTAGAATTTATTTTAATGAGTTTTATATATAAATTATTTCTCATCATAGATTTAAAATTAATTCTTCAAATTTTGATTTTTAAAATCAAATTGATTATTTTAAAATTAATCTTTTTACTATTTTTGCTAAAATATAGGTAAAAAGATTATAACCAAAAGAAAGTATATACAATTTATTACTAACCCAAATTTTTATAATTTTAGAAATATATTTATATATACTTAATTATTAATTTTAAAAATAGTCAATTTAACTTAAAAAAAGTTAAAACTGAGTAATTAATTTCGGATAGAGAGAGTATTATGTAAAAATATGATGAGCATCAAACGGTCCACATCTGACGCAAGATTCCAAATAGTAACGTGGCCTTCTTTCCTTCTACAACAGCAAAACAAATCACCAATTACTCAATCGTCTTTCACATAAACAAAAACAAATGGCTACCACTCTCTCGGTCCGCCCCAACCGCGCCATCCTCTGCCGCGAGCTAACCGGTTTACCCCGTCCCCAGCCGCCGGCTCGCCGCCTGAACGGGAAAGTCTTCAAGAATGATTCGTGGCGGGCGCTGGTGTTCAACAATGGCCGGCGCACGCTATTGGGAGTGCTTTTAGCCGGCTCACGAGCCGATGACTCGGCTCCATTTGAGATGTCAGTTGAGAACGCCCTGAAATTGTTGGGTGTCTCTGAAGGAGCAACCTTTGATGATATTCTCCGAGCTAAAAACTCAATTCTTGCTGGTTGTAAAGATGACCACAACACGATTGCTCAGGTTCTTTTTCATTATTTTATTTTTCTCTCTCCTATGTTTTATTTTTTATAACAGCAAAAGGGTATGATTTCATTTCATGTTTATTTATTACTTGGGATTTTGGCCAAGTGTTTTAGTTGCTAATCTAATGAATGGGTTCTCCTTTTTAAGAAATGCTGTGCCTAATTGCTTATAGTTTCATTTCAAGCTTATTTGTTTCAATTATTTTATTGAAGTGTTTTATTTGGTAATCTAATTAATGGGTTATCATTAGCTACGGAGTTTTTGTATTGATGGGTGAAGTTGTCAAGTCTCAAAGCTAGTACTTGGATAGTTAATTTTCAATTCAAATGCTTGAAATTTGATAGTTTCAAATATTTTATTAGCTTTTTATTTGTTTCTGTAATGTAATGGAATTGTGCTGCGGTCTTTGGGATTTGTGAAGCTCCTTTTTAAATTATTAATCTGACGTTACCCCCTGGTTGTATATGTTTATAGGCTATCATTTTTACGAGTCTTGATAGTGTTGGGCTGCTTTAAGTAAATTGTAGTAGTATCTTACTAGGATATTTACATCTTCCAATGAAACACAATTTTTAAATGATGTATTGGAATGGGAGTTGTCTCATTTATATTAGATACAAACCCAGTATCTGGTTTTGTTAAAATTACTGTTGCTGCTGCTTCCTCATGAATTAATGTTGTATGTCTGTTTCATTAGCTATGTGGAATATCTCAAGTATCAAGGCCTTTAAATGCACAATCTTCTCCTTTCTAGTGTAGAATGACTCCAAGGGGTTGTGGATTTTTTCCTCCTAGTTGGGGACCTCTCTTCGAACTCCACGATGCTTTAGCATGTCCCTAGCCAGGATAAAGGAGGAGGGTTGCCCCAAATAGTTTGGAATAAAAGGCTCTACTGTGCTGAGAGAGTTGGGCCCTAAATCCAACTTCCATGGGATGGTTAGGGACCTTAGGGTTTATCTAATTGAATTTGTGACAATTACGTGTAGAAATATCATACTCTTCAGTTAATCTCCAGTCCCCTTCTTTCCAACGCTTCGATCTAGCCTGCTCCTTTATCCTATACACACCGCCCGTCACACCCTGGGAATTGGTTTCGATAGACAATTTGTTGGACTATAGTCCACCTTACTGGATCAGTCAATTTTTTAGTTGGAATGCTAGAAAAGATTACTACTTGATATTATTAATGGATGTCCATAATCATTTTCCCTTTATGAATTTAATTCTTATTTAAATTGTAAATGATAAGAAATAGATAGCAGAACTATAAAGTAATACAAGACATTATTTTTCTTTCCGCACTAACATTAAGAGCAATGACAAAACTTCTTACAGTATTCCTTTGTCATGTATCCTCACTTACTACCGCCTCTGATATTATATTTCAATTAGTCTGGTATTGAGCAAAATGCTTCACCAATAGGTTTCATTTAAAAGGTCAATTCTATACCAATATACTGCATACGGGAAGGAGCACTACATGTAGAATCACTGAACTTTTATATTTTAAAATTGTTTCATGACATATCTCTGAAGCAGATGACTATTTATAAAGTAAGCCATGTGATGTTAAATCTCTCCTCTCACATGGAAGTTGTAGAGTCACTTTAATATTATATTAACTGAATATGCTAAAGTATTATACGTTTAGCCCAAAATCTAATCTGTCTGATCCTCTCATGTAGTAGTTATGGAAAGTGCTTATCATGTTGATGATGTGCAGGGAAAGTGATTTTCCTGTTGGGATTTGGATTTGGGTTTGGGAGGGCAGTTCCTGTCCTAAACCTGTGCCTGTTGTGATCACTATGTTTGCTGCCTCCTTAATTATCTCCTCTATCATCTTCAAGGAATTAGTGCCATGTGAAATTAAAATATCCAAATTGGTATAGTCAGGTATCTTAATTTCAACGCTACTGAATAAAAGCATAGGGAGCATTTGGTTTATTTGGCATGTATGCAGCAGGGTTGGTCCTACGTTCTTTACCGGATTGGGCATCTCTTTGTGTGTGCGCGCGTGTGTGTGCGCACACACACATGTGCGGTGAGTGATACCTTTGTCAGCCTTATGAACAAGTTTGATTCCAGATTATGTGCTTTGTGTAAAGGCCAATTCCAGAAATTTAGATTTTGCAGATGTAATGCTTATAAATAAATTATTTAGTCTTAGGGTCCAGTGTGAAAAATTATGCAAGTCCTTGTATTCCTTGCCAATGTTTCTGAGGAGTAAAATGGTGAAATGTTTCTCAGGTAGAGGCTGCATATGATTTGTTGCTCATGCAGAGCTTCTCAATGCGGAGAGCTGGAAAAGTTGTAAATAGTAGCATTCGTTATGCTGATGTTAAGCCAGTAAATGCTCCTCGGCTGGGATCAACGCCAAAGTGGCTGCAGACGACCATAAGAAATTCTCCCATATCGGTTGAATCACCATCTACTGGAGATTTAGGCTTGCAAGCTGGGGTATATGGAGCTTTAATGGTGCTAACTTATGCCAATGGAACCTCTACGTCTTCTACAGGTTCATATGGTGGAGCTGATGTTCCTGGGCTGATTTTGGCCACTAGTTTTGGGGCATCCTTGTACTTTATGACCAAAAGGAATGTTAAGTTAGGTATGCAAATGATTAATATGCATTTCTATTATGTGTGTCTTCCGGAATCTGATGTATTTTTTTCTAAAATTGTCTGGCATATTTTTTTTCATAATGCATCTCATATTTTATCCTTTGTAGTACTACGTATTTTACATTGATATAGATACCTTTATTTAATCTTCAGGCTCTCCGCTATATGCATTTTTGAGTTACTTTCCATGTTCTGAATTCAGACGCTGTATATAAGTAGGTTCATTAAAGTTTGTAGAAAATGTTATGCCTTAGTGGTTCAACACAGGCGTGAAACTTGATGTTGGTTGAATTTGTTCCAGAGATATTGCTGTGGTAATTGTTGTATGAATATTGGGGAATGCAAATAATTGACTCTTCTCTACTCTATAAGATACTTCTTGCCTTGTGAAGTTCTGCACTTTAATCATGCTTCCAAAACTTCATCAAATTAAGATTGTCATTCAGTCACAACAATAAGCCACCGTAGAAATGTGGTTAACCCTTGACTGTCAAATGATAATTATCTTTGGCAATGTATGACTTCAGGCAAGTGATTACTTTTTATCTCTTCTTTTTTTTCCACAGGGAAGGCAACTCTAATAACAGTTGGGGGGCTTGTGGCTGGTGCAGTTGTGGGATCAGCAGTTGAGAACTGGTTGCAGGTAGACATCGTTCCATTTTTTGGCATACACTCCCCAGCTACGGTTGTGAGTGGATTTATTATTTTCTCACAGTTTTTGGTCTCTCTGTATTTAAGATAGAAATACGGTAAATTATTCTTTTGAGGCTCATCCATTTCTGTGGGATGTGTATTACATATTGTACAAATAGAATGTTGTAGAACTTAAAGCAGTTGACATATTTGTGTTGAAATGTTACTGGAGATGTATAGCTTTAATGTTTTCGTGTTATAAGCTGTACCAGAATAATATACCTAAAATATTCAACAAATAGTTGAAGCAGGACGTGAAGTGCAAAGTTTTTGTTAGCTATTTTATGCGAATACCGATACTGCGGCATTGAAGTTTACAACTTGATAAAACTTGGGCTATATGCAAGTACTTGTCCTACTTTTGAAATTAGTGAAGGAATGGAATAGGGAAGGGAATGAAATGGAGAGTGAAATAAGTCCAAATGAGTCATTCCTCCCTCCCTCCAACAAAGTTTGGGGGACAACATAACATCCGCATGATTATAAAACTTGATAATACAGTAACTACTACCATCTCTTAACGAAAAATCACCAGTACACTGCATTAGAATCAGTGTTGCAATATCATGATGAACTTGGCCAAATTTACAATTCGTAGCCAAGCAACATGCAAAATCCATCTAAACGAGAAGCAATAAACAATAGAAGCATAACTATATCACTGACACCGAATTATCTTTTGTTGGGCAAATAAACTAAACCCAGTAGTATTAGTTGTCAGTTAAAAGTTACAGTGTGCATTTTAAAGAATTTACGGCCCATCTTCTCATCTTTATAAGAAGCTACCTGGTATTCACATGAGAAATAGTACAAACAGACATAAAATTAATTGGGTCTTGCCAGTGTCATGCTGAAGGGGCAAGAGTGTTAGGAGGGAGGGTGATTCCACCCCCTTTCACAGATACGTTCAGACTCTTCATGGTGCTAGCCTTGCTCACAAGATTGGAGTCGAGAAACACAACAATAACCGTGATGTCATCGTGGAAATGCCGACGAACTCCACGGTCAATCTTTTTCAAATCTGAGTATCTCATCTCCCTTTTCTTTGCTGCTTCTTGCAATGCAGTTTTCACTAGTCTCCTAGCACTTCCCTGCAAGATGTAAATGAAACCATGGTAAATTTTTATCCCAATCTTCTAGTGATTGTAACTAATAATGAATGTCTTACACTACGAGGGTGATTTTGAACTATATCAACCGCTTCTTGGTTAGTAAGATGCTCCCATAGACCATCAGATGCAAATATAATAAACTGATCATGCGGCTGCAATTGGTGCACTGCAATTGACGGATCTGAGCTCAATATCGGCCTTTTAATTGGTTCACGAAGGCGAAACTTGGCATATAATGGCTCCCTGTTGAATTCAGCCTTTTTTAAGTATACGTCACCAATGGATCTTGAGATCTGTCCATAAAAAATTATGAATATCTGAGATCACATAGGATCAAAGTTTGAACAGCATATTCGGTTAAACAGTGTCATCCAGAAACTGAAATATTTCATAAACAGCTCTTGTGGAAGAAATGATTTTGTAATGCGTACACGTGCTTTACTACATACTAGCATCACAAATCATTTTTTTCCTAACTTAGATACTGTATTAGAATCAAATGTATCAGGGAAAGCTGCGACTCATCAAGAGATCCATTGCAAAGTAGACATCATCCTTCAAAGGGATAATAGAACATCAGATAAAACTATCAACCTAAAACAAGTCCTTGCCTACAAAAAAATCAATCAAGCTTACATATACATTCCCATTGGTTTTAGTTGCCAATTTTGCCCAAGCATACTAGTACCGTATTGCATGGGATCTTAAATTGCTTTCTCTCTTCTTTCCCAGAAGTTAGCTTAGTAATGAACAACACATGACTCTTTAAACTGAGAATTACATTGAGGGAGAGAATCTCACGTGTAGCTTTCTTTTTCTTTGATAGCCATCTCATCAATAGCTTTCCTATGTTTTCGATATTTTCATCCTGAACTGAAAATCCTTTATAATCACTCAATATCAACATTCCGTTGTCATTGATTTTATTCCAGTGGAGATAGACATTGAAAAAGAAAAGAACTTTAATCAAGCTTTACAGGAATACATGTGGTCAAAATCATTCTTAATCGCTGACAAATTACAGTTCTATCAAAACCTAAGTGAACGTTATTTTGCTTAAATTAGCTGGCTGGTTACATCAAATTGTTAAGTGTGATGAAGATAATTGTCTAGATTAGACCATACAAAAAGAAAAAGAAAAGCTATCTAGGCAGAAATTTAATCTACTCTATTAGAAAACTTATATAAGGCACTGCATCCACTGAATCTTAAATTAATAACTACTTGCAACTACCATTTGAAACTAAAATAGAAGAGAGAATGTAAAGAAACCCCCACTCCCCTAACCCAAAGAAGAAAATAACTAGTCTTTCTATTCAAGTTATGGATTTGAGATTTATTCATCTGGGATTTTTTAAATCTAGTGGAATTACAAATCAATAACATAGTTTGGAATTGGATCTTTTTCCTTTCATTTAAAAAAAAAAAAACATACTCCACTAAATATTACTCCTACCAACCAAGAAACGAAATTATCAAACAGAAGAT
The DNA here is from genome assembly GCA_020205605.1 of Panax ginseng. NCBI lineage: Eukaryota > Viridiplantae > Streptophyta > Magnoliopsida > Apiales > Araliaceae > Panax > Panax ginseng. Next base: position 102,958,854 of record CM035141.1, on the reverse strand, counting down.
TTTATTAACAAGTTTATGATGCAAAAACCCATCATCAGTTTTTGACATTGCAAAAAAAAAGGTGTCTGAACATGACATTTCGAGTAGTAAAATATTTTTTTAGTCACCAATACAATATATAGAAACTACACACACGAAATCCTATTGAATTGCAGAAAGAGAAAGAACGGAAGAGTACAATGTGTGTTTTCAAAGCTTTCTGATGTTAATGATAAGGACCTACTAGGTCTATAGACATGTTTATCTTGTATTTTAGTTTCAAAAAAGATTTGACGAGTGTGGACTTTAAAAGGTCATGATTCCCACACATGAATTTAGGATACGACAAAATTTGAACGGATAGTAAATTTTATGAATTAGAAAATTTAAATACTTGACTTTTACACCAAACGAAATATTTGAAGTGTCCAAATCCAAATCCACCCCAAATCAACGAAACATATGGACTCTCAATTTCTTTTACTAATAAGCAAGATTTATTCCTAAAAAATTAACTTAAATTTATGTTCTCAAAACAAATGCTCATAAACAAAGAACTTGTACGATTGGATCGGTATAATTGAGAGTAAAAAAGCTACTTGTCGCAGTGTAATAAGTCTTTTTAACATCTAGCCTCTGATGTGGTTATGAGGTAAAAACTATAATAAAATTGATGTCTGCCCATCTTGCCCTCAATAATTGTACTTTACTCTAAATGGAGGAAATATTGAAACTTTTATGATAAATAATATTAAAAAAAAATCTTTGGCTCAAATTCATATCACTGAAGTTGGAAATTTTATAACAATTTAAAATATTGGTAGTGTGAATATTGCAGAGTAAATTCAGTGTAGATCAGGAATAAAGCAAATATGAAGTCAGTGCCACGTAAGGAAATTCCAACCCCCTATAATATTCTTAGAAGCTAACATTTTTAAGTAGCGTTAGGGCAATGAATACTATAAAAAAAGTGTCGATACCCTAATTGACAAACTTTACCATAAAATAAATTGTGCAAAGATGAACTTACCTGTATAAGACCCTTTACACGCCACACATTATGTTTCAAAACTACAATATGTGGGTCATCTGGGTGTAAGGACTGCAGCTCTTGTCTCACAGACTCTATACATGCATTATGTTCTGCTGAGAGCTGAATGGCCAGGACCTCCCCTGTTGCCTTAACAAGTTTCCCCAAAACAGCACGGGAATCGCCAAGATTGGCAACATAGAGAGTTCCGCTGCATATAACTCCAACCAGGCAGCATGAACCAACTGCTGCAAGTTGTGCATTTATTGGCCATTGTTGGCTAACAATAGAGGTAAAGCTCTCTTCTGTTGCTTGGAAGGCCTTCCGTATTACCTCCACCGACACGGATTGGTGCTCTGAAGTAAATCCTGCAGAATTAAGAACAAGTAGTTAACCTGGAGCTCTTAAAAACCTTTAAAACAATTAAATAAGAACTTTAAACCATGATTGTTAGCATGACGAAAACTCAGGTCATTTTACTTCATAGCCACATTATTTGGTAAGTAAGGCATGTAAAGGGAAAAACAGATTCTAAACTCTCCATTTTCTTAAAATTAACTACTACAAGGAGTCCAAGCAAACAACAAATCCCCATGAACTAGTTTAATACAATTATTTGGCTCAATCAAGAAAAGCTCACATTCATAGTATATTTTCCTTTCTTGTCCTTTCTCAACGTTTTGTTTCACATAATGTCTTCTCTTTTCCTAGACCAAATAAAGTTTGATGAAACGATGATACTTGTACTTTGTAATAAGAAATCATATATTATCAAATCAAATTAAAGTTCTCAATTCAACTGGATTTCAAGTGACTTACTCTTGAGATGTTGAAAGAGTTGAACATTGATGAACCGTGATGTCTCAGGGCCCCCATGCCCATCATAAACTCCTACAAAAGTACCATATGGACCCGACTCGTGCAAGCTCAAACAGCCTGATTCAAGCTGGCTCTGATCCTCAAGTAAATTGTTGGCTTGGACTACAGCCATTGAAAACTCACCATTAAAATGTAGCCCTGTATCCTTGTACCATAAGAGCCCATCTTGACGCCCACCGCCATCGGAGTTAGTGTGAACATACCGATCCAACCTTGGCCGAAAACAGGTCTTTAAAAGGTTCATTAACCCAGATAACATACCTCATCTCATCCAAATCACCCTCCAAATAATCCACATCTAATGAGGACCTAAATTAAATATGGCCTAAATATACCTCAATTGTGAGCTGTCTCCTCCTCTGAAACGCAACAACTATATGCACTTTATTCTACAAAAAACATCAAAGAGAAACAACAAAGACAGAAAAATCAGAACTTGGAAAAACTAAAAAACCTACTAACTGAAAGAAATATATAAATAAGAAATCTAGTCTTTGTTAAATTAAGTTAAGAATTGCTACAGCAGACAGGAATAATGACTTTGATATAATAAACCCTATCTGCTTCTTCTTCTTAAACAGATCCCATGTAGTAATGTAATCATAACAGCCGCTGTAATGAAAATATCAACCCAAACACAGAAAATTGGAATCTTTTGAAAAATAAAGTAGTCAAATTCAATTTGTTCTCAGACAAGCCATTTCAAATCCAGAAGGTCCAACTAATACAAAATATCCCAACTTCTCCAAATTCCAAGAACTCCCTCACAGCTCACAAAAGAAATCAACTCTAATATTTTCAACAAAAACAGCATACACACTGCACATTTATAGAAAAAGATGGTTAAAGAATTAACCTTTAGGACTGAAAGTAGAGGAAGATCTGAAAGTGAAATAGTTAGATCTGTGGATCCATCAAATCAAAGTGGAATTGAAGTGGGTTTCGATTATTATTTTGTTTTTCTCTTTTTTGAGCACAAGCTTGACGAGGTATATATATATATATATATATAGAGAGAGAGAGAGAGAGAGAGAGAGAGAGAGAGTAGTATTATGTATGAGTTGGGCCAACTGAAACTCTGGTCTTTCTCAGCAGACAAAGCTTATTAAAAACCAATACCAGAGAGCTTCAAGCCAGCAAAGCAGAGGACCAGTCTGGGCTCCACACCTCCTTGCTTTGAGGATAGATACAGTCGTAGAGAAAAAAGAATATAATTGTAAAATAAAAATAGTGGTAAATAGCGGTGCGGTTTGTCTGGGTGACTTATTGTATTGCTGTATTGACACTAAATAAAAAAGTAATTTTTTTATGTGATTGGATTATAATAATATTAATTAATTGATTAATTTATTTTAAATTTAATTTAATAATAACCGGATTCAAAAGAAATAGGGAGTCAATGAAGCTATTAGGATATGATTCAATGCATGTCAAATTTTTGATGGGGTGGAATTTACATGATGAGACGTGGTAAATTACCTTTTGTTTCTAGTATTATAGTAAATAAATGCATGTATGATTGATGATTTGGGATTAAAAACTACTCTTGTATGTATTTTTTGAAGTGTTAATTACGACCAATTAAGCAAATCATGTAGTTATTTAAAAGGGAAAAGGGTACAAGCAAAGGCAGGCAGGCAGGTTGGTGTTTTGATTTTAATCATGTTTTAAATTATTATTTTATCTTGAAAAACATAAATATGCTGCTTAAACGTGGCTTAGTTTAAGCCAAATATATGAGTCCTCCCGTGTCTGAATTTTCAAATGGGGCCGGCTAAGAGTAACATTTTTCTTTCTTCTCCTGTTTCTTCTACTTCATTAACAAAAGAGGAGAAGGCACATTCTTTCCTTTAGTCTCTACGCATGTATGCCAAGAAAAATAAAATTATTTTTGACAAATAAAAAAAATAAGAAAATAGAGATTAAAACTGTAAAATTGAAACGTGGGGTAGTTAAGAAAAGAGATTACAGAAATGTGAGGATTTAAACTCTACTACACTGAATCCATGTACAATACAGAATTAAGAGAAATGAGAAGATATAGTATGATCTAATTACAACAACAACAAAAGTTAAAATAAATAAAAATTAAACGTTTTATTAGTCCGCTTATCCAACGAACTTATAATATAGAAAATCGATTTTTTATGTTATAGCGACGAGAAAAATAAATCATTTATAGTATGTTCACTCTTTCCAGATTCGTTGAAGAAGCGAGGATTATATATATATATATATATATATACGATTAGGATCAAGTCATCTTCTTTTATCTTACTCACATGTCTCACCTTTACCTTTAGGCGGCGGTTTTCGGTCAGCCTAACAAGTCGTCTATACTTTTTAACGACGCTTATATGTTGTCGGTCGCTAAAGTATATAGACAACGATTATATAATTAAAAAAATCGCCTAAAGGGAGGTGTGAACTGAATGAATAAGATAAAGGGATACGACGCGTGATCCTTTATATATATATATATATATGGGGAAGCGATCAAGTGGACAACGTTAGATATTGTCCCTATTTCAACTAACGTTCATCCGGTAGTCAAAATTGGAGTTAATGGCATTTGAGATGGTATTTCGCATTAGAGTGAGTAGCGGCCGACCAAAAAAAAAATTTGGCTTAATTCAATGCGATTATCCTAATTATTCTCGTAAAATAAAATAAAATAATAAATAATTATAAGGATAATCGGTAATTATCTTTATACTTATCCTTATACTTATTAACAAAATAAGTATGTATAAGAATAATGATTTGATTATTGTTTTATGATTTTTAATTATAAATAGAAAATAGTGATTGAGTTTATATATTTGAGTAGGAATATAATATAAATTCATTCACTATTTTCTATGTATAATTAAAAATCATGAGATGATAATCGATAATTATCCTTATACATAGAAAATAAAGATTGAATTATTATCGATTATCATCTTATGATTTTTAATTATAAATAGAAAATAGTGATTGAATTTATATTATATTCCTACTCAAATATATAAACTCAATCACTATTTTTTATTTATAATTAAAAATCATAAAACAATAATCATCATTATTCTTATACATACTTATTTTGTTAATAAGTATAAAGATAATTCTTGATTATCCTTATAATTATTTATTATTTTATTTTATTTTACGAGAATAATTGGGATAATCGATAATTATCAGTTCAAATTTTTTTTTTTGTTGGCCGCTACTCCTCTAGCTTATTTGGCTACCATCTAAGCCACTAACTTCAATTTTAATTTTAGCATTAATTTAACGTTAATAAATAGAATAATAAGAAACGTCATGTCGCGGATCGCTCCCTATATATATATATATATATATATATATATATATATATATATATATATATAACCTCAACGTGCAATAGGTCAATTATTAAATGCAAGCTAGACTAACATATATATACCAGATATATGTCGTTAGTAATCCATGTAATGACCATGAAAATATTTAATTGGCTTTTGACTGTTGAACCGTTATTTATCTACCATACATTTCTTTCCTTAAATTCTTTTCTTTCTTTTTTCAACATTTCTTTCCTTAAATTCTTTTCTTTCTTTTTTCACTTCTCCACTTTTACTGGTTAAAAACTCTGGGTCACTTGAACAAATCACTACTTGGGGGGGGGAGGGGGGGAGGGAAATAAGAGAGATTATTAATAATCTTACGAAATGATTATTCATATACTAATTGGTAGTACAAAATATATAGTCAAAGTAATATAGTATAATTATAATAATAAAAGAAATTTGTAAACATGAAAGGTGTGGTATGCCTACCCCCTCATGTTGAACTTTTTGGTGCTTGGACATTTGTTCAACCACGCCGACCTCATCATCTTAATAATAAAAGAAATTTTATGAACTTCTATTTGACATATATACTTGTATTTTTTACTTTTACCCATTTTGGGTACGTATTTTACTACCTTAATTATTTCAACTATATAAACTAGTTTTTATAATGGTACTGAATAAGACAGTTTTTTATTATTATTAATTTTTACTAAGAAACTTAAGAACCAAATTTTAATACTTTAAAATTTTAATCAATTAATTAAAAAATACTTTAATATCGCATATATATATATATATATACACACACACACTTAACGTTGATGTATATAGGGGAATGATTTATAATATATATTTGTTATGAATTCTTATAAGACATATGTGACGCCCCCAAAATAGGTGCAATCCAACCAATCTATTCTAAGTCACCAAATACATGGTACAGAAACAACTACAACTTCATTAATACAATTGTCGTACAAAATACGACAACACATAAACTCTGAGTTTAAATACAAATATTGTCTTCTAGACAATATCCACACTCAAATAAGTCCTCATTACAATTATTGATATACTATTTTATAAAATAATGAGGACTACTAAAACAACTGTCTTGAACCATCACTCCACACCACCCACATTAGTTCATTATATTCTCGCCTCATGAGAAGAAAAATGGAACAAAAGGAAAATGGTGAGCTCAACTAGCCCGATAAAGAATATTATGACTAAGATAATATACAACAAATTATCCTTAGTCTTGACGAAAAAAATCTAATAGAATACAATAAACAACAAGTTTTAGATCAACAAGCTGCGGTGAAACAACAATTCATTAGAAGAGTTAAATAGAGAATAAAATCTACTATCTTCTATATATGAATTTAAAAGTCCATCGTCAATATTTTATCCTCGTAACATCAATCAACATATATCGGAATCAAATATTCATCTTTTTGCAGACTCTGAGGCAAAGATATTCATCAGTTAGTCGTATTCATCTCAACACTGTTCATCTTTGCACTCTGGGCCAAAGATATTCATCGATTAAGTCGTGTTCATCTAAACACTGTTTTATCTTTTACTACTGGGCCAAAGATATTCATTATAAAATCATTCATCATTCGCACTACTGTGCCAAAGATATTGATTATATCATCATTTAGGATGAGGATGATGAAAAATATTTTAAAGAAAACGAATCCAGTGAAACAAAAGAACAATTTTTAAGGATTCGTACTTTAAACAATCCAAGTTCAAAAATACTTCATAAATAACCAGAGTGGAGTAAAATTCAAGAATGATCAAAACATAGATCCAATCAAAGATAGGAACTATAACACACAATCTTGGACATAGAAAAGAAAATTTAATTTTTCTGTCAATAATATCGTATTCGTGAATAGTCTTAGTATACGTGAATAAAGGCCAGTATCGTGAATAGTAACTCAGACACCAAAAGATAGAAATTTCACAAAAAAACATCATCATGCTTCGTGAATAGTACTCGTGAATAGTAACTCATGAATAGTAACCCCGATATGAAAGTTCTAAATTTGATAAAAAGTTCCTACCAATATTTCGGCATAATGATATTGAAGAAATAATATCATTTTTGAATAAAATAACATCCCTTACCTCAGAAAAAATAGTACTTCTGACTGGAATACTGGATATAGTGCTAAAAGAACTTTGTGAGACCCCGAATTTTATGAAATAAAAGTATTCAATTTTTCTATTATGGTAAATAGTTAAATTGATAAAAGTTTAAAGTTAAGGGTGATATGTGAAAATTTTTCAAAGTAGACAAGTTGTCATAAAATACCCGGTTACTATTTACTCTAGTATTGTTCACTCGAGTATTTGGGGTACTTTTTGTGTCGGAGTACTATTCATGAGTTACTACTTACTAAATTACTATTCACCCAAATATTGTTCACTCGGGTATTTGGGATAATTTTCGTGTCGGAGTACTATTCATGAGTTACTATTCATGGGTTATTATTCACCCGATTACTATTCACTCTAGTATTCTTCACTCAGGTATTTGGGACACTTTTTGTGTGAGGAGTACTATTCATAGGGTACTATTCTCAAGTACTATTAATCTGAGTACTTATTCAATTAGAAAAATATATTTATTTTCGGTTCAAATCATTTGTGGGTACAATATTATTCCATGAAGAGATGTCTTAATTTTTGAATAGTTGGTTGAAAGTATAACGAAAAGTTTTTATATAAAAGCGAATACATTTATAAAGTTATTCTATAAATAGAATATATTATATTCTATTACGCATAGTGTTTTGCGTAGTAAAATCTTTTTATATAAAAAGCGAATACTTTTATAAAGTTATTCTATAAATAGAATATGTTATATTCTATTGTGCATAGTATTTTGCATAGTAAAATCTTTTTATATAAAATAGAATACTTTATTAAAGTTATTCTATAAATAGAATATATTATATTTTATTATGCATAGTGGTTCGATATAGTGTTTGCAGATAGTAAAATCTTTTTATATAAAATAGAATATATTATATTTTATTTAAAAGATTTTGCTTTAAATATGGACCGTCCGGATTAAAGTAAATCAATCTGACTGCTGTTTCATGGGTTGATTACTTATTCATTCTATTCTTACATAAATAGAAGCTCATTCTTTCATTATTTTTACGAATTCTTTGAAACTCTGTAGAGAGAAACTATAGAGAGAATTCTTCTTCTATAATCTTGGAAGCGTATTTCTTTAGAGTTTAAGAAAGCTTTGGCGTAGTACAAGTTTTCTTCGAGTATATCATCGTTCTACCAGTCGGAATACTTTTCTTTCAAAGGTAGGGAATATTATTTGTTGTACTCGTAAGGGGTATTCTTTCTTTCTTATTCATGAAGAGAACTTCTGTTATTCCATTCTTTATTATTATGTTGGAATAACTTTATCATGCAAAATCTTTGCATACATGGTGAAATTCTTCTAATATTCCATTCTTTATTATTCTGTTGGAATATCCCGCATGCATCTATATCTGTAGGACTGGTTCTATTTTTATTATTCCGTCTTTATTATTATGTGAATATCCATGTCGTGTTATCTGTGGGACCTGGTTCCATCATTTATTATTCCGCATTTATTATTTTGTTGGAACATCCTGTCGGTATAAATTTCACCTGACCTGGTTCCGTTATTATTATTTTGTTGGAATAACACTATACATCTGCAATGCAGCGCGTGGTGATTTCTTTTGTTATTCCATTCTTTATTATACTCAGTTGGTTAAAGTTTTGTCTTCTATACTCCATGAAATTAGTGGAATATCCTTGATATTTGCGCTTCATCCGTTATTTATAAACAACTTATACTTGTCGTTTTCTTCATCCAATCGCTTTCCGTTATGGGGCCCACAAAAGACTACGCCGTCGTACGAATATTCTCCGACAGCAAGAATATTCCACGACCAAACGAATATTCTCTGACAACAATGAGTATTTTATAACCACTTGTTTATTTAAAAATATTTGCGCATTTCACCCATAACTAACCACATTAATCAAATCAACCCTTACTATTTCAAAATAATAAATAAAAGAAATTCCATTTTTATTTTAAAAAAATTCGGGGTCTTACAACCTCCCCTCCTTATGAAATTTCGTCCTCGAAATTAACGTACGTACCTGGTGTTTCGAAAAGATGAGGATACCTCGCTTTCATTTTCGTTTCCAACTCCCAGGTCATTTCCTCAATAGCATGGTTTCTCCACAAAACTTTAACTTATGGTATGACCTTTACGCGTAGGACATACTACTTCATATCCAAGATCTTGACAGGTACCTCCTTTTACGTTAAGTCTTCAGCTATCTCGTCTGGTTCTAACTCAATAATGTGGTTCGGGTCGTCCACATATTTACGTAACATCGGTACGTGAAAAATGTTATAAACACGCGACATACTTGGTAGTAAAGCGAGTCTATAGGCCACAGTTCCTACTCGATCGAGGATTTCAAATGGACTAATAAATCGAAGGTTTGAGCTTTCCTCACATCGCCGATTCTCGCTTTTGGAATAACAACTTCTTGCACCTCCTTCTTCATATTCATCAGCTCCGGTGTGTGTAAGCGAGCGGTTTTAACTTTATCGATTAAAATTGATTATACTCGTATATCATCACGTGGATCCCTAGAATCTTTAACTCTATCTCTATCATTTATAAGTTATACGAAATGGGTCTTTGTATTAACAATATCGCACTCGTAAACGCATACGATCTTTTATTCAACACGTCAGCTACCATGTTCATTTTTTTCTTTTCAGGATGGTATTGAATGGTATGGTCGTAATCTTTCAACAACTCGAGCCAACGTCGTTGCCACATGTTAAGTTCTTGGAAGCTCTTTTCATATTTCTTGCTCCATTCAAATTTTGTATCTCTATAAGTCAGCTGAGTTAATGGAGTAGCGATTCGAGAAAATCTTTCCACGAATCTCCAATAATAACCAACTAAGCCTAGAAAGCTACGCATTTCGATTACCAACTTAAGTTGTTCTCAACTGTGACTCATATCCTAACCTTGGATAGCACGTCACAATGACACCTATCGCTTTACTTATCGCTTGACGAATATGGCATCCCCTACGAGAGATGCGGCTTCGGTAGCATTCCACAAAAGAAGTCATCAGATAGAGGCTCGGTTATCAACTTCTATAGTTGGGTTTTTAACTCCTGAAGTTCAATAGGAGCCATGAGATTTTAGAAATGGGTTTTGTACCGGGTTCAAAGTCGATACAAAATTCAATATTACACTTTGGGAGTAAGCCAAGAAATTCTTCAGGAAATACATCAGGAAATTTACTAACAATAGAAATATCATTCAAATCTAACATATTTTTGTTCAAGTCCATAACATGGGCTAAGAAAACTTGACATCCGTTTTTCAATAAACGAATGACTTTATGGCTTGATATGAAAGTGTTTGACTTTCAATGGTTTGGTTGCTTGAATTGAATAACGAGTTGCTTAGGAATATGAAAACTAACAACCGCTTTAAAGCAATCAATTTTGGCATGATGAGTAGTTAATCAATCAATCCCCAAAATCACATCAAAAGTAAGTATCTTTAAAGAAATAAGGTCAACAGGTAATGTGATGGTGCCAACTTGGATCAAACAAGATTTATAAGCAGTGGATGTAACGAAGTTTCTCATAACGAGAGTATCAACAGATAATTCAAAGTCTAATTTTCTCCGAGTCAAGTTTAAATGTTGAGTATAAGTTAGGAGAGATAAATGAATGGGTAGAACCTAGATATCTAATAAGGTATAAACTTCGTAAGAATTTATAATTAACTAACCCGTCTAACCGTTCGGGTTCCTCGATATTTTGACCGATCCACGAAAAACACTCTTCCAGAGGCAGATTGACTTTGACTTTTTCGGGATGACCTTTTGAGTCACCATCCTCATTGGACTGGTTTCGCTTATCGCATAATCTCGAGCGATATGACCTTCTTTTCCACAATTATAACATACCTTGGAAGGTTGTGAGCAGTTTGGACTTATGTGTCCCTCTTCCGCATGATCGTAGCATCTAAGTGGCGATCTTTCTCCTCCTCTAAAATTCGTAGCTGGTGTTGGTGTCGACGTCTTCCCGTCATTGTTAAATCTTCTCTTTTTAAAATTTCCACTTGAATTATTTCTTCTATTCTCTTGGCCATGATTACCACCGAAGTGGTTACCATTTATGGCATGATAATTTCCTCCACGATTGTTATCATTGTTCAGATGACCGTTACCACCGGTACGATTATCATCGAGTTGTTGGTCATTATTCTTCGGTTAAGCAGAGACTCATTATCGCGCTCCAATAAGCGAGCCCTATTCACAACATCCGAATATAAACAAAGTTTGTGAGAAATGAGGTATTGACGTATTTTGGGTTTGAACCTCGCTTGAAACATTCGCGTCATTCTCTCCTCATTATCAACTAAATGGGATGCAAATCGGGACAACTCGACAAACTTAGCTTCGTCTTTGCGACACGTTCATATTGTTTTGCTCCAAACTTGATGAACTCTACCTCCTTCATGTGATGAATACTTTTCGGAAAGTACTTGTCGTTAAACAATTCTTGGAACTTCTCCCAAGACATCTTGGTGCGGCGGTGAGTACGCTTTCTGATTCCCACCGATAATCGCGCTCTCCTCGTAACATGAAAGTGGCGAAATGAACCTTTTGCTCCTCCGAGCATCCCAAGACATTAAATATCTTAGTGATCTGTTTTATCCACGTCTCTCGCCAAGTAAGTGGTTCTTTTCTTTTCCAAAAAACTCAAGCGGTTCTAACTCCTTTAAGCGCTAATAGCGGTGACCATCCGTGAGTTGCCGGTGTTTCCACCGCATTTTGAACGATAGTCTTTCTCGTTTGGTTTTGCATGAATTCTAGAAAGTTACTAAACATACCATTGTTCTTCATCGCTCGGTGGTGTTGTTTACGGGGGAGGAACATTGTCACTGTCAGACGCGTTATCTCTTCGTTGGTGAAAAGAAAGGTGTCTCCACGGTCTCATTTACTCCATCGTTAACATTCTCGATCGACATTCTTAAATCGCCATAAAATAAGGGTTAATTAAACAAATTAACAAATCACATAATACCCCTATATTATGACCAACCAACAAATAAGCTTAGGTAGGACACACTAGCGAAGGATTTACTCGTCTCTCCCCTCCTAAGCTCTGATACCAACTATGACGCCCCCAAAATAGGTCTAATCCAAGCAACCTATTCTGAGTCGCCAAATACATGGTACAGAAACAACTACAACTTCATTAATACAATTGCCCGACAAAATACGACAACACATAAACTCTGAGTTTAAATACAAATATTGTCTTCTAGACAATATCCACACTCAAATAAGTCCTCATTGCAATTATTGATACACTATTTTAAAAAATAGTGAGGACTACTAAAACAACTGTCTTGAACCATCACTCCACACCCCGACTAGTTCCCGCTATATTCTCGTCTCCTGAGAAGAAAAATAGAACAAAAAGGAAAAGGGTGAGCTCAACTAGCCCAATAAAGAATATTATGACTAAGATAATATACAACAAATTATCCTTAGTGTGACGCCCCCAAAATTAGGTATACATCACCCATCTTGGGTCGTCAGATACATGGTACAAAATTCAAATACAACTTACTAATACAACTGTCGTGTACAATATGACAAAACATAACTGTGAGTTTGAATACAATTATTGTCTACTATAGATTATACAAACTCAAAAGGAGTCCTTATTACAATTATTGACGTATCTCCGGCTTCAAACCTCTTAAAAATATCTGTGTCATTCTCTCTTCATTATCCACTAAGTGGGATGCAAACCGGGATAACTCCGCAAATTTAGCCTCGTATTGCGACACGGTCATATTATTTTGTTCCAACTTGATAAACTCCACCTCCTTCATGTGACGAATACTTTCGGGAAAGTATTTGTCGTTGAACAGCTCTTGGAACTTCTCCTACGACATCTTCAGTACGACAAGTTGAGTACGTTTTACCGATTTCCACCAGTAATCTACCTCTACGCGCAACATAAAGGCGGAAAAGGGAACCTTTTGCTCCTCGGAGCATCCCAAGACATCAAATATCTTGGTGATCTGCTTTATCCATGCTTCCGCCATAAGTGGTTTTGGCTCTCCCTTAAACTCCGGTGGTCCCAGCTCCTTGAACTATTTAGCGGTGATCGCCCGAGATTTTCCAGTGTTTCCACCTGCATTTTGGACAGGAGCCGCTCTTGCATGCTGTTGCATGAATTGCATAAAGCCCCTGAATATTTGATCATTCATCATTTGGTCAGTGTTGTTGTTTGCATGAGGATTGTCGTCTTCACGATGCACATTATCACGATTATTGATATGTGGTGAATCGGCGACGCTTTGTGCTCCATTCTTATTCTCAACATTCTCGGATGTCATTTTGAGACATCGCCACAAAACAAAGGTTAATTGACATGTAACATATTATCCCTAAATTTTGACCACCAATTAAATAACACATAAACTCGGTAGGTCATACTGGCGAAAGAATTCCCCGCTCTCTCCCTCCTAGTACTATTCTCACATCTTAGCGAGGATCATATCCCTAAGCTTTGATATTAACCTGTGACGCCCCAAAATTAGGTATACATCACCCATCTTGGGTCGTCGGATACATGGTACAAAATTCAAATACAACTTACTAATACAACTATCGTGTATAATACGATAAAACATAAATGTGAGTTTGAATACAATTATTGATTCTTACGTGAAGAAGGCCTTTACTCAATAATGGTTACGATAATTCTTATTCGATTCAAGATTTTATTTTATTGATTCAATAATTGTTGTGTTGATATTTTATATTATTGTTGTTTCAATAATTGTCCTACTACATTATTTTTCATTATCGAAGCAATAATTCATATTATCCGAATAATATTATTGGATAACATTATTAGCAATGTCTAGAAAGTTACATCTAAGGAGAGGTTTGGTCACCTAATTGCGGCGCAATGAGGAGAAATTCTTATTGGAAATCCCCCTCTTTCTGACAGGAGCGCACGGTTGTCAATATTGTGATTACGTAATATTATTCGTGAATAATTAATTATTGATTTATATGATGAGGAAAATATTGATTTTATGTGGATATAAATAGAGAAATTTTTTTAATGTGACAATTATTGAAAATTAAAATTTTATCTTTTTCTGGTAAAATAATTCATTTAAATATATTATTATATTTTTAATAATATAATAATTGTGATATTTTTACAATGAATGTGTGATATATGAGTATACGAGGATAAAGAGTATATTTGTTGCAATAAATGTTTAAAACATGTTAAACATGTCGGTGGACCCCATTTCTTGACTGAAATTTGATTATAGCCTGTAAAATCGTCCGTTTATGGATGAATTTCGGTCAATTTCTGTTTGGAATTTGGAAAAACTTTCTTCTGCAAAGTTGTAGAAAATTGAATTTCCTATAAAAACTCGTGAGATTTGAAATTTCTGACAAAAGGGCTATTTATTGTGAATTATTGAAGTTCCGAAGCTCCGAAATAATTGATTTTTGGAAGTTTAAATTATTTTAAATTAGGAAAACGTTTTTGGAATGTTTGGGGACATCATTAACATGTGCTTGGTGGCTGAAATCAGATGGTCAAGAGGTGTGTAGGAAATTTTGATATATATATATATATATTAATATTATATTAAATTTTCTTCTTTGGTGTTCTAAGTATTTTCCTATAAATAGGGTGCTTAGGTTAGAATTGAAAATCACACCAGAAACTGAAGTTTTCTCTCTCTATATTATCAAGCGTATTCTTGTGAGTATTTTGAGTATATTTTGAGTATTGCTATACGGTGCAAGTTCAAGTCATAGCCTTTATATCCAGGTGTTTCAAATTTGTAAATCTTGATCTTTCGAGGTAAGGGATATTATTTTTTTCGTAATGATATTATTTCTTCAATATCATTATCTTTGAAATATTGATCTGAAGTTTTATCAAATTTAGAACTTTTGGTGTCTGAGTTCTTATTCACGATATCTGGACTATTCACGATATAACGACACTTATTCACGAATACGACCTTTATTCTATTCAAAAATAAAAATTTTCCTTTTCGTCTAAAATATCTATTATGGATACTAATTTTGATTGTATCCATGTTTTGATCATTCTTGAATTTTACACCACTATGATTATTTTTGAGGTATTTTTGGACATGGATAAAATAAAGTACGAATCCTTAATCCTTGTCATTTTGTTTCATTGGATTCGTTTCTTTAAAAATATTTTTCATCATCCTCAGTCTTAAATGATGATATTATTGAATATCTTTGGCATGTAGTGCAAAGATGAATGATTTCTGATGAATATCTTTGGCCCGTAGTGCAAAGATGAACAGGTGTTTAAATGAACATGACCAACCGATGAATATATTTGGCCTATAGTGCAAAGATGAATATTTGATTCCAGATAAATATTGATTGATGTTACAGGGATAAAAGATAGACAATGAACTTTTAAATTCATACATAGAAGATAGTAGTTTGCATTCTCTACTTAACTCTTCTAATGAATTATTATTTCCGATGCGAATATTGATTTAAAACTTGTTGTCTATTATATTCTATTAGATTTTTTCCCTGTTGAAGACTAATGATAATTTGTTGTATATTATCTTAGTCATAATATTCTTTACTGGGCTAGTTGAGCTCACCCTTTTCCACAATTATAACATACCTCTACGCGCAACATAAAGGCGGAAAAGGGAACCTTTTGCTCCTCGGAGCATCCCAAGACATCAAATATCTTGGTGATCTGCTTTATCCATGCTTCCGCCATAAGTGGTTTTGGCTCTCCCTTAAACTCCGGTGGTCCCAGCTCCTTGAACTATTTAGCGGTGATCGCTTCGAGATTTTTCAAAGTGTTTCCACTGCATTTTGGATGAGAATATAGCGAAGATGCAGTGGGGTATGGAATAAAGGTTCAGAGAGAGTTGTTTAGTAGTCCTCACCATTTTTGTAAAATAATGTACCAATAAATGTGATGAGGATTTATTTGAGTATAGATATTGTCAGAAGATAATATTTGTATTCAAACTCACAGCTTTTCTTGTTGTAATAATAAAGTTGTAGTTGTTTTTGTACCATGTATTGACAACTCGAGAATGGGTGATGTATACCTATTTTGGGGGCGTCATGAGGTTATTCCAACAGAATAATAAGCAATGGAATAACAATGCTTCTCTTCATGAATAAGAAAGAATAACACCCCTTACATTAGTAGTAGATTGAATCTTTGCGCATAGGTGTAATGAGAATACTCTTCTTCTTTCTCTTATTCTCTCTATACTTTCTCTCTTTATAGCTTGAATGAATTAAGTGAAAAATAATGAAGCACTAGGCCTCTATTTATAGAAGATTTCTAGCTTAAAGACTTGCCACGTGAAAGGGCAAGTGGCTTAACGACCAGTGATGTGAAAAGAAAAGTGGTTTAACGCTTTGTAATGTGAAAGCGACAATTGGTTCGGACTTTTGTAATATGAAACAGCAAGTGGTTTGACGTCTGGTAAAGGTAATTCTTATCGACGAAGGTAATTACTATGTGAAGGTAATTACTATTGACGAAGAGACTCTTAGATGATGACATATGGGCCCCCCCATAAAATAACCAAACTTACCACAAACGTCTCATAATAGACTCTTTATATACATCAAGGATTGAATAAATATTACCACAAATCATTTTATTTTTAATCAACACATATTTAATCTTTCAACAATTATTAATCATTTATAACTTGTCGTCTCAATTATTGATTTAATAATATAACATATTATCTGATGATAATCTTGTGATAATAATTGAATCAATAATATAAGAGATATAATGCAGCAATTACTGTAGCAATAATTGAGTATAGGTGATTGACTTTTCACGTAAGCATCAATAATCAATCTTGTGTGCTACTTATGCAACCACGCGTATTATTATACTTTTACTACTTAGGGTAGTTCAACGGTTTTAACGGTAACACTCCGCCAAGTTATTTTCATAAAAGTATTTTTGTCGTTTTTTCAATCCGACAATAATTCCGTTAATGGGGTCCACTAATGATTTGTCTTGAGTCATCACGAATATTCCCCGATAAAAAGAATATTCCCAGACCTAACGAATATTTTATAACAACTTGCTTACTTTTGCAAAATTTATAAATATTACCCCTAACTATAACATTATATCAATTTTACTCCATAATATTCAAAAATAATATTTATAGAAAATTCATCTTTATTTATAAAAGTTGGGGTCTTACAACCTCCTCTTCTTATGAAATTTCGCCCTCAAAATTAGTGGTAACATTACACGGTATGTCGAAGAGGTAAGGATATCTTGATTTCATTTTTGATTCTAACTCCCAAGTCATTTCCTCAACATCGTGGTTTGTCACAAAACTTTGACTTGAGGTATAACCTTGGAGCATGAATATGTTCCTTCTTATCCAAGATTTGAACAGGAACCTCTTCATACATCAAATCTTCCATTATTTCGTCCGGTTCTAACTCAATAATGTGGTTCGGGTCTTTCACATATTTACGTAACATGGATATGTGAAAAACTTTATGAACACGAGATATACTTAGCGATAAAAGCGAGTCTATATAGCTACAGTTCCTACTCGATCGAGGATTAAAATGGGTAAATTTAATCAAGGATCGAGTTTTTCTCTTTCCAAATCTCGTAACTCCTTTCCATGGAGCAACACGCAACAACACATGATCTCCTATATCGAATTCCACGCCCTTTCGATGAAGATCAAGATAACTCTTTTTGTCGATCTTGTGAGGTTTTTATACGTTGTCGGATCGTTTGAATCTTTTCCGTAGTCATACGTATTCAACTCCGGTCCCAACAAAGTTGCTTCACCCACCTCATCTCGGCATATTTGGAGAATGACACTTTCTTCCATACAACGCTTCTAATGGAGCCATGCCAATACTTAACGATAAGCATTATTGTAGGAAAACTCCACCAATGGTAAGAACTTGTCCCAACTTCCCTTGAAATCAAGGACACAAAGTCTTAATAGATCTTCAAGAGTTTGAATAGTCCTCTCCGATCGTCCGTCCGTCTCGAGGATGATATGCTTGAAGCTAAATCGTGAAAGTCTGTGCCCATATTTTTTCTGCAAACTAACCCAAAATCGTGAAGTGAATCTTGGGTCTCGATCGGAAATTATGGATCTTAAGATACCATGCAGATCTTACAATCTCGTTTATGTACATACTGAGCAAGACGTTCAAGTGTATAAGTTTCTCGATCCAGTAAGAAATGAAAGCAGACTTGGTCAATCTATCAATAATGACCCAAATCGCATCTAGGCCTTGAGAAACCTTAGAAGAGGCCGTAGCTTGAAATCCATGGTAATGTGCTCCCACTTCCATTCACGGAATTTCAAGTGGTTGCAATGGACCTTTTGGTACTTGATGCTTTCGCTTTAACTTGTTGACAAGTTAGACACCTTGAGATAAACAACGTTATTTCTCTCTTCATATTGCTCCACCAAAATATATGACGAATATCATGATACGGTGTGTTGTGCGCCTCTATCATGATTTTATACTTTAAATCGTGGTCGTTAGGAACACAAAGTCCGGAGTTGACTCAAGTATTCCTTCTTCATCGATTCTTGCTTCCTAAGATAAAGCACTTTTTTTGCACTTTCTTCCTCATACGCATCAACCTGTGTCCAGTAACTTGAGCAGCTTTAACTTTATCGATTAAAGTCGGTTCTACTCGTATATTCGCCATCATCACATGGGTCCCTGGAGTCTTTAACTCTATTTTCATCCTTTGCAAGTCACACAAAATGGGCCTTTGCGTTGACAATATCGCACTCGTATTTGCATATGATCTTCTGCTCAATGTGTCAGCTACCACGTTCGCTTTTCCAGGATGGTATTGGATGGTATAATCATAATCTTTCAATAGTTCAAGACAATGTCGTTGTCGCATGTTGAGTTCCTTTTGAGTAAAGAAATATTTGAGGCTTTTATGATCCGTAAAGATCTCCACCTTCTCCCCATACAAGTAATGCCTCCAAATCTTTAGTGCGAAGATAACATTTGCTAACTCTAGATCATGAGTAGGATAATTCCTCTCATATTCTTTGAGTTGTCTTGAGGCATAGGCTATGACTTTCCCATGTTGCATGAGAACACATCCCAACCCCTTTGCCGAAGCATCATTTGTAGATGACAAATCCTCCGAGCGGATGGTATTTTCGAGCAGGTGCTTAAATGAGTCTCCTCTTGAGTTCTTGAAAACTCTTCTCACATTCTTCGCTCCAACCGAACTTTGTATCTTTCCAAGTCAGCTGAGTCAATGGAGTAGCAATTCGAGAAAATCCTTCCACGACTCTCCGATAATAACCAGCTAAACCGAGAAAGCTACGTACTTCGGTCATTGATTTAGGTTGCTCCCAGCTTTGAATTGCTTCAATCTTTGTTGGGTCAATAGATATTCCATGACTTGATACTACGTGCCCAATGAATGCTACTTCCTTAAGCCAGAATTCACATTTCTTCAACTTGGCATAAAGCTTGTATTCACGAAGCTTTTGGAGTGTCAGCCTTAAGTGTTTCTCATGATCTTCACGGCTTTTGGAATAAATAAGGATGTCATCAATAAAGACGACCACAAAGTGATCCAAATATTCCTTGAATACTCGGTTCATCATATCCATGAAGGCAGCAGGAGCATTAGTCAATCCAAAGGACATGACTAGGAATTCATAATGCCCGTACCGAGTTCTGAAAGCCTTCTTTGGAATGTCATCGGTTCTAATCTTCAATTGGTGATATCCGGAACAAAGATCAATCTTTGAAAAGAATTTGGCTCCTTGCAAATTGGTCAAACAGTCATCAATACGTGGCAATGGATACCTATTTTTGATGGTGACATGATTCAACTCCCGATAATCAATACAAAGTCGATACTCCCATCTTTCTTCTTCCACGAATAGAGCAGGGAGCACCCAAGGAGAAGTACTTAGGGCGAATAAAGATAATGTCTAACAATTCTGCAGTTGGGTCTTTAACTCTTGAAGTTCAATAGAGCCATTGGATATGGGGCTTTGGAAATGGGTTTTGTCTAGGGTTCAAGGTCGATACAAAATTCAATTTCATTTCAGGGGTAGGCCAGGAAGTTCTTGGGAATACGTCAGAAATTTATTAACAATAGAAATATCATTCAAAAAAGCATTTATTTTTGTTTAAATCGTGACATGAGCTAAGAAAGATTGACATCCGTTTTTCAATAAACGAATAGCTTTATGGCTTGAGATGCCCATGATTGATTTTAATGGTTTGGTCATTTGAATTCGCATAATAGGTTGATTAGGAATATGAAAGGTAACAACCTTACGGAAACAATCAATTTTTGCATGATGAGTAGTTAACCAATCAATCCCTAGAATCACGTCAAATGCAAGTATTTTCAATGAAATAAGATCTACAGGTAATGTGAGGGTACCAATTTGAACCAAACAAGACTTATAAACAGTGGATGTAATGAAGGTTTCTCCCAACGGAGTTTCCACAGATAAGTCAAAGTCTAATTTCTCCAGAGTTAAATTTAATCGATGAGCGCAAGTAGGAGAAATAAAAGGAATGGTAGGAACCGGTATCAAATAAAGTATAAATTTCGTTAGAGTTTATGATAAGCTTACCCGTGATGACCTCATTCGGGTTCCTTGCTTTCTGGGAGGTCATAACAAACGCTCTCCCTTGTACTACCGGTTTTAACTTTTCTAGGACGGCCTTTGGTGCCTCTATCCTAGCTGAATTTGTCTTCGGTGAACGACAAAATCGGGCTAAGTGACCTTCTCTTCCACAATTATAACATGCTTTAGACTAAGCGGCATCGCATGATTTGGGTGATGTGCCCTCCTCCGCATTTAAAACATATGATAAGTGGTCGTTCTCCTTCCTTAACGACAGTCTTTGGTCTTGACATCTTTCCATCATTGTTGAATTTCTCTTCTTGAAATGTCCATTCTTATTGTTTTGGTACGATTACCACCAAGTGGTTACCATTTTCGGCTGTTGATTTCCTCCATACTTGTTGCACCGCTTCGATGGATCGCTTCTCATTGGTATTATTATTTTGTCAATTTTGCTCTCTTTAGTTGCATTGACTCGTTATCGCTCCACTAATCGAGCCTTATTTACAACATCCCGAATATAAACACGGTTTATGAGAAATAAGATGTTGACGTATCTCCGGCTTCAAACCTCTTAAAAATATCCGTGTCATTCTCTCTTCATTATCCACCAAGTGGGATGCAAACCGGGATAACTACGCAAATTTAGCCTCGTATTGCGACACGGTCATATTGTTTTGTTCCAACTTGATAAACTCCATCTCCTTCATGTGACGAATACTTTTGGGAAAGTATTTATCGTTAAACAGCTCTTGGAACTTCTCCCAAGACATCTTGATCTGGCGGAGTTGAGTACGTTTCTTGATTTCCACCGATGAATCGGCTCTCCGCAAGCAACATAAAGGCGGCAAAGGGAATCTTTTGCTCCTCGGAACATCCCAAGACATCAAATATCTTGGTGATCTACTTTATCCATGCTTCCTCCATAAGTGGTTTTGGCTCTCCCTTAAACTCCGGTGGTCTCAGCTCTTTGAACTGTTTAACGGTGGACTTTGAGATTTTCCAAATGTTTCCACACGCATTTTGGGAGGAGCATTTCTCGCGTCTTTGTTGCATGAATTGTATAAAGCCCCTGAACATTTGATCATTCATCATTTGGTCAGTGTTTTTGTTTGTATGAGGATTGTCGCCTTCATGATGCACATTATCCTGATTATTGATATGTGGTGAATCAACGGTCGCCTGTGCTCCATTGCTATTCTCAACATTCTCGGATGTCATTTTCGAGATCATCGCCACAAAAAAGATTAATTGACATGTAACATATTATCCCTAAATTCGACCACCAATTAAATACCACATAAACTCGGGTAGGTCATACTAGCGAAGGAATTCCTGCCTCTCCCTCCTAGTACTATTCTCACATCTTAGCCAGGATCATATCCCTAAGCTTTGATATCAACTGTGACGCCCCAAAATTAGGTATACATCACCCATCTTGGGTCGTCAGATACATGGTACAAAATTCAAATACAACTTATTAATACAACTGTCGTGTACAATACGACAAAACATAATTGTGAGTTTGAATACAATTATTGTCTACTAGAGATTATACAAACTCAAAAGGAGTCCTCATTACAATTATTAACACACTATTTCACGTAATAGTGAGGACTACTAATGCTATCCTCCGGACCGATCACTCCGCTCCCCGACTAGTCCCCTCGCTATGTTCTCATTGCTCAAGAGAACAGATTGAAAGAAAGGGTGAGCTCAACTAGCCCAAGAAGAAATATTATGACTAAGATAATGCAGAATAAATTATCGTTAGCCTTCAACAGTGTTAAACTAATAAAATATAACAACATCAAGTTTAACTGCAGCGGAACAAGCAATCCATTAAAAGAGTCAAGTAGAGAATAAAATCTACTATCTTTTATGATTTAAAAGGTTTTTCATGACTTTTATCTCTGGGACTCAGCTTAATAAATAATCCACATCATCGAATCACCCATGCACTACGGCCAAGGATATTCTTTAGTATCACGATCACAAATTATCCATGACTACTGACCCGAGGACATTCGTGTATTCATTAATGGTCATGATCATGCCAACAACTGTCCATCAATGCACTACGGGCCAATGATAACTTTTACCACATCATTTATAACATTACGGTCATGATTACAACGAATAATCCCTGGTCATAATCATACCAAGTCCATCTATGCACTACAGGCCACAGATGACTTTCAACATAATATAAACATGAGGATGATGACAATGATATAAGAATTCAATAAAAAAAGTTCAAGAATTAATTTATCCAGGAACAAATAATGTCCAAATTATCAACATGATACTGCTTTGTAGAGTAAAATTCAAGAATGATCAGAAGAATATTTCTATGAAAAGATACTAGATGAAGCACAAATATCAAGGATATTCTACTAATTTTATGGAGTATAGAAGTCAAAACTTTAACCAACTGAGTATAATAAAGAATGGAATAACAAAAGAAATAACCATGCATGCGGTGATTGCGATGACAGAAAGGTTATTCCAACAGAATAATAATAACGGAACCGTGTCGGGCAAAATTTGCACGCAAGCTGGATGTTCCAACAGAATAATAAAGAGCGGAACCAGTCCGGTGTAAAACACATGCATGAGGATGTTCCAGCGAGAATAATAATAAAGGAACGGAGTCGGTCGGTGTAAAACACACGCATGCAGGATGTTCCAGCAGAATAATAATAAAGATGGAACCAGTCGGTGTAAAACACATGCATGTGATGTTCCAACAGAATAATAGAAGAATGTCACCAAGTATAGGGTAAACAGTATACAGGTTATTCCAACAGAATAATAAGCAATGGAATAACAATGTTTCTCTTCATGAATAAGAAAGAATAACACCCCCTTACATTAGTAGTAGATTGAATATCGCGAAGAGTGTAGAATGTATCACTCTTCTTCTTTCTATCTTATTCTCTTTATACTTTTCTCTCTATAGCTTGAATGAATTAAGTGTGAAAATAATGAAGCCTTAGGCCTCTATTTATAGAAGATTTCTAGCAAGACTTGAAATGTGAAAAGGCAAAGGCTCTTATCGAATGTGATGAAAAAAAAAGTGGTTTCGCCTTTTCAGAATGTGAAACGACAATTGGTTCGACACTGTAATATGAAAGCGGCAAGTGGTTTGACGTCTGCAGTAAAAGGTAGTTACTATTGATGAAGATAATTACTATCGATGTGAAGGTAATTACTATCGATGCGAAGGTAATTACTATTGATGCGAAGGTAATTACTATTGACGAAGAGACTCTTAGATGATGACATATGGGCCCCCATAAAATAACCAAACTTACCACAAACGCCTCATAATAGACTCTTTATATACATCAAGGATTGAATAAATATTACCACAAATCATTTTATTTTTAATCGGCACATATTTAATCTTTCAACAATTATTAATCATTTATAACTTGTCGTCTCAATTATTGATTTAATAATATAACATATTATCTGAGATGATCTTTGTGACAATAATTGAATCAGTAATATAAGAGATATGATGCAGCAATTACTGTAGCAATAATTTAGTATAGTTGAGTGACTTCTCACGTAAGCATCAATAATCAATACTGTGTGCTATTATGCAACCACGCGTATTACTATACTTTTACTACCGGGTATTTCAACAGTTTTAATGGTAACACCTCCGCGGTTATTTTCATAAAGTATTTTTGTCGTTTTCTCAATCCGACAATAATTCCATTGTGGAGTCCACCAATGATTGTGCCGTCGTACGAATATTCCCCGACAAAAAGAATATTCCCCGACCAAACGAATATTTTATAACAACTTGCTTACTTTGCTAAATTTATAAATATTACCCACAACTATAACATTATATCAATTTTACTCCATAATATTCAAAAATAATATTTATAGAAAATTCATCTTTATTTATAAAAGTTGGGGTCTTACACTTAGTCTTCAACAGGGAAAAATCTAATAGAATACAATAGACAACAAGTTTTAGATCAACAACTGCAGCGGAAACAACAATTCATTAGAAGAGTTAAATAGAGAATAAAATCTACTATCTTCTATATATGAATTTAAAAGTCCATCGTCAATATTTTATCCTTGTAACATCAATCAACATATATCTAGAATCAAATATTCATCTTTGCACTACATGTGACACTCCCAAAATAGGTATACATCACCCATTCTGAGTTGTCAATACACCTGCATGTAAACAACTACAACTATTATTATTAAACAAGAAAAGCGTGAGTTTAAATACGAGATATTGCCATCTAAACAATATCCACATACAAATAAATCCTAATCATAATTATTGATACATTATTTTACAAAATGGTGAGGACTACTAAACAACTCTCTAAAACCATCATTCCATACCCCACTGCGTCTCGCTTACATTCTCGCCTCCCGAGAAGAAAAATGAAACAAAAGGAAAAGGGTGAGCTCAACTAGCCCCAAGAAACAATATTATGACTAAGATAATACGTAACAAATTATCGTTAGTCTTCAACAGGAAAAAATCTAATAGAATACAATAGACAACAAGTTTTAAATCAATGCTCATAATGAAAATATTAATTCATGTAAGAGTTACGTAGAGGATGAAATCTACTAATATCTATGAATTTAAATTCATCATCAATATTTTTATCCTCAGTAACATCAATCAATATATATCCGAATCATATATTCATCCTTGCACTACTGTGCCGAGGACATTCACCGATTGGTCATGTTCATCTAAACACCTTTTCACCTTTTGACTACGGGCCAAAGATATTCATCGAAATCATTCATCTTTGCACTAAAGCCAAAGATATTCATCAGAAATCATTCATCTTTGCACTACAGGCCAAAGATATTCAATAATATCATCATTTAAGACTGAGGATGATGAAAAATATTTTTTTAAAGAAACGAATCCAGTGAAACAAAATGACAAGGATTAAGGATTAAGGATTAAGGATTCGTACTTTGTTTTATCCACGTCCAAAAATACCTCAAAAATAATCATAGTGGTGTAAAATTCAAGAATGATCAAAACATGGATACAATCAAAGCTAGTATCCGAATAGATATTCTGAGACGAAAAGAAAAATTTTCATTTTTCGATGAATAAGGTCGATTCGTGAATAAGATCAGATATCGTGAATAGGCCAGTATACTTGAATAAGAATCCGACACCAAAAGTTCTAAATTTGATAAAACTTCAGATCAATATTTCAAAGATAATGATATTGAAGAAATAATATCATTACGAAAAAAAAAAAATATCCCTTACCTCTGAAAGACAAGATTTAGCTGGAATATCGGATATAGGCTATAACTCGAACTTTCACCGTATAATAATACTCAAAATACTCACAAGAATACGCCGATAATATAGAGAGAAAACTTGATTTCGGTGTGATTTTAGGATTCTAACTAAGCACCCTATTTATAGGAAAATGCTTGTAACACCAAAGCGTAAATTTATTAAAATATTAATATATATATATATATATATATATATATATATATATATATAACCTTCATGCACACCTTGGACAATCTGATCTCAGCTCTTTTTCCATGCTAGTGGGCACACCTACCTTGTTAAAAACGTTTTTATTATTTAAAATAATTTAAACTTCCAAAAATTAATTATTTCGGAGCTTTAGAACTTCAATAATTCACAATAAATATCCCTTTTGTCAGAAAATTCAAATCTGGAGATTTTTTTATAGGAAATTAAATTCTCTACAACTTTTCAGAAGAAAGTTTTTCAAAATTTCAGCGTAAATTGACCAAATCCAAAACCAAGCGAGGCGATTTTAGAGGCTATAATCAAATTTCAGTCAATAAATGGGGTCCACCGACATGTTTTGTGACAACCCCAAAATAGGTCCATTCCATCCAACCCATTCTGAGTCGCCAAATACATGGTACAGAAAATAACTACAACTTTAATACAACAATTGTCGCAAAAAATACAACAACACATATCTTTGTGAGTTTGGATACAAATATATACCAATCAGAAGACGTCACAATGACACCTTACATAAAGGTATAGTCGAAAAATGTTTTAGAATCTTTGGGAAGTGCTCAAGGAAACCTTCATACAAGGGAGGCCATGTGTCTAGGTTATGATAGATATCATATGTCCAGAGAATTATCCTTGGTTGACCTAATAGACCCCAAAGAAAAACTAGAAGATTACTATCATATTCTTCCCAATGGTGAGTCTTCTCTTGACATATCATTATCTCCACCTGTCTCTAATTGAGAGTTATATTTCAAATAGACTCCAAGATCATATAGATAGTCTTTGGTAGATGTACTCAAGTGAAGTGGATGAAAGCACAACCTCGTCTTTATGATGACTCGAGGTCAGTATGTCATTAAACATCTTGTATAATAGTGACAAAACACCCTTCCAAAGTTGAATTCACCTCACCCTCAACATCTATAGATCACCGATTCTATTCCCTTTTTATTCCCTACCGACCCGGATACACTTTTATTACCCGAAAGGAATTGTGAAGCAAAAAAAGGGTGAAGCACAACTAGCTCAATAAAAATATCATGACTAAAGATAATTAAATTATCAATAGCCTTCATCAATAATAAATCGTAGATTTAGAACATATGGTAGATGATAAAAAAATTCAACCATAGTCATAAGTGAACGACCAATCCATTAGAAGAGTCAAATAGACTATAAAGTCTATTATCTTCTCCATGTTAAAAAGTCCACCAACAATGTTTTATCCTCGTAACATCAATCAACAATTCCTCGCCCACAATCACACGCATAACTCATAATCGTAATTGTTGTTCTAAATTCCTTTTCTCATTCAGGACGATGATAATTTTCATCACTTGTCTTTACCTGAAATATCAAAGATCATGGTTATACCAAATCACAGTTCTTGTTCATAATCATACTAATAAATTCATCTTTGCACTACGGGCCAAAGATATTCATCAACAGTTCATCTTTGCACTACAGGCCAAAGATATTCAACTACAGGTCATCTTTGCACTACGACCCAAAGATATTCATCAACAATTCATCTTTGCACTACAGGCCAAAGATATTCATATCTCAAAGAAATACATAATCATTTCAGAATTTATATAAACCATAATTATAACCATATATGTTGATCAATTCACCTTTGCACTTAAGCTAAAGATATTCAATTATAAATTCAATGGTCATGATCATACCAGTCAACAATTCAACTTTGCACTACTGGCCAAAGAGAACCTATAGTCACGATCATACCAATAATTTATCCATCTTTACACTCAAGTCAAAGAGAAATATCATCATTAGGGTTATAAGAATGTTATATAAAAACAATATAATCAACATATAGATTTAATCTCAAGAGTAAGATTCATAAATCAATGATTTCATAACAACTTAATCAAAATGTTATAAATCACTTAATAATCTCATAATCTAATATTATTAATACTACCACAATATTTTAATCATTTCTTAAGCTTATAAACAATTTATTTTAATTGTTTACACTTTACTAATAAATGCATTTAATCATCTTAAAATGCCAACCTCATAAGATCTCATCACCAATAGCCAAAACCCTCATCAAAAATCAAGATATATCTCATATATAATTCTCAAGCCATAAAATCATATTTTCCAATTTTCTTAATTCACATAACATATTTAATTCATTTACTCATAACTAGAATATTTTCATGAAAAATACCAAATCAGTTTTAAAAATATTTCTTTTCTGGGATTTAGAAGAATATAGTCCCATATTGAATATATATTTTTCTCAAAATTTTTAAAATTCATTTACTATTTTTCACATGGCCAAAACCACCGAATATTCAGACATTTATCATAAATTGTACTTTTATTCAAAAATTCTGAAATTTACACGGTATATTGATATTATATAGATGTACTCACAATAAAAATTTTATCAATTTTGGAGTCAATCAAAAGGAGTTATAAGCAGTTACTTTTAAAATAGTCTTTTCTCATAAAATCCATAACTCCTAATCTATACATCCAAAAATCGCCATTTTTGGACACAATCAACAAAACTCATCAAATTATCATTTCAAATATTTTCAGAATTTTTGAAGGTTCAGAAGAATTTCAAAATAATAACCCTTAAAATCCCTTATTATCCCTTACCTCAAAGAAAGCGAAGATTTCCGATCGAATAACGCCGAAACGAACTTGCACCGTATAACAATACTCAAAGTATACTCAAAATACTCACAAGAATACGCTCGATAATATATGGAGAGAAAACTTCAATTTCTGGTGTGATTTTCAATTATAACCTAAGCACCCTATTTATAGGAAATTGCTTAGAACACCAAAGCAGAAAATTTATTATAATATTAATATATTATATAAAAATTCTTACGCACTCATTCTAGAGTTTGATTTCAGCCACTTAGCATTTCTCACATGCCACCTTCTAGAAAAAGTAATAAAAAAACGTTTTTTATATAATAAATAATTAAAACTTCCAAAAATCAATTTTTTCGGAGCTTCAGAAATTTAATAATTCATAATAAATAGCCCTTTTATCAGAAAATTCGAATCTCACGTGTTTTTATAGAAAATTCAATTCTCTACAACTTTGCAGAAGAAAGTTTTTCCAAATTCCAAACAAAAATTGACCGAAATCCATAAATGAGCGACTTTACAGGCTATAATCAAATTTCAGTCAAGAAATGGGGTCCACCGACACATAAAACATGCTTTAAATATTTTTGGTAACAAAATACTCCTCCTCCACATATACTCATATATCCCACATTCATCGTAAAAATATCATTATTAATATATTATTAAAATAATACATTTAATTGAATTATTTTATCAGAAAAAGATAAAATATTAATTTTCAACAATTGTCACATTAAAAATTTTCTCCATCTATATCCTCATAAAATCAATATTTTTCTTATCGTATGAATCAATAATTAATTATTTACAAATAATATTACGTAATCACAATATTGACAACCAGCAGGTTCAGGAAAAGAGGGCTTTCAATAAGAATTTCTCATCTACTTGCAATTAATTAGGTGACCAAACCTCTCCTTGTATGTAACTTTCAGACATTGCCAATAATGTTATCTAATAATATTATTCAAATAATATAAATTATTGATCCGATAATGAAAAATACTATGTAGTGACAATTATAAAATATCAACGCAAAGAATCATTGAATCAAAATAAAATATTGAACAAGAATCATCGTAACAATTATCGAAAGTGCCTTCTTCACGTAAGAATCAATAATTGGTGCAATACCGTGTCCCATCGCGTGCAACAACGCCAGACATTTTTACTTTACCCACCGGTATTCCAACAATGTTAATTCAGAACTACTACTACCGTTATTTATAAAAACTTTAATTTGTCTTTTTCTTCATTCGACGCTTATTCTCGTTATGGGGCCCACAAATGGTCGCTACCGTCGCATTTAATATTCCCCAATGTAAAAGAATATTCCACGACCAAACTAATATTCTCAAACAACAATGAATATTTTATAGCCACTTCATGTATTTTGTAAAATTTGCATAATTCACCCATAACTTTAAACTTTTATCAATTTAACCATTTAATAATAATAATAATTATAAAAAATGAATAATTTTATTTCATAAAATTCGGTCTTACATATTTAACATGTTTTAAACATTTATTGCAACAAAAAATACTCTTCCTCCTCAGATACTCATATATCCCATTATTCGTTGTAAAAATATCACCATTATTATTTTATTAAAATATAATAATATATATATTTAAATGAATTATTTTATCGAGAAAAAGATAAAATTTCAATTTTCAACAATTGTCACATTAAAAATTTTCTCCATCTATATCCACATAAAATCAATATTTTCCTCATCATATGAATCAATAATTAATTATTCACAAATAATATTACATAATCAAAATATCGACAACTGTGACAGGCGGTTCAGGGAATGAGGGGCTTTCAATAAGATTTTTTCACTTCTTGGTAAGTATGATTAGATGACCAAACCTCTCCTTGAGCGAACTTTCTAGACATTACCAATAATATTATCTAATAATATTATTAGGATAATATGAATTATTGCTTCGATAATGAAAAATCGTGTAATGACAATTATTGAAACAACAACAATATAAAATATCAACGCAACAATTATTGAACCAATAAAATATTGAGCGAATTATTCGTAACCATTATTGAGTAGTGCCTTCTTACGTAAGAGTCAATAATTGGTGCAATAACGTGCTCTTCTTGCAACAACGCCAGACATCGTGTTTTAACCACCGGGTATTCCAACAAAGGTAAAGCAGTAATAACTACACCGTTATTTTTAAACAACTTATATTTGTCGTTTTCTTCCTCCAATCGCTTTTCAGTTATGGGGCCCACTCATGGTCATTTTTGCGTCGTGCGAATATTCCTCGACAAAGATTTAATATTCCACGACCAAACGAATATTCTCCGACAACAATGAATATTTTATAACCACTTGCTTATTTTAAAATATTTGCGTATTTTACCCATAACTATCCACATTAATCACATCAACCCTTACTATTTCAAAATAATAATTAGAGAAAATTAAATTTCATTTATTAATTTTTTGGGGTCTTAAAACCTCCCCTCCTTATGAAATTTCGTCCTCGAAATTGACATACGTACCTGGTGTTTCGAAAAGGTGAGGATACCTCGCTTTCATTTCCGTTTCCAATTCCCAGGTCATTTCTTCTATAGCATGGTTCCTCCACAAGACTTTTGTAAGACCCCAACTTATTATAAATAAAATTGAATTTTCCTTTATTCATTATTCTAAATTAATAAGGGTTAATTTGATATAATTCTTTGGTTATGGGTGAAATGTGCAAAGTTTACAAAATAAGCAAGTGGTTATAAAATATTCATTATTGTTTGAGAATATTCGTTTCGTCGTGGAATATTCTCGAGGAATCTCCGTGACGACGGTAGTAGCCATCATTAGTGGGCCCCATAACGGAAAAACTATTGATGAAGGAAAACGACAAAGATTGAGTTTTATAAATAACGACGTAAATTGTTACCGATTAACATCGCTGGGTTACCCGGTGATTAAAATAGAGTAATACTGGCGTCGATTAAAGAAGATACCTGATGATGGCACAAGATTATTGAATTATTGATCCTTACGTAGAAGGCACTACTCAATAATTGTTACGTGAATTATCGCTCAATATTATATTTTATTGATTCAATAATTGTTGCGTTGATATTTTGTATTCTTCGTTGTTTCAATAATTGTCATTACACAAAGATTTTTCATTATCAAATCAATAATTCATATTATTTGAATAATATTATCGATAAAATTATTGGCAATGTCTAGAAAGTTCTCGCTCTAAGGAGAGGTTTGGTCACCTAATCATGCTACAAGAAGTGAGAAATCCTTATCGAAAAGCCCCTCTTCCTGTGAACCCAAGGTTGTCAATAATGTGATTCTCAGTAGTATTATTTATGAATAATTAATTATTGATTTATATGATGAGGAAAATATTGATTTTTATGTGGATATAAATAAAGAAATTTTTTTTATGTGACAATTGTTGAAAATTAATATTTTATCTTTTTCTGATAAAATAATTCATTTAAATATATTATTTTAATAATATATTAACGGTGATATTTTTATAATGAATGTGGGATATATGAGTATATGAGGAGGTAGAGTTTGTGGCATTAAATGTTTGACATATGTTTTGTGTGTCGGTGGATACAATTCTTGACCGAAAATTGATTATAGATTGTAAAATCGCCCGTTTGTGGATTTCGGTCAATTTCTGTTTGGAATTTGGAAAAATTTTCTTCTGCAAAGTTGTAGAGAATAGAATTTCCCATGGAAAATCGCGAGTTTCGAATTTTTCTGATAAACGAGATATTTTCTACTTAATTATTGAAGTTTGGGAAGATAAAATAATTTTATTAAATAATGGGTGGGACCCACTTGTTTGAACATGTGGGCTGCTTTGGAAATTGGGTCGGGGGTTGGGTGGTGGCTGAATTAGTCTTTAGGCATGCGAGAAATAAGTTTTGTAATAATATTAATTTATTAATTTAGTCTCCTTTCATGCGTTCTAACATTTTCCTATAAATAGTAGGCTAAGTTAGAATTGAAAATCATACCGTAAACAAAGTTTTCTCTTTCTCTCTCTAAATTATCGAGCGTATTCTTGTGAGTATACTTTGAGTGTTGCTATACTATATGGATTTCACAAGACTATACCTAAATTAAGTCGGAAATACGGTTATTTTGAGGTAAGGGTATTATTTTCTTCTTAAATGATATTTTTTCTTCAATATCATTATGTCAAGTATTGGTGAACTTTTTTTTTTATCAAATTTGGAACTTGTTGTGTCGGAGTACTATTCACGATACCAAGACTATTCACGATACGATTAATTATTCACGAATCACGGCAAGACTATTCAATAGAAAAATAAAATTTTTCTTTTTGTCCAAAATATCTATTCTCGATACTAGCTTTGATTGTATCCATGTTTTGATCATTCTTGAATTTTACACCAATATGATTATTTTCAAGTATTTTTGGACATGGGTAAAACAAAGTACTAATTCTTAATCCTTAATCCTTGTCATTTTGTTTCTTTGGATTTGTTTCTTTAAAAATGTTTTCATCATCCTCGGTCTAAATGGTGATATAAATGAATATCTTTGGCCCGTAGTGCAAAGATGAACGATTAATCGATGAATATCTTTGGCTTCAGTAGTGCAAAGATGAGCAGTGTTGAGATGAACATGACCAATTGGTGATACAAATGAATATCTTTGCTTTGTAGTGCAAAGATGATTAAAGATGTATATTGATTGTTATTACTGTGGATAAACTATTGATGATGGACTTTAAACCTTAGAAGGCAGTGAGAATTCTTTTCTACTTGACTCTTCTAATGGATTCTTATTTCATTGCATTTGTTGATCTAAAACTTGTTGCCTATTGTATTCTATTAGATTTTTTCCTGTTGAAGACTAACGATAATTTGTTGTATGTTATCTTAGTCATAATATTCTTTTCTCTGGGCTAGTTGAGCTCACCCTTTTCCTTTTTGTTCCATTTTTCTTCTCGGGAGAGGAGAGTAACACAAGCAGGAGGATAGTCGGGGTATGGAGTGATGGTTCTAGGAAGATGTTTTAGGCGTGGTCCTCACTATTTCAAAGAAAATAGTGTATGAATAATTAATGAGGACTTATTTGGGTGTGTATATTGTCAGAAGACAATATTTGTATTCAAACTCACAGTTGTATTGTCGTATTCTACACGACATCTGTATTGTCAAAGTTGTAGTTTGCTTTCTATACCAAGTATTTTGGTGACTCAGAATGAGTGTTGTATACCTATTTTGGGGGCGTCACAACTTTAACTTGTGGTATGACCTTCGTGCGTAGGACATGCTCCTTCCTATCCAAGATCTTGACAGGTACCTCCTCATCACGTTAAGTCTTCTTACTATCTCGTCCTGGGATTCTAACTCAATAACGTGGTTCGGGTCTTTCACATATTTTCTAAGTATATGATATGTGAAGCACATTATGAACACGAGACATACTTGGAGGTAACGCGAGTCTATAGGCTACATTTCCTACTCGGTTAAGAATTTGAAATGGACCAATAAATCGTGGATTGAGCTTTCCTTTCTTCCCAAATCTTGTAACTCCCTTCCATGGAGCAACTCGCAACAATACATGATCCCCTATACTAAATTCCACGTCCTTTCGATGAAGATCCGCGATAACTCTTTTGTCGATCTTGTCCGTTTGTATACGTTGTCGAATCATTTGGATCTTTTCGGTGTCATACGTCTTAACTCGGGTCCCAACAATTTTGCTTCACCCACCTCATCCCAACATATTGAGAAGCGACACTTTTCGTCCATATAATGCTTCATATGGAGCCACACCTATACTTGCTCGATAACTGTTGTTTTAGGAGAATTCCACCAATGGTAAATACCTATCCCAACCGCCCTTGAAGTCAGGACACGTAGTCTTAATAAATCTTCAAGAATTTGAATAGTCCCTTTTCGATTGTCCGTCTGTTTGAGGATGGTATGTCGAATCGAATCAGAATCCACTCCATAGCTTTTTGCAAGCTAACCCAAAATCTTGAAGTGAATCTTGGGTCACGATCCAAAACTATAGATCTTGGCATGCCATGCAACCTCACAATCTCATTTACATACATACTAAAGCAAGACGCTCAAGAGAATAAGTCTCCGTATCGGCAAGAAATGTGCGAGACTTGGTTAATCTATCAACAATAACCCAAATAGCATTTATGCCTTGAGAAACCGTGGGAAAACCCGTAACGTAAATCCATGGTAATGTGTTCCCACTTCCATTTCGAATCTCAAGTGGTTGCAATGGTCCCTTAGGCACTTGATGCTCCGCGCCTTTACACGTTGACAAGTTAAACATGTTGAGATAAACTTTGCAATCTCTCTCTTCATATTGTTCCACCAAAATGTATGTCGAAGATCACGATACATTTTAGTACTTCCGGATGGATTGCAGAATGATGTATTGTGTGCCTCCATCATGATCTTGTACTTCAAATCGTAATCGTTAGAACACAAAGTCCGGAGTGGGACTCAAGTATTTCTTCTTCATCAATTCTCGCCTCGAATAAGACCTTCTTGTACTTTCTTCTTCATATGCATCATCTCCCGCCGGTGGCTCGAAAGCAACCTTAACTTTTCTATTAAAGTTGGCTCTGTCGTATACTTGACATCATCGCACTCGTTCCTACATATGATCTTCTACTCAACGCGCTACCTACCACATTCGATTTTCCAAGATGGTATTGAATAGTGTGGTCAGTAGTCATTCAATAGCTCGAACCAACGTCGCCGCCGCGATGTTGAGTTCTTTTTGAGTGAAGAAATATTTAAGGCTTTTATGGTCCGAATATATCTCCACTTTCTCCCATATAGATAGTGCCTCCATATCTTTAATACGAAAACGATCGGGCCGCCAACTCTAGAGATCACGAAGTAGGATAATTCTTCTCATATTCTTTAAGTTGTCGCGAGGCATAGGCTATGACTTTCCCACGTTGCATGAGAACACATCCTAACCCTTTTTCAAGCATCATCAGTAGATAACAAATCCATCCGCATCGGATGGTATTGTTGAAAAACAGTGCCGAAATGAGTCTCCTCTTAAGCTCTTGGAAACTCTTCTCGCATTCCTCGCTCCATATGAATTTTGTATCCTTTCGAGTCAGATGAGTTAACGGAGTAGCGATTCAAGAAAACCCTTCCACGAATCTCCGATAATAACCAGCTAAACCCAAAAATCTACGATTTCAAATCACCGACTTAGGTTGCTCCCCAACTTTGTATTGCTTTCAATCTTTCGTCGTCGTGACAGATACTCCATGTTTTGACACCACGTGCCCAAGGAATGCTACTTTCTCTCAAGCCGAACTCGCATTTCTTCAATCGAGCATATAGCTTGTTTTCACGAAGCCTTTGGAGTACCAACTTAAATGGTGTTTCATGATCTTCACGGCTTTTGGAATATATGAGGATGTCATCAATAAAGACAACAACGAATTTATCCAAATATTCTTTGAATACTCGATTCATCATATCCATGAAAGCCGCAGGAGCATTAGTCAATCCGAAAGACATAACTAAGAATTCATAATGCCCATACCGAAGTTCGAAGGCGAAGGCGTCTTTGGAATATCCTCGATTCTAATTTTCGGTGATGATATCCGAATCTAAGATCGATTTTGAAAAGAATTGTGCTCCTTGCATGTTGGTCAAACAAGTGATCAATACGAGGTAGAGGATACCTATTCTTGATGGTGACATGGTTCAATTCCCGATAGTCAATATTAAAGTCGTGATACTCCCGCTCTTTCTTCTTTACTGAATAAAACAGAGCACCCCAAGGAGATGTACTAGAGACTAATGAAACCGATGTCCAACAATTCCTGTAGTTGGACCTTTAACTCCTGAAGTTCAATAGGAGCCATTCGATATGGGGTTTTAGAAATGGGCTTTGTACCAGGTTCAAGGTCAATAAAGAATTCAACTTCACGTTCTGGGGGTAGACCGAGAAGTTCTTCAGGAAATACGTCAGGAAAGTTAATAACAACAGGAATATTATTCAATTTTGACGTGTCTTTATTCAAATCCATAACATGGGCTAAGAAAGCTTGACATCCGTTTTTCAATAAACGAATCGCTTTATGATTAGATATGATGTTGATTGATTTTAATGGTTTAGTTACTCGAATTGAATAATAACAGTTGATTAGGAATATGAAAACTAACAACCTTACGAAAAACAATCAATTTTGGCATGATGAGTAGTTAACCAATCAATCCCTAAAATCATATCAAAAGCAAGTATATTTAAAGAGATAAGGTCAATTGTGTAAGATAAGAGTGCCAACTTGGATTAGACAAGATTTATAAACAAGCGATGGATGTGATGAAAGTTTCTCCTAACGGAGTTTCCACAGATAAAGTCAAAGTCTAATTTTTCCGAGTCAAATTTAAACGTTGAGCATAAGTAGAGAGATAAATGAATGGGTAGACCTGGTATCTAGTAAAGTATAAACTTCACAAGAATTTATAAATAGCTTACCCGTGATCACCTCGTTTGGGTTCCTCGATTTTTGACCAAATACAACAAACGCTCTTCTTCAGAACCATTGACTTTGACTTTTTCGGGACGGTCTTTTGAGTCACCGTCCCATTGAACTAGGTTTCGCTACCGTAATCTCGGCGATATGTCCTTCCTTTACATAATTATAGCATACAGGAACTGTTGTGGGCGTTTGATCGATATGTCCTCTTTCCGTATAAGATTTATAAGATACGACCGGTGGTCGATTCTCCTCCTCGAACCGATTCTTCGGCATAATTGTTGTCTTTACATGGTCGTTGTTGAATCTCCTCTTTTAAAATCTCCTCCCGACTCGCTTCTTCTATTTTCATGGGCTATGATTACCACCGCAGTGGTTACCATTTTTGTCCGATCTTTTTCTTTCTCCACCTGGTTATTGTTGTTTTGTTGACTCGCTATCTCCTAGATGATCCTCGATTGTGGTACCTCGGTTGACCGCACTTTTCGTTATCTCGCTTCTAACAATTGAGCCCTGTTAACAACATCCGAATAGAGAGAAAATTTATGAGAGATGAGATATCGACGTATGTCGGGTTTCAAACCTCTCGTAAGCATCCGCGTCATCGTTCCTCATTCTCCACCAAATGAGGTGCAAACTTGGATAACTCGCAAACTTCTCCTCGTCATCGAGACACCGCCATGTTGTTCTCGCTTTCAAGTCTAATAAACTCCACTTCCTTCATACGACGAACACTTTCCGGGAAAGTATTTGTCATTAAATAGTTCTGAAATGTCTCCCAAGACATCTTTGAGAATATGGATGGATGGGTACGCGCCACGACTCCCACCAAGAGTCCTTTTCGCGCCACGGAACATAAAGGTGGCGAATGGAACCTTCGTTCTCTCCGCATCCCAAGACATCGAATATCTATGT
This sequence comes from Panax ginseng, assembly GCA_020205605.1. NCBI lineage: Eukaryota > Viridiplantae > Streptophyta > Magnoliopsida > Apiales > Araliaceae > Panax > Panax ginseng. Next base: position 102,920,241 of record CM035141.1, on the reverse strand, counting down.
AATTTGCTTGACCCATGTTTCCGCCCATGATCGGATCAGCTTTCCTTAAATTCGTGGTCCCAACTCTTTGAACTGGCTTGGTCGTGACAACCCGTGAATTACTATCATTTCTCCTATGTTTTGAACACGAAGTCTCCTCGTTCGATTTTGCATGAATCGAAAAAGCTTCTAAACATCCCCTCGCTCATCATCTCGCCCGTGGTGTTGTTCATAGGAGGAACATTACTAGATCATTGACGCTCTCCTCGTTGGTGAGAAAGATAAAGCGCCTCCACTGGCCTCATTTCTATTGTTAATATTCTCTACCAACATTCTCAAATTCTCGCCATAAAACAAGGGTTAATTAAGGAAATCAATATATCACATAATATCCATATATACTGACTAACTAACAAATAAGCTTAGGTAGGACACACTAACGAAGGATTTACTCGTCTCTCCCCTCCTAATTTTATTCCCCGATCTCCGCCAGAGATCATATCCTTAAGCTTTGATACCAACTGTGTGACACCCCAAAATAGGTATACATCACCCATTCGAAAGTTGTCAATACACCTGCATGTAAATAACTACAACTTTATTATTACAACAAGAAAACTATGAGTTTAAATACGAGATATTGCCATCTAAACAATATCCACATACAAATAAATCCTCATCATAATTATTGATACATTATTTTACAAAATGGTGAGGACTACTAAACAACTCTCTAAAACCATCATTCCATATCCCCGACTCGCATTTCGCTACATTCTCGCCTCTTGAGAAGAAAAATGGAACAAAAAGGAAAAGGGTGAGCTCAACTAGCCCAAGAAACAATATTATGACTAAGATAATACGTAACAAATTATCGTTAGTCTTCAACAGGAAAAAATCTAATAGAATACAATAGAAAAAAGTTTTAAATCAATACTCGCATGAAAATATTAATCCATAGAAGAGTTACGTAGAGGATGAAATCTAATAATATCTATGAATTTAATAAATTCATCATCAATATTTTTATCCTCGTAACATCAATCAATATATATCTCGAATCATATATTCATCCTTGCACTCACTAAAAGCCAAGGACATTCACCGCTGGTCATGTTCATCTAAACACCTGTTCTCTTTGCACTACGGGCCAAAGATATTCATCAGAAATCATTCATCTTTGCACTACAGGCCAAAGATATTCATCAGAAATCATTCATCTTTGCACTACAGACCAAAGATATTCAATAATATCATCATTTAAGACTGAGGATGATGAAAAATATTTTTTTTATTTTTAGAACTACAATTATGATTATGAGAAGAGGAATTTAGAACTACAATTATGATTATGAGTTATTCATATGATTGTGGACCAGAATTGTTGATTGATGTTACAGGGATAAAATATTGTTGGTGGATTTTTAACATGAGAAGATAATAGACTTTATAGACTATTCGACTCTTCTAATGGATCGCTCGTTCACCGCAACTATGGTTGAAATTTTTATAATCTACCATATGTTCTAAATCTCGATTTATTATTGATGGAGGCTATTGATAATTTAATTATCTTTAGTCATGATATTCTTTATCTTAGCTAGTTGGCTCACCCTTTGCTTTTTACAATTCCTTTCGGTGTAATAAGAGTGTAATTTGGGTCGAAGCGGGGTAATAGGGGAATAGAATCATTGGTCATCGCTTAGTAGTCATATTTGGTGAATCTAATAGGGTGAAAGCTTAACCCAACGTTGGAAGGGTGTTTTGTCACTATCATACAAGAAGTCTAATGACATACAACCACGTATCATCATAAGACAGGGATGTTCTCATCCACTTGCTGAGTATATATACGAGCACTACCTATATAATCTTGGTGTTTGTTTGAAGTATAATTCTCAATTTGAGATAGTGGAGATAATGATAAATCAAGAAAAGACTCACCATTGGGAAGAATATGATAGTAATCTTCTCATTTTTCTTTGGGGTCTATTGGGTCAACCAAGGATAATTTCGTGGGCCATATGATATCTATCATAACCTGTAAGCATGGCCTCCCATGTACGAAGGTTTCTTGAGCACTTCCCAAAGATTTTAGTTTTAAAAAAGCGGTCTTTGACTATACCTTTATGTAAGGTGTCACTGTGAGGTGTTGTCCACGGTTGGGACATGTGTCACATTTAGTATATATTTGTATCCAAACTCACAGTATATGTGTTGTTGTATTTTGCACGACAATTGTTGTAATAAAGTTGTAGTTGTATTCTGTACCATGTATTTGGCGACTCAGAATGGGTTGGATTGAATGGACCTATTTTGGGGTCGTTACATTGGTATCAGAGCTTAGGGATATGATCTCTGGCGAAGATCGGGGAATAGAACTAGGAGGGGAGAGATGAGTAAATCCTTCGCTAGTGTGTCCTACCTAAGCTTATTTGTTGGTCAATCATAAAATGGGGATATTATGTGATATGTTAATTTGTTCAATTAACCCTTGTTTTGAAGTTGTATTCTAGAATGATATCTGAAATAAAGGAGATGAGCATTGGAGAAATCATGAGAACAGGGAAGATGAAATCTGAAATGAAAAGCAAGGTATTCTCAACTTTTTGAAATACCAGGTACGTAAAATTTGGGGACCTAAATTTTATAAGGAGGGAGATTGTAAGACCTAATTTTATGAAATAAAAGTATTCAAATTTTCTTATAATTACAATTCAGTAAATGGTTAAATTGATAAAAGTTAAAGTTAAGGATGATATATAAAATTTTTCAAAATACGCAAGTGGGTATAAAATATTCAATTGTCAGGGAATATTCGTTTGGTCGTGGAATATTCTTTTCCGTCTGGGAATATTCGCAACGGTATGCTAATGACCATTTCAGGCCCCATAATGTAATAAGCGCCGGATGAAGAAAACGACAAAATTAAGTTTTTATAAATAACGGCGTAATCGCTACTGCTAACACTGCTCGTTGGAATACGGGTTGGTAAAATAAAGTAATACGCGTTGTCATTGCATAAAGAAGACACCAGATATTATAAAGATTTTTGAATTATTGATTCTTACGTAGCAAGGCACTACTCAATAATTGTTACAAAGAATTATCGCTCAATATTTTATTTTATTGATTCAATAATTGTTGCGTTGATATTATATATTATTATTGTTTCAATAATTGTCAAGCACAAGATTTTCTATTATCGATCAATAATTCAAATTATTTGAATAATATTATCGATAACATTATTGGCAATGTCTAGAAAGTTCTGCCTCAAGGAGAGGTTTGGTCACCTAATCAAGGCAACAAGAAGGAGAAATTTTTATCGAAAGCCCCCTTTCCGGAACTACTGGTCACAAGATTGTGTGATTTCAGTAATATTATTTGTGAATAATTAATTATTAATTATTATGATAAAGAAAATATTTATTGTGGATATAGATGGAGAAAATTTTTAATGTGACAACTATTGAAAATTAATATTTTATCTTTTCTCGATAAAATAATTCATTTAAATATATTATTTTAATAATATATTAACTGGTAATATTTTTACAATGAATGTGGGATATATGAGTATATGAGGAGGAAGAGTATTTTTGTGGCATTAAATATTTAACATATGTTTTGGGTGTCTGTGGACACAATTTTGATCGAAAATTGATTATGAATCGTAAAATCGCTTCGTTTGTTGATTTCGGTTTCAATTTGCTTGGAATTTGGAAAAATTTTCTTCCGCAAAGTTGTAGAGAATGGAATTTCCCATGGAAATTCGCGAGATTCAATTTTTCTAATAAACGGGCTATTTTCTATGAATTATTGAAGTTTCGTAAAATAAAATGATTTTTATTAAATTATATGGTAGGACCCACTTTTGGTGGTGTTAATAACATGTGGGCTGCTATATTTTTTCGTAATTGGCATGCTTGGATGGCTGGTCTTGGATGGTTGGTGTGTAGAAAAGAAAAATAATATTTTATTATTTTAGTCTCCTTCATGCTCTAAAGATTTTCCTATAAATAAACTTAAGTTAAAATTGAAAATCCCACCGTAAACCAAAGTTTTCTCTATTCTCTCTCTATTATTAAGTGTATTCTTGTATCTTGAGTGTTGCTATACGGTGCAAGTTCGTTTCAAATGTTATTCCAAATGTAAATAACGCTTCTTTTCGAGGTAAAGGGATTTTAAGGGTTGTTATATTTTTCATGTTTCGTAACTTTGCAGACCTTCAAAAAATTCTGGAAAAATTTGAAATGATAATTTGACGAGTTTTGTTGATTGTGTCCAAAAATGGTGATTTTGGATGTATAGATTAAGAGTTATGAATTTTACGGAAAAGACTATTTTAAAAGTAACCGCTTATAACTCCTTGTGGTTAACTCCAAAATTGATGAAATTTTTATTGGGAGTACATATATATAACATGGGTATATTCTATAAATTTCAGAATTTTTGGATAAAATTACAATTTATGATAAATGCTTTAATATTCAGCGGTTTTGGCCATATGAAAAATAGTAAATGAATTTTAAAAATTCTGAGAAAAATATATGTTCAATATGAGACTATATTCTGCTAAATCTCAGAAAAAGAAATATTTTTGGAACTGATTTGGTATTTTTCATGAAATGGACTAGTTATGAGTAAATGAATTAAATATGTCGTGTGAAGTAAGAAAATTGAAAAATAAGATTTTATGGCTTGAGAATCCTATATGAGGTATATGCAGATTTTTGATGAGGATTTTGGTTATTGGTGATGAAATCTTATGAGTTTGGCATTTTAGAATGATTAAATGCATTATTTAGTAAAGTGTAAACAATTAAAATAAATTGTTTATAAGCTTAAAAAAAATATTATTCTTTCAATATCATTATACCAAAATATTGGTATGGATTTTATTCAGGAATTTTTACCTTTTTGAGTCGGGTTTACTATTCATGAGATACTATTCACGAAAGTTACTATTCATGTAATTACTATTCACGGTTATTTTATTCATGAGTTCTTATTCACGACAAAATTGGTTTCTTTTTCTAACCAAATTATAGTTGATTTATGAATATTACTACGGAGATTAAAACTATATATTGATTTTATTATCATATATAACATTTTTATAACCCCGATGTTGAAATTCTCTTTCACTGGAGTGTAAAGATGGATAGATTATTGGTATGATCATGACTAGGGTTCTCTTTGGCCAGTAGTACAAAGTTGAATTGTTGACTGGTATAATCATGACCATTGAATATATAACTGAATATCTTTAGCTTAAGTGCAAAGGTGAAATGATCAACATGATTATAATTATTGTTTATATAAATTTCAAATGATTATATATTTTTTGAGATAATAATATATTTGGCCTATAGTGCAAATATGAATCTGTTGAGGAATATCTTTGGCTGTAGTGCAAAGATGAATTATTGATGAATATCTTTGGCTTGTGAGTGCAAAGATGAATTATTGATGAATATCTTTGGTCAGTAAGCAAAGATGACATGTTATTGAATATCTTTGGCCAGTAGTGCAAAGATGAACATGTGTTGAGATAAACATGACCAACTGGTGATAAAAATGAATATCTTTGGCCGTAGTACAAAGATGAAATTATTAGTATGATTATGAACAAGAAATGTGATTTGGTGTAACCATGATCTTTGATGTTTCGAGTAAAGATAGGTGATAAAAATTATCTTAAATCCCGGATGAGAAGAGGAATTTAGAACTACAATTATGATTATGAGTTATTCATATGATTGTGGACCAGAATTGTTGATTGATATTACAGGGATAAAACATTGTTGGTGAATTTTTAACATGGAGAAGATAATAGACTTTATAGTCTATTTGACTCTTCTAATGGATCGCTTCGTTCAACCGCAACTATGGTTGAAATTTTTATCACCTACCATATGTTCTAAATCTCGATTTATTATTGATGGAGGCTATTGATAATTTAATTATCTTTAATCATGATATTCTTTATCGAATTTAGTTGTGTTTCACCCTTTTGCTTTTACAATTCCTTTCGTGTAATAAAGAGTGTAAATGGGTCGAGCGGGGTAATGAGAATAGAGCTATGGTCATCGTTTAGTAGTCATATTTGGTGAATCTAATAGGGTGAGGCAAACCCAACGTTGGAAGGGTGTTTTGTCACTATCATCACAAGATGTTAAATGACATACAACCACGTATCATCATAAGACATGCGGATGTGCTCATCCACTTCACGAGTATATATATGAAAGCACTACCTATATAATCTTGGTGTTTGTTTGAAGTTAATTCTCAATTTGAGATAGTGGAGATAATGATAAATCAAGAGAAGACTCACCATTGGGAAGAATATGATAGTAATCTTCTCATTTTTCTTTGGGGTCTATTGGGTCAACCAAGGATAATTACGTGGCCATATGATATCTATCATAACCTGTAAGCACGGCCTCCCATGTACGGAAGGTTTCTCGAGCACTTCCCAAAGATTTTAGTTTCTAAAACAGTCTTTGACTATACCTTTTATGTAAGGTGTCATGTGAGGTGTTGTCCACGGTTGGGACATGTGTCACATTTAGTATATATTTGTATCCAAACTCACAGTATATGTGTTGTTGTATTTTGCACGACAATTGTTGTAATAAAGTTGTAGTTGTATTCTGTACCATGTATTTGGCAACTCAGAATGGGTTGGATTGAATGGACCTATTTTGGGGTCGTTACATTGGTATCGAGCTTAGGGATATGATCTCCATGAGATGGGGAATAGAACTAGGAGGGGAGAGATGAGTAAATCCTTCTCTTGTGTGTCCTACCTAAGCTTATTTGTTGGTCAATCATAAAATGGGGATATTATGTGATATGTTAATTTGTTCAATTAACCCTTGTTTTGAAGTTGTATTCTAGAATGATATCTGAAATACAGGAGATGAGCATTGGAGAAATCATGAGAATAGGGAAGATGAAATCTGAAATGAAAAGCAAGGTATTCTCAACTTTTTGAAATACCAGGTACGTAAATTTCGGGGACGAAATTTCATAAGGAGGGGAGATTGTAAGACCCCGAATTTTATGAAATAAAAGTATTCAAATTTTCTTATAATTACAATTCAGTAAATGGTTAAATTGATAAAAGTTAAAGTTAAGGATGATATATAAAATTTTTCAAAATACGCAAGTGGGTATAAAATATTCAATTGTCAGGGAATATTCGTTTGGTCGTGGAATATTCTTTCTGTCAGAAATATTCGTATTTGAGGCTATGACCATTTCAGGGCCCATATAATGTAATAACCGTCGGATGAAGAAAAACGACAAAATTAAGTTTTTATAAATAACGGCGTAATCGTTCACTGCTAACATTGTTGGAATACGGTTGGTAAAATAAAGTAATGTCGCGTTGTCACATAAAGAAGACACTACCAGACATAAAAGATTTTTGAATTATTGATTCTTACGTAGAAGGCACTACTCAATAATTGTTACAGAATTATCGCTCAATATTTTATTTTATTGATTCAATAATTCTTTGCGTTGATATTATATATTATTATTGTTTCAATAATTGTCACATTACATGATTTTCTATTATCGGATCAATAATTCAAATTATTTGAATAATATTATCGTGATAACATTATCGCAATGTCTCAGAAAGTTACGCTCAAGGAGAGGTTTGGTCACCTAATCGCGCGCCAAGAAGGAGAAATTCTTATTGAAAGCCCCTCTCTTCCCGGAACTACTGGTTGTCGATCTTGTGAGTCTGTAATATTATTTGTGAATAATTAATTATTAATTATTATGATAAAGAAAATATTTATTGTGGATATAGATGGAGAAAATTTTAATGTGACAACTATTGAAAATTAATATTTTATCTTTTCTCGATAAAATAATTCATTTAAATATATTATTTTAATAATATATTAACTAGTAATATTTTTACAATGAAAGTGTGTAGAAAAGAAAAATAATATTTTATTATTTTAGTCTCCTTTTGGCGTTTCTAAAGCATTTTCCTATAAATAAACTTAAGTTAAAATTGAAAATCCCACCGTAAACTCAAGTTTTTTCTCTATTTCTCTCTATATTATTAAGTGTATTCTTGTATCTTGAGTGTTGCTATCTATTGCAAGTTCGATTCGGCGTTATTGTTATTCCAAATGTAAATATCTGCTCTTTTGAGGTAAAGTGGATTTTAAGGGTTGCTATATTTTTCATGTTTCGTAAATTTGCAGACCTTCAAAAATTCTGGAAAAATTTGAAATGATAATTTGACGAGTTTTGTTGATTGTGTCCAAAAATGGTGATTTTTGGATGTATAGATTAAGAGTTATAAATTTTACGGGAAAAGACTATTTTAAAAGTAACCGCTTATAACTCCTTGTGGTTAACTCCAAAATTGATAAAATTTTTATTGGGAGTACATATATATAACATGGGTATATTCTATAAATTTCAGAATTTTTGGATAAAAGTAAAATTTATGATAAATGCTTTAATATTCAGCGGTTTTGGCCATATGAAAAATAGTAAATGAATTTTAAAAATTCTGAGAAAAATATATGTTCAATATGAGACTATATTCTGCTAAATCTCAGAAAAAAAAATATTTTTGGAACTGATTTGGTATTTTTCATGAAAATGGACTAGTAATGAGTAAATGAATTAAATATGTCGTGTGAAGTAAGAAAATTGGAAAATAAGATTTTATGGCTTGAGAATCCTATATGAGGTATATGCAGATTTTTGATGAGAATTTTGGTTATTGGTGATGAAATCTTATGAGTTTGGCATTTTAGAATGATTAAATGCATTATTTAGTAAAGTGTAAACAATTAAAATAAATTGTTTATAAGCTTAAAAAAAATATTATTCTTTCAATATCATTATACCAAAATATTGGTATGGATTTTATTGTGGAATTTCTACCTTTTTGAGTCGGGTTTACTATTCATGAGATACTATTCACGAGTTACTATTCATGAATTACTATTCACGAAGTTACTATTCATGAGTTATTATTCATGACAAAATTGGTTTCTTTTTCTAACCAAATTATAGTTGATTTATGAATATTACTCTGGAGATTAAAACTATATATTGATTATATTAATTTTATTATCATATATAACATTTTTATAACCCTGATGTTGAAATTCTCTTTCACTGGAGTGTAAAGATGGATAGATTATTGGTATGATCATGACTAGGGTTCTCTTTGGCCAGTAGTACAAAGTTGAATTGTTTGCCAATAATGTTATCTAATAACATTATTCAGATAATATGAATTATTACTTCGATAATGAAAAATACTGTGTAATGACAATTATTGAAACAACAAAGAATATAAAATATCAACGCAACAATTATTGAACCAATAAAATATCGAATAAGTAATTATCAGTAACCATTATTGAGTAGTGCCTTCACGTAAGAGTCAATAATTGGTGCAATAACGTGTGCTACCGTAAAAACGCCAGACATCGTGTTTTAACCACCGGGTATTCCAATAATGTAAAATCAGTAATAACTACTAACCGTTATTTTTAAACAACTTATATTTGTCGCTTTTCTTCCTCCAATCGCTTCAGTTATAGGGCCCATTTATGGTTTGGCGGTCGCATTTAATATTCCCGACAAAGCATTTAATATTCCACGACCAAACGAATATTCCCCAATAACAATGAATATTTTATAACCACTTGCTTATTTTGAAATATTTGCGTATTTTACCCATAACTATCCACATTAATCACATCAACCCTTACTATTTCAAAATAATAATTAGAGGAAATTAAATTTCATTTATTAATTTTTTGGGGTCTTACACTACAGGCCAAAGATATTCATCAGTTGGTCATGTTCATCTCAACACCTGTTCATCTTTGCACTACGGGCCAAAGATATTCATCAGTTGGTCATGTTCATCTAAACACCTGTTTATCTTTGCACTACGAGCCAAAGATATTCATTATAAAATTATTCATCCTTGCACTACAGGCCAAAAATATTCAGTTATATCATCATTTAGGACTGGGGATGATGAAAAATATTTTAAAGAAAACGAATCCAGTGAAACAAAAGAACAATTTTTAAGGATTCGTACTTTAAACAATCCAAGTTCAAAAATACTTCATAAATAGCCAGAGTGGAGTAAAATTCAAGAATGATCAAAACATAGATCCAATCAAAGATAGGAACTATAAAAGACAATCTTGGACATAGAAAAGAAAATTTAATTTTTCTGTGAATAGTGTCGTATTCTTGAATAGTGCCGTATACGTGAATAGTGTCGTATACGTGAATAGTAACTTTGACACCAAAAGATTGAAATTTCATAAAAAAATATCATCATGCTTCGTGAATAGTACTCGTAAATAGTAACTCATGAATAGTAACTCGTGAATAGTAACCCCGACATGAAAAGTTCCAAATTTGATAAAAAGTTTCCACCAATATTTTGGCATAATGATATTGAAGAAATAATATCATTTTTGAATAAAATAACATCCCTTACCTCAGAAAAAATAGTACTTCTGACTGGAATACTTGATATAGTGCTGAAAGAACTTGCACCGTATAGCAATACTCAAAGTACTAAAATACTCACAAAATATGTTCGATATTATAGAGAGAAAGAGAGAAAACTTTAGTTTCGTGTGATTTTCAATTTAACCCCAAGACCCTATTTGTAGGAAATTGCTTAGAACACCAAAATGTAAAATTTAATATAATAATAATATATTATATATATATATATTCCTACGCCAACCTTTGAATGCTGGAATCCCACATGTTTAACAACAAAATGAGCCCACCAAAAACGTTTTTGTTGATATAAATAATTAAACTTCTAAAAATCAATTATTTCGGAACTTCGAAACTTCAATAATTCATAATAAATAGCCCTTTTATCAGAAAATTCAAATCTCATAACGTTTTATAGGAAATTCAATTCTCTACAACTTTGCGTAAGAAAGTTTTTCCAAATTCCAAACAAAATTGGACAAGAAATCCACATACGGACGATTTTAAAGCTATAATCAAATTTCGGTCAAGAAATGGGGTCCACCCCATGAACACACAAAACATGTGTTAAATAACTTTTGCAAAAGAAAAATACTCTTCCTCCTCATATACTCATATATTCTACATTCATTGTAAAATATCACCATTATTATATTATAATAATATAATAAAATATTATTTTATCGTAAAAGATAAAATATCAATTTTTAACAATTGTCACTTTAAAATTTTCTCCATCTATATCCACATAAAATCAATATTTTCCTCATCATATAAATTAATAATTAATTATTCACAAATAATATTACGTAATCACAAGATCGGGAAACTGTGCCGCTTCAAAGAAAGAGGAACATTCCAATAAGAATTTCTCCTTACTGGGGCGCAATTAGGTGACCAAACCTCTCATTAGATAGAACTTTTTAGACATTGCCAATAATGTTTTCTAATAATATTATTCAGATAATATGAATTATTGCTTTGATAATAGAAAATATCGTAGTGATAATTATCAAACAACAAGAATATAAAATATCAACGCAAAGAATTATTGAATCAATAAAATAAAATATCGAATAAAGAATTATCGTAACAATTATCGAAAGTAGTGCCTTCGCATACTTAAGAATCAATAATTGGTGCAATACTAAAAGTGTCATCTTGTCGGCAACAACGCCAGACATCGTGTTTTAACCACCGAGTATTCCAACAAGATAATAGCAGAATAACTACTACGCCATTATTTATAAATAATTTGTACTTGTCGTTTTCTTCATCCAATCGCTTTTACATTATGAGGCCCATAAAAGATCAAGGCCGTCGCATTTAATATTCCCTAAACAACAAGAATATTCCACGACCAAACGAATATTCTCCGACAACAATGAGTATTTAATAACCACTTGCTTATTTAAAAATATTTGCGCATTTCACCCATAACTAACCACATTAATCAAATCAACCCTTACTATTTCAAAATAATAAATAAAGGAAATTTCATTTTTATTTTAAAAAAAATTCGAGGTCTTACAACATACATCATCTATGTCATTGAAAACAAGAATGAATATATGGTCATAATTAGAAACTGATAATTGACAGTAAAAAAACTCATATTATCCGTTACTAATAGTAGCTAATCAGGATAAGGGTTTGACTTTATCAATAAATGTTTAGGTCTAATCAAAATCAAAATAAGGGTTTGATTTTACCAATAAAATCCTAATTAATAAATCCTAAACCTTGATTAATAAATAAACCCTAAACATTTATTGGTAAACTTAAATCTTTATTCTAATTAGTGTCTGATAATATTATTAGTAGTGGATGATATGTGTTTTTTTTACCATCCGCTACTATTAGTAGCAACGTCGATTTTCAGTTTCTAATCCTGACCGTTTTTTCTTGTTTTCAATGTTGTAGATGGTGATCCATCATTACTCGTATATATATATATAGAATGGATCAGGTTCGGGAGTCCGGACCTGATCAAAAATGGACCATTTTTTTTTTAAACAACTAAAAAAAAATATTTAATATTTTATGGAACTGAAATTTTTTCATAATATAATGTTTTGGGTGTGATTTAAATACCTATACTAAAATGGTGGTACAATCAAGACAGATCGCATACATACATGTTTTGTTATACGCACTCCAAATCACACCCAAAACACTCAGATTATGAAAAATTTCAATTTCATAATTTTTATTTATTTAGTTTTAGTTGTTTTAAAACAAAAAGCAAAAAAAAAAAAAAAGTCCAGGACATTAGGTCCGTCCGGATGGATCTTATCTCAGATATATATATATATATATATATATATATATATATATTGGAGAGGTTTAAGCTAACCTAAAAAGCGAACTGAAGACGCAGTAGTTGCCGTTTTTGGTGTCTATGGCGATTGACAGTTCGACCGTCGTCCAAAGACTACATGGCTATGTATGACATGATCGAACCTTCACATAGACACCAAAGAGATGACTTTTAATGCCTTTTAATTCGCTCTTTAAGGTTCGCTTTAGAGACGGATATATATATATATATATATATATATATATATAACTTACTTTAAAAGAATAAATAAACTTCATTTGTAACCTACATACATACATTCTTTACGTATGGGACTGAGAGAGGGAGCAATAAATAATTAAGATAAAGATGCCTATAATATATAGATAGCAAGCATGGTATGCCTTAATGCATGGTTTATCTCATTCTTTGAGTATAATTAATTAAGTTGATGGTTACGTGTTACGTTGTTGACAATATATATATATATAGGGATTCCATCCACAAAGAACCTATTGTTATGAAGAACCTTTTTTTTGGTCCAAATACAACCTGTAGTAGCCATTTGTTTTACTTTTTTTTTTTATATAAGTTCGCCACAGGTTGTAGATTTGGGCTTTACTAAAAAGTCGCTTTCCCAACAACCTATTGGTGGATGAAGATAATATAATATATATCTATCTTCATCTCAGTACGTAGAACTAAAATTAAATTTGAATTTGTTAGTCCTGTGGATCGGACTACGACTGACTTAAGATTCATATATAACACAACACGTATTATTTAAGCAAGATTTTTTTCTTAATTTTTTCAAACAATGGAAATCATAAATGATTCAATATCAATGCTTAAGGTTAAATTTTAATTTGTTACGGTACGTTAAGTCAAAAAAATCAAATGCATGTCCTCTCAATAATTAATTTTAGGAGTATACCCCGTGTGTGGAAAATAATGGATGAAGGATATATAATAGCAGCACGTACGATAGCACCATTATTAATTATGAATAGTCATTTTCATTTGCTGTGGAATATATATATATATAATTAAATATGATTGCATCTTGTGGATTGAACGCTGGAACAACTCAGCTGAAAGAAAACTTATTATTTGTTACAAATTAAATTAAATGAATTGAAATGAAATGAGTGATGGGTCTTGGCAATTGGTTTGGGGGGTCCGGGTCCATTCAATATTTACCAACATACATACACAACGCATCAGAAACAGAAAGAAAACGCCTTCTAAACCACCTAGCTGAGTATACAATTCTCAATTTCTTCTTTTTTCCCTAGCTAATTATAAATAATTATATAGGGACTTAATTAATGCTGTCTCTAGATCTCTTATTCATCTATTATGAAACTAAACTCACTCACGGTAGAAACTGGTAAAAGTCATGAAGTGTTAATAACTTAATTAATACGACCTATTTCATTTTTGTAATTGTTAACGCCAGAATCTTCTGTCACGTCCCCAATCACGTAAGACGTCCCGATCCTCGCAGACAAGAAACACCAGAACACCACAAGCTTGATTTTACGGTTCCGTCGTGGGGATAGCTCAAAGGTGAGAATTAGTATATGTTCACAAGGTTAACAATGGAGGAACGATCGGTCTAAAGTGTCTCAGAGATATATTAAATCTCGGGCCAGTGTATGTGAGAGAATATGAAAATCAAAATGTACGAGAACGTACGTCTAGACGATGGCTTCCTTGCTAGGTTATACTATCTTTGCTTGGATTACTGTGCCACCCACTACTCCCTGACACCCCCTCTGATCTGATGGGCTCTGCCGATCAGATAAGGTTTATCTACCGCCACATTTTTTTACCGCCAAATTTATGATCCCATCCACATTAATGCATGGCAGGAACCTTGGTCAACCGTCATGCTTTTTCATAATCACAAGTCAAAGTAACAGATATTAAAATATCTAATGGGTCGATCCACTAGACCGACCCGGCCTTAAAGATGAAAACGGATATAATATGGTGACTGGGCCCAGTGATTTTAACGGATTAAAAATAAAGGTCCAATGTTCCCGGCCCAAAAATAAGAAATATCACGACCCAACATTGCCCCATAGTGTTTTGTTAAACAGAATGTTTAGTAGAAAAGTATGAATGACCCAAGATAGTTTACTAAAGGTCCATAGTGAGAGAAAATTGAAGTGTACCCAATCGCTGTTCACGAAATGTAAGGAGAAGAGAATGGAGGCCCAAATCAGAAAAGCCCTATTTAATAGATACATGGACCCGGAACCGGACCCTTCTCATTCAAATTCTAAATCATTACTAAGATTTAATGAGGCCTTGAACAATGTGGTAAATCACAAGATAAAAGATAACTTTACCAAATTTGACAGTTTTACCTGCCCATTTGAAATTCGAGCGCCTTTTGAACTCTCTAACTTTCTGAACTTTCTCTTTTCTTCTGCAACTTGTCAACAATGGCTTCCCAAAATTCTGAACAAGGTTCTCCCATACTAGTAACACCGATCACTGTTGTTCCGCCAAACCCTACCACTCACGAAGAAACTTCTACCGAATCCAAAAGGGTCGAAAACCGATGTTAATCCTCTCCCAAAAACTCAAAACCCCTTCCGAAAGTACTACAGAGCACCGAGCGATTCTCGCATGCCAATACTCCTCTATCGTGGATCGAGGCCGAAGTTACTGAGGATTCGATCCTTGCATCACATTCCTGGATACCCACGCGATTAGTGGCTCCCAGATCCGGTGAGAGAGATGTATCAACGGCCGTAAGGTTGACTCACTGCCCAGATGACTCTGTTGGAGAAGGGGTTCGCTTTCTCAGATATCTTCATAAGAACCTCCTTGGGGTTTCGGGGTGGGGTTACCAACCAAGACCGAACTCATACATTCACATCTTGGCCTTCGTGGCCTTCGTCACAATTAATCGTGGAGCCCTCCCTGGACTTCTTATTCACAAGATACAAAATAGTACAATCTAGGGAGAAGGGTTCAAGGCCATTAAGAAGCATTCTCCGAAGTTAGGAGAGAAGTTCGAGAGGCGTCACGGTGAACACGCCTTCTTGAGAAAAATGGCATGTATGAAAAGTGGTTCTACGTCAAAGGCCCCAAATCTCTTCCCACCGAATCGGGCCAATCGACGAGAAGATCTCTCACGACTTTGGAGACATTTCAAGAAAGAGAAATAGAAATGATGGAACTTTTTGACAATTTCCCAAGGAGGAGTGGAAGTATGGACTCTCTCTCAAGCAAACATGGTTATATGAACATAAATGTAAGTATCCAGATATTTTATATGTATATGAATTTATTGAAAATGCTTTTATAATGTGGATTCTAACACGAGTCAGTATTGATTATGCAAAGATCTTTGATCAAACCGAGCTCTTTAGAGATAAAAGAGTTCAAGATTTTTTTTAGGAAGGTCTTCTAAGTCGTTGAAACTCTGGCTGACAGGTTACTCCCAAGTCGAACCGATTAGGAGATTCATATGAGATGAGTTTAGAATCGACGAACCGTGGTTTAATGAGGTTCCAGCTAGGACGAAACCATCCATCCTCGCCGAAGAGGAGGCAATCGTAAAACCAAGATCAACAACCTTCCAATCCCTTCCAAACCACCCCGTAAGTCGAGCCATCTACCACATCCATACTCGATTAGAGAGGCTTACTCGATCGTCGTCGATCGAAGAAGATCCTTCGAACCAAAAATTGAAAAGCAAAAATAACACCTCTCGATCCAAGAGCTTAGGTGCCCCAATCTTCGATCGTTCCTCCTTTCGTGGCCCCCCAGAGAGATACAGATCACGAAGAGGGTGATCGAGGATGATGCTATGCAAACTCGGTCCCGTAAAGAGAAAACACACTCCCGATAACCATCCGAGCTCTGCGATCCGCAGCCTCCTTTCCAAGAATCTAGCCCAAACAAATCTCCATCTCCAAAACTGCGTATATTTGAACTCGAACCTATTCCTCCCGAAGAACAGCCTTCCCCGAAAAAGGTTGAGACCTCACCGAACAACCCTTGGCCCTTCGATTCAGGTTATCATGCCGAGGCCATGGGGTCTCCGACTGCGGGCCTAGATTCAATGCTAACTTTCCTTCGACCTTTTCGGGGCCTTCGTAAGGAACGCACCGACGATCATCTGCTCAAGAATCACACGACGGAATCAACTCGATGAAGGGATGAAATTTATCCGCTAAGGTAAATAAGCATTTCTTTATTTCCTATATCTCTATTCTGCTTGGATATTTAGGTATTGACTTGAGTAATCGTTTGAACATACGCAGCCAATGTCGTTTTGGGCAAGCCAAGTCCCAAGGCATATAAATGGGGAAGCCGAGGAAGATTTCATGAGACAAGAAATAAACATGCCGAGATCGACCTTGGCTCGAGAAAGAATCGATCACGAAGACGCTTCTTCAAACCATCGATGGCCTCCAGCCGAGACTTAGATCGAGCCAAGATGGACTCAAGACGTCTCGACGATGAACTAAAGGCCATAGTGGATGGGTTGGCGCGATCCGGCCGTACCAACAAACTTTAATCGATTCGAACGTTTACCGGGTCAAGAAAACCTATTTCAAGGCCAAAATGAGGAATTTTCTTGACAACCGGAGCTTGGCAATTCACCAGCGACGCCAATCGAAAGCTTTAGGAAGAAGAGCGGAGACACAAGAACAAACGCCACAAATTTCGGCCATAAAATAAAGGAGCTTGAGGAAGGGTCCTCTTCGATCAAGAGCCGGAAAGCGTATTCAAAGGTAATCTGTGGATTCTGGACGAACTTAACGTCGAAATCATGAAGGTCTATTCGTAAGGCTCTGAAGACCGCCGAGAAAGAGGCAAAGAAAAACTGCTCACGCTTCAACTGGATCCAACTTTGCTCAACTCAAGACGAAGGTGGTGCTTGCAGCGTTCTTCCCGCTTTCATTCTTACTTATGTAAAAATTTATCTGTTTAAACTTTTTATGTTTTGGGATCATTTTGAAATTTTATATACGGAGGTTGTCAATGTTTCTATATTGGTGTATTTTTGTTCATGAATGAATAGATCGAATGAATGTTTTAGTTTTCCGATGAATCTGCAATTTTCTTAATTGTGAACTATGTTTTCGGTTAGTTTTTTGTCAATAATTCAATATCAAGAAATGAACCTAATAAATGAATCGCTTAACACATATAATAGCTAATGTGTGAGATGAAGTGAATTGAATTTCATGGACAGAATTTAACTTAACTGAACAGAAAGGACTGAACTCAACACTTAAATAAAGTAAAGTAACACATACTCACTCTGCACTAAAGTGTGAGATCGGTCATTTGTTTACCACCTGGTGGAACAATCATATAAGGACCAATATATAAGGATCAAGATATAAGGACCAAGATATAAGGATCAAGATATAAGGACCAAGATATAAGGACCAATTGTGACCATTGACTTACCACCCTGGTACAATCAGTATAGGATCTTTCGTCTACCACCGGGGTAGAGCGACAAATGGGTTGCCATCGAATGGCCAAATGAGTCCTACCATACCTCCTTACACCATATAGTGATCATAGGACAAATAGACCATGATCAATAGTGACCATTGATTTACCACCTGGTAAAATCAATATAGGATCTTCGCTACCACACCGGGTAGAACGACAAATGGGTCGCCATCGAATGGCCAAATGAGTCCTACCATACCTCCTTACACCATAAGTGACCATAGGACAAACAGACCGGGATCAATAGTGACCATTGATTTACCACCCCGGTAAAATCAATATAGGACCTTCGCTCTACCACTAGGGTAGAACGACAAATGGGTCGCCATTGAATGGCCAAATGAGTCCTACCATACCTCCTTACACTATAAAGTGACCATAGACAAATAGGACCAGGATCAATAGTGAAAAAGTGACTTTTATTGATAATGAACAATAATATCTGAGACTTGGATGAATTAACTTGATCTTTATTGAAAGTATTTTCAAGCTTTCGCCAAATATGTGCAAGTGTTTTTGATTTCGGAACCATCTAACGCCTTTAACCGATAAGTGCCCAGTTTTGATACTTCGATCACTCCATACGGCCCTTCCCAGTTTGGCATCAACTTTTCCGTGTTATGAGGTGTAGAAGCTTTGGCTTCTTCTCTGAGGACGAAGTCTCCTACTTCGAATCTACGAAGCTTAACTCCTTTGTTATAATGCTTAGTTACTCTTCGTTGATAAGCAGCCAGTTTAAGTAGAGCCACCTCTCTAACTTCTTCTAGCAGATCCAAATTGGCCTTTAGTTCTTCGTCATTGTATATTTCTTTGTATTGGTCGACCAAGACTTGAGATCCGATTTCGACGAGGACTAAGGCATCGCATTACCATAAAAGCGGTCGAAAAGGTGAATCCCGATGGTAGTCCTTGGTGTAGTCCGGTGAAGCCCACAACATGCCGAAGCAGCTCCTCCGCCATCTTCCTTTAGCTTCATCTAGTCTGCGGCTGATCCTGATTCAAGACGTCCGTTGGTCACCTCAACTGGCCATTTGATCGTGGATGAGCCATCAAGTCTTCTTATGTCAATCCTCAACTCCTTTAAAATGCTTCAAATTTTGATCCCACGAATCGGCGTCCGTTTTCCAATATTAATACTCTAGGGATCCCGGTTAAACACTACGGACTCTTTTATGAACTTCAAACATTCTTGCTCGTTATTAACCAAGTAGCTTCCTCTACCCACTTAAGTAATGTAATCAATAAGAATTCATGACAAAGCTAACCCGACCTTTAGCTTTAGGCAATGGACCCAAAGATATCTACCCCCAGGACAAATAAGGGTATAGGAGATAAAATCGAGTATAGCTCTTTTAAATTGGTGATGTGGGATCGATCGCTTGAGTTGGCACTTTTCACATTTCTCGACATACTCTGTAGCTTCCTTGAAAATTGTAGGCCAATAGTATCCTTTGTCAAAGTACTTTGTAAGCCAAAGATTTAAGAATATATGATCACCGCAAATGCCCTCGTGAACTTCCCAAGAAAGCATATTCCGCCTTCGGATGGGACCCAGTACTTCAAGAATGGTGAAGAAAAGGCCAATCGATAAAGATCCCCATCAATAAGAACAAAGTTGGCTCTCTTGTATTTGATCTTCTTTGCTAACATCTGATCCGAAGGAAGGACGCCATCTGCCAAATACTCGATGTAGGGGGTCATCCAGCAGTTAGATCGCTCGATACACATCACTGCTTCATGCTGAACACTCGGCTGTTGCAGAACTTCTAAGTAAACTGATCCGTTAAAAACATCTGCATCCGTAGTAGCCAATTTCGACAATGCATCGATGATAGAATTGTCATTACACTCTATGCCCCAAATTCATGACAAGCGAAATCAAGAAGTGGTCTTTAACTCGCCAGATACTTGATCATCCGAAAGTTCCAAGAGCTTCATAATCTCCCGACATACCGCTTGACGACCAATTGAGAGTCATCAGAAATGATAAGCTTCGACCTCTAGACTCTTTGCCAATCGAACACCCGCTAAGATCGCTTCATACTTGGGCCGTTGTTCGTCGCTTTAAATTCGAATCGATGGCTGTTGAACTTTGAATCCGTCAGACTTGTCAAGATAATTCCGCCCCTACTAACAGTTAGGGTAGAGGAACCATCTGCGATATAGAGTCCAAACATTCTGCTTCATGTTGAAGAACTCATGAATCGCTTTCGAACGGACGATTCACTTCCGGAAATTCTCGGATTCGCTTCGATGAACGAACATTCTACCATGAAATCGGCCAAAGATTGACCTTTGATAGCGGTTCGTGGATGGTATTCGATGAAAAACTGTGATTACTTCATTGTCCACGCCTCTAATCTTCCTGAAACTTCTGGCTTGCCCATCACCTTCTTCAATAGTGATCCGTAAACCACCAGAGTAGAACCTTGAAAATCGTCGAAGCTTTTACTAGCAATTATTAAAGCAAAGGCAAATTCTCAATATTCGAATACTCGGTTTCAAAGATCTCGCAGGACGCGATCGACATAATAGACCGGATCTTCGGTTTTCATTGACTCCCGATCCAAAGATCGCACCAACCGCTAACGAACTTTTTGCTGCGAATGTACGGATATAAGGTTTCATTGGGCGGGCTTCACCAATAAAGGAGCCAAGAAAGATATGCCTTTATGCCTTGGAAGGCGTCTTCACACTCGAAGTCCACTAGAATGTCTTCGCATTCTTCGACCTTTCAATGTATCAAAGAAAGGAAGGCACCTCTCTGCAGATCGGCG
The DNA here is from genome assembly GCA_020205605.1 of Panax ginseng. Classification (NCBI taxonomy): domain Eukaryota; kingdom Viridiplantae; phylum Streptophyta; class Magnoliopsida; order Apiales; family Araliaceae; genus Panax; species Panax ginseng. Next base: position 102,899,157 of record CM035141.1, on the reverse strand, counting down.
GCGAACCTAATCCTCCTCAAAGTCGCAATCCTACCGGTCATGACGTTGGACATCTTTGAACGATCGAGGAGTCTTCATATCAAGAATGGCATGAATCTTCTCCGGATTGGCCTCGATACCCTTTTTGACCGACAAGATAAACCAAAACTTCCTCGCACCGAGGGCAAAAGTGCACTTGGCCGGATTAAGTCTCGATTGACGATGACGGACGATACCGAAGCACTCCTCTAGATCGTCTAAATGACTCGAACTCCGCATGCTTTTCACGATCATATCATCGACGATACCTCCATGTTCCTTCCTGGATGCCTATCGAAGATGAAGTTCATCATTCTCCGGTAAGTGGCTCCAAGATTTATAAGGCCAAAAGTCATCTTCAGAGAAGGCGTACACCAAACGGTGTGTAATAAACGCGATCTTTGGGATGTCCTCTTTACGCATGGATATTTGGTGATAACTCAAAAAGCATCCATAAAGCTTAGTAATGCATACCCCAAAGTGGCATCGACGAAATTTGATCAATACAAGAGGAGGATAAAGTCCTTGGACAAGCTTTATTGAGGTCGGTGTAGTACCGATGCAAACCCGCCATTTTCCATTCCGCTTCGCACCAATACCACATTCGCCATCCACTCGGGATAATCAATTTCATAGATGAAGTCGGCGACAGCCCAACTTTGTTATTTCCTCATCAATGATTTTCGTCGCTCGGGCGCAAAGATCCGCTTTCATTAACCGGCTTCTTCGAGGATCTACATTCAGTCAGGTTTCACTATCTTCCCGCATTAACTCCGGGCATGTCCTTCTTGGTTCCATGCAAAAATATCCAGATAAAGAACGTAAGAGCTCTATAAGGTTTGTCAAAGTGGTTACAGTAGACCGAACCGATCTTCACGGTCTTGTCGGGCTTTCCGATAATCAACTCGACCTCCTCCTCCCACCGGCAGGAATCACCATCGGTTAGAACTACTTTCTAGTAAAGGGCTCAATCTCAATTGCCATTGCGCTTTTTTCAACGACCCCCAATTCAAGGAGATAACAACATTCCAGAAGCATCGTCGGGTTAGATCCAAGTCCCCCCCGCCACCTCTCCTACCCCACGAGTAGTGCTGGGAACTTGACTTTGAAATGAGGAATAGAGGTCACAGCTTGGAGAGCAGTTAAAGTAGGTCTTCCCAGTATAGCGTTGTAAGCTGAATCAACGTGTACAACATAGAATTTACATACTATTTCGACTCTTTGGGGTCTTTGTGCCAAAGATAACCGGAGTTCAATAGTGCACTCGCTGACTTTGACAGGATCGTTGTCATAAAGTCAGTATAAAGGAGCTTCCTTCCCGACCTCCATTTTTTGTCCATCAAGGTGCATCCTCTGATAGGCATGGGCGTATAGAATATCCACTAAAGATCCATTATCTATCATCATGCGCTTCATGTCCACCGTGCCCACTCAAGGTTGTGATCACCAAGAGCCCCCTCATGTGGCTCGATGGGTTCCAAGGATAGTCGCCGTCGATAAATGATATATGATCTCGGGAATGGCCTATTCACCTTCAGGGGAGCATCTGTCACAGCCATGACCGAATCCAGTAAGCCCTTCTCTTCCTCCCTATCAACTTCCCCGCAGATCCACCGGTTATCACATCGATGACATGCCTTGGCGGCCGGACTGGGGCCATTTGAACCGTCTCGAACAGTACGGTTAATATTCTGCTGATCACTCAAGGCCACATACTGCACCAACAAGCCATCCTTAATCTTCCTCTCCACAAAGTCTTTCAAATTGCAACACTCGTTAGTGTCGTGGGCCAGGGACCGATGATAGCCACAATACTTACGAGAGTTACCCGCCTTTGCTTGGTAGTTATCACAGGGGTGGCTCGTAGAAAGAAAGGTTGGTTTCGATCTCGATCTGTAATCACAGATCTATCTCGTGTTCAATTTAGTGTAGACCTTATTCACCTTCTAAGCAGGAACGGAGGATGACCGCTTCGCTCGCCGCCAGAATTATTGTATTTTTCAAGCGCCTCCGTCAGATCATTATACCCCGCTCTTCTCTGCTCAACTTCTTTTGGAGATCATGTCTCTTTCAACTGGTCCGAAGGAGGATGCTTCAGGCTGTTCATAGCTTCTTCCACAACAATATAGCCTTCTGCTTTGTCAAAGGCTTCGGCCAAGCTCTTTGGATGGTGGAACATCAACTTCTTCACCAACTTCTGATTTCACCAGATCCAAACCCATTCTGGAACAAACCTACTGACTGGAGATCATTGAGGTCGGACACCTGACCAACTGCTTCTCTAAATCTCTATACATATTGTCCCAAAGATTCATTTGGTAACCGCCGAATCTGCGCTGCAGAACTCGTAGGCTTTCCTCTTCTTCGATTCATCGCCGAAATAGGCATGAAATTTATCACAAAGTTCGGCCCAAGAGGATATGAATCCAAGACAAAGTTCCCAACCACCGTCTCGCATCCTTTCTCGGTGTTGTAAAAAAGTGTGGCACTGGCAAAGATCGTTGAAGTCGTAATAGTCCATTAGAAATTGAACGCTCTCATGCTATGGTCATAAGGATCCCTGCTCCATCGTAACTTTCCATGCGAGGCAATTTTTTAGTGATATCCGCCTTTTCCTCGAGAATATTAGAGGAAAAAGGGATGCTTTCTTTCTGAAGCGTCCTTCACTGCTTTGGACCTCGACCGATTGCTTTCTCGAGCCTCTCACCTCCTTTACTGTAAAATCAACGCTTTTTAGCTTGGGAAACCTCTTTCGTGAACAACATTATGTCTCGAGAGGATCAACCTCCTCCCGCCGATCCCATCGCCTGGAGGACTTCTTGATCCGCTTTGACACAACTCTTTCCTTATAGTGAGAATGATCACGTTGATAGTCCATTACCCCCGACTGCACGACCTCCTCGACCGCCTCCTTTGTCGATAATCATCTCGATCGCCGAGAGTAACGGCCATTATTGCTTTCTTCGAGGCCACACGGAGTTCTACCTCGATCTCCTCCTACTTCGAGAATGATCCCTAAACACGCATGGGAACGCCGGCTCCTTACCCTTTCGTCGCGATTCCTCCTTATGCCCACTTCGTCCTTCGATCGATCATGGCTAGATGTTTCATCCGTAATTTCGCCACCAAGCATCTGTTTCGGCTATATCCTCTCTTTGCTTTAACAGACCTCCACGGCTCTATCTCGCTCGTCGTCTCATTATCCTTGCCAACTCAAGGCTTCTACCTTCCTCGACCACTTCTACGATAAGTCTTGGTCGTGGTGAGCCTTCCACTGTCTCGACCATGATCTCTCCTCATCCGCACCAAAACCAATCTTCGTCTGCCGCCGCTTAATCTTCTTGATTGAGATCTCCGAATTATGCTTAGAAAGGTTCTCGTGAAGCACTTTTGGAAGGACCAGACGATCCTTCACCGAATATCTGAGACAAATGATTTAGCTAATGACCATCGCCCCGCGCCTTCCCGCGCCCTCCTTATTCCTCACCATCTTCAAGTAGGTTTAAATGATTTGTGATTGAAAATTTAATGACACTAGAACTCAAACCCCTCCTTCTAGCCGCCAATGTTAACGCCAAGATCTTCTTCCACGTCCCAATCACGTAAGACGCCCCGATCCTCGCAGAGACAAGAAACACCAGAAAACACTAAGCTTCGATTGGCGGTTGCCCGGTCGGGGATAGCTTCAAAGCGTGAGAATTAGTATATGTTCACAAGGTTAACAATGGAGGAATGTATTGTCTGAAGGTTCAGAGATATATTAAATCTCGGTTGTGTGTATGTGAGAGAATATGAAAATCAAAATGACGAGAACGTACGAGCGATGGACTTCTTCTTTAGGTTATACTATCTTTGCTTGGATTATCGTGCCACCCACTACTCCCTAACACCCCTCCGATCCGATGGCTCTCTGTAATCGTATAAGGTTTATCTACCGCTAACATCAAGCTTTGTTCACTCACGGTGGGCCATGATCCCATCCACATTAATGCATGGCGAGAACCTCGGTCAACCGTCATACTTTTTCATCATCACAAGTCAAAGTAACATATATTAAAATATCTAATGGGTCGATCCAATCGAATGACCCGACCTTAAAGATTAAAACGGATATAATATGGTGGTAGGCCGAGTAATTTTAACTGATTAAAAATAAAGGCCCAATGTTTCCTACCAAAGATAAGAAATATCACGACCAATAATATATATATATATATATATATATATATATAAGTCCGGATCTTGCTCACCTCTTATCTAACTCACCCGAAGCTCATTTTCTTTAGCGACGGATTGATGAGCAGTTGATCATATAACTGTTGCCTATATTTTTAGCGACGCTATATGTTGTCCGTCGCTAAAAGTATGTATTTAGTTGTATAACCGAATCGTCGCTCGAAATCCATCGCTAAATGAAATTTCGAATGAATGGATAAAGGTGAAATTTTAAGATCCTGATCGTAGATGATAATCAAATTACTTTTCACCATCATGCATGCAGTGTCCTAATTGATTATAGAATTAGGCCATCTATGTGTGTGTGTGTATATATATTATATATATATTGATCATGAATTGTTAGGCAGATAGAATAATTCGGTTGATCTACCACATCACACGTGAAGATGCCAAATAGTAGTACAACTCTACTCTCTACTCTACTCAACTGATCAACTCAATTATACGTGCAGTTTTGAATGAAGGTCAATATCTCATTTAATGGCCATTGTCTTGATTCGGTAACATCCATCGAAGCCAGCCTTGTGATGTAAACTCACCCCAACTATATAATTCTTTTATTTATTTATTTGAACAAAATTAACTTAATTTGTTCATCTCCAGCTCTCCACCAATCTAATTAACCTACTCTTGGATCAGTTAATTGGCAGCCAAGACCCCACCCCCCCCCCCCACCTCCCGGGCGGCCCCCATGTACGTGTGCGCTACTGGATATATACATGAATCTTCTTGTCATATTATATATTTTGTCAGTCAACACCTAAAATGAGCTAGCTAGCTAGCTGGGATATCATTTATATATCTTCTTTTCCAAATATATATTTTAATAAAAGTGATTAAAGTCTCATTAATTTCTAAAACAAATTAACTAAAAGCAGGTGACTTGATCATGCATGTGTATATATATATATATATACATATATATATATATATATATATATATATATATATATATATATATATATATCAAATGTGTCTTTACATTTTTAATCGCAAAACAGTGTTGACTCTCATTTTTGGGACTAATATCCTTCTAATTATCATGCATGTTGATTTTCCACATGGACCAATTTAATTTAGACCATATATATAACAAAAATTATCTAATTTATACTAGTAACTATATATTTATATTGATAGAATCAAATTATTATTGTAGCAATAGTACAGCACACAAGCTGTTGGTTTTCTGCTTCTGCAACTTGTCTTTTAATTTATTTGTACTCCATATATATTTCTGTCAGTGCTTTTTTGCTCGAGTGAGACGTGAAATAATAGTTTTATTGAAATTTATCAACTATTCTGCAGTCCATGCATGGCCAGAAATCCGAAAGCTCACAGCATTAATATTTTTGAAGATACCTATATTGCCGACACAATTAAGCTGGACAATAAACAGGGACGGAGCCGGATTTGTTTTTTGGGGCCAAGCATAAAATATATTTATCATTAAAAAGTAAAATTTTATTATTACAAAATATATTTTTACTAAAATAAAAATAATATAGTAATAGAATTTGTTTTGACAAAGATAATAAAAATAGCAAAAAAAAAACTTTTAAAACATATCAAAACTTCGTCAAAACTTGGGATCCGTAGTCTTACAAAATTTTCAAACCAAACCAAATGTACAAGTTAGTTTTATAAAAATTTTAAACTTTGGAGGTGAATCTTACAAAAATTTCAAACCTTGGTGTGGGGGGGGAGGGGGCGTGGCCCCCTCCAACATACATGTGGCTCCGTCCTTGACAATGAATACATATAATGGATGATGAGTTTCGTCTACTACTAATACTGTAAATCGTAGTGGTGTAACTCGTAGTCTGATATGATGTGAATTTGTTAGAATTCTTATATTGGATATTAATAATGTTGTTGTCTATTTTTGATCCATAACCAGTATTATAATTAATTGATATAGATCAGTTTATATATATATATATATATATATATATATATATATATATAATTGCCTGGTCATACATTATGTTTGTTTGTACTGTACTTGAAGCAATAACGATGATATAATTGTATTTTGTATGAAGTTATTTAATTTGTCCTTTCCTTTTTGTTTTGGTAAATGTCTGATCGACTTTCTTTAATTAATAATAATGCTTAAAATGTGGATCACACTGTTTGTTTTAATTGGGAGATTATATATTTTTTCCTACGTACTTGTTATATTTTGATAATCAGTTATAAAGAGTTAAAAACCTCATGATTGATGTCACTAGAAATATCAGTTACAATAAGGATTAATTTGAAAATTGCTAAGTTCAAAATTAAATGTTGACAGTTTCATTATATATATTTACTTTAATTGTTACAAATTAATACAATTACAAAATTATACAGGAAATTAAATGGAAAACTCTTAATTAATTTATGCTGGTACGTCTTTTGCTAGCGATTCATATATATAGGAACCGATAAACCCCCTCTATAAAAATTAAATAGACCAAAAAGTGATATATATGATCGATACATATTATAAGTAAATAAAAATTGAGTTTAGTACGAAACTCTAATTGATTACATTTTCTATAAAATGTATGTTTATTTAATTAGTACGAAACTCTTATTTTGGGAGGAACGGAGCTAGCTGAGTACACCCAATCAAATTAAGTTCACGCAATCAAAGCCAGTACTCCAACTTCCCAACTCAATATTTATATATATAGATGTAGTTATGGAGTAGATAATTAATTAGTTTCTGGGTGGGAGCTAGCTAGGACCTGGATAAAGTGAAGAAAGATTTGTCCCCTTACCTAACTGACTGGTATATTTCACAGAGTCGCAAACAAATTAAGGAGGACGGTCCCATCTTTTTGATTGGATTTGTTGAATACTCCATCAGAACCTTTAATTTTCTCGCGTCATGTATAATCTCACCTGATCAAATATCCATTTTTCTTAATTAGCTAGCTAGCTAGCTAGACATATATAAAATCACCTCATATATATATATATATATATATATATATATATATATATATATATATATATATATAAGAAGAAAATTAAAGGGAATGAAATGGTAGCTTATAATATTGTTAATTTAGATATATATATGAGATTCCATCCACAAAGAACCCAATCAGGTTGTTGGGAAAGAACTTATTTTTTTGCCAGTAATTCTGATGTACTCTAACTAGCCCTTATGCAATTTTTTTTTTTTTTTTATAAGCATTACTGTTGCCATGGCGGTGACCTAAAAAAAGGTTCTTTCAACAACAACCTATTGTTGTGGATGGAATCCCATATATATATATATATACTCCTAGCTATCTGTATAAATATACTTTTGTTTTAGTATATGTAGAAATAGCGTATAGTATATACTAACATTCATGCATGCATTAAGATTCTCCATAATATATAGATATATAATTTGTACGTTATTAAAAAAAATATCAAGATTATTTTTTACATAATGGTTCTGTGGTTATCATGAATGCATGCATTAATTAATCAGTTGAATGAAATCTAAAGCTTAATTAATTGTTTATGGTGCATGCATCTCTATTTAGATATAGGGAACAATATGCATGTATGAAAATGATTATGTATAAATAAATAGATAATAAGTACTCCTATCATAACCACCGGAGTTTGACGGATAATGTTTTTCAACCTGAAAGGACATGAATATATGATAAGACCGATAAATAAGTTTTTTCTTAAATGGAAGCAATGCATTTAGTCTGGCTACGTTCTTCTGCTTGCTAGCTGTTGCAATAATATAGAGATTTGACAACTTGCTTCACTCATATATATATATATATATATATATATATATATATATAGTATACATTATCTATATAATTGAAAATAAAGTTTGACTTTATTAATTAGGGTTTAAAATTTGTTAATTAGAATTTAAAATTTATTAATCTTATTAATCTCTGGTTAATAAACTTATGGTTAATAATATATAGATATAGAGAGAGATAGAGAAATGGGAGTCGAGGACTATCAGAATAACTAATTGTTGACGCATGGTTTGAGGAGGATAGAACATATATACATAGGCTAGTTGAAGCCTGCCTTAGAATGACTTGCATGTAGTAATTCAAAACTCAAACATCGATCTTTGATACACCCAATGACTTGTATTGGTTTCATTATTCTATTGTCTAGCTATAACATCACAATCTTTTCGATCGCTAATTTATAACATCATATTCCATATATTGACTACTAATTTGGAACAAACACAAACACACACACGTATATATATATGGAGCTCCCTAAAACTTGTTAATTTATAGTTATAAAAAAGTCTTTATCACTTTTTTTTATAAACATCTGTTTAAATATTAAGATTTCATAAGAAAATTTCTAGATGATATTTTTATAATTAATATTAAATTAAAAATTAAGATATAAATTAAACGAGGAAGAGATGATGCATGCTATGATGCACTTCGCAATATATGAAGTCTTAATAGGGGAGGATTATGCCAGAAAAATACATAATTAATAGTCAAATTAATTACTTAAATTGAATAAGAGGCCGCTAGCATAATAATTAATGTTGAATCTCTGATTTAAAAATAATTAACGGACAAATATAAAATGAATATAATCTAGATATATAGTGGCCCAATTAAGAATCAACTATTTGAGAAACTATGAATCACGATCATCCCTCTCTCTTTCATGGTCAAAAAAGAATCTTCATTCCCATTATATAATTAAGCAAATTAGGAAAATAACGTACGATTTTTTTTATTACGAACTAGCTAATTGCGTGAATAATTATAGTTGGTAGTCTTTTAATGATATAGTTGGTATAATGAATTAAATTTATAATGCTACTCAATCTCATATATATATATATATAGCAATCTTAATTTGACAAATAACTTTTATAATAAATAACAAGACTCGTCAAATTATTAAATCCATGGAGTAATAATTTTTACAAGCTTTGAAAATGGATAGAGGAATGACAAATTGTGGGGTATATATCTGGCAAGATTCCCGTTTAATTTGAAAGCCAAACTTTCCAAGGAAAACGTCGTGCTTGTTTCTAGATGCATTTAATTTAATTATGCATTTTTTTTCAATTAATTGAAATTAAATTATTTGAGATCATTTATTTCCACTCCTTCATCTTTTCTTTTCTTTTGCTAATAAGCATTGAACCACCCACGTGTTTTACATGAGACTCGGGAGCTAAATAAGCTTGTTGATTTTCTCATCTCTTCATACGACAGTACTGGGGTGTGTGTGTATATATATTTATGTATGTAACTATATATTAATTTTATTAATTACTTAAATGAATCAGAACTCAGAAGGGAACTAAAGCCTAAGAAGGGAACTAAGCCAAGAATAAACATGATAAAAAATATATTTTAATATTTGAAAATTTAATGAGACATTTTATTTTTTTTGGCAAGTGGGGGAGAAATAACAAAAAGGTTATAAGTGATTTAATTAGGTGGTGTTTGATAAAATTGAGTAATTAAGATCTAAATAGTTAGTATATCTTAATAAATTAGATCATTTGAGTGAAATAACATTAGAACTGAAAAATTCATGTTTGTTATTAATAGTAATGGACAACGGGTTACGTCTGCTACTAATAATAACGGATGACGGGTGTCGTCCACAGTCCACTACTAATAGTAGCGAATGCCGTTGAAAATAGTACTATCGTCCGCTGTTATTAGAATTTTTCGGTTCTAATATATGTTGTTGAATTCTATATTTTGAACGAGATGTATGTCCATTTTGATTCATAATAAATAGGTGTCATGTGTGTGTGGCTTGTTTGGTTCGGCATGATGGAATGATCGTTGGATTAATTAAGTTTCCATGATTACATTAAAATATTTTGGGTAATTAAGGTAGCTAGGTTCAACCAGTGTATATAGTAGTAGCCAGGTTGTAGAATCAGTTAACCCAACATAATAAATTTTGTTATTATGTTAACATAGCACAGCTCAATTAAGTGTTTGTGATGATTAATTAAAAATACAGTGTTGGGATATAGGGTTAAGAAATTAATGATGTATAATTTATATATCATTATAATTAGTAGTAGTCATATCAGAAGAAACAATGTAATGTACGTAATACTAATAGAGAATCACAAAATATTAATTATAGCTTTGAGATTCTACATCGTCAGGGTCTTATTAATTTATCAACAATTAAATTAAGAGTCTAATTAATTATTAAAATATATGGAAGGAATACGTACCTCTTAACTAATACGCGTGATTAGAGCTAGCTATTAGCTAAGTAGCTAGGCTAGGGGTTACTTTAATAAAGAAAAACAAGTAACTTACTACGGGCAAAGAATTGGACCTGGACTGACAAGTTTTCATTGGATTAATAGGCTTAGTGAGATAACCTGTGGTTAGGCCCAAACCTACCGAAGAGGCTAAATTAATCCAAAATATAAATATTAATTTCCCTTTACAATTATGGAGAAAAAGAAAAGTAGGAGTTAACCCATTCCCAGCGCTCAAACTCAACCCAGCCCAAGCCTTACCGAAACATAAACCCGACTCTCATTTGCAGCTCTGTCAGATTGCAAGTTTGAATGGTTGTTTCAACTGTTTACCTCACCACTCCCTCTCTCCTTCGGATTATTTGAACTGCCTACTTTAAAGATGGCATTTTGGTGTCGACTGAAACAATCACAGCTCAGAAGCTTATCAAATCAATTCAAGAGATGCTATTTTCAAATCCACGGAGCTTGTTCGGTCAATCACACTACTTCACGCACAAGAATTTGGGGTTTTGGTAACCCAGATTCATTTATTCACAATAGCCAATTCGAGTTTTGTAACAAAGTCCGTTTCTTCGCTGCTCCAGTTCAGGTAATCATATAATTATCAATGCCTATATATATATAAATAAACAGTTGAGGGCTTCGGTGTGTATTATTTATGTTTATGGTGTGGGTCACAATTTAGGCTAAGCAGAAGGGTGAAGAAGAGGACAGCGATGGGCCGCGTTTGAATGAGAAAATTACAGCACAGTACATTAGGCTTGTGACGGATGAAGGTATTTTTTTTGTTTTTGTTTTTGGGTTCAAAGTATCAATTAGAATTTGGAGAATTGAAGTTGGTTTGATTATGTTTTGGTCACGAATTTGTATCTTAATGATAAAAGCTGAGTAATCATTTGGATTCACCCAGGCCTTTTTTTAAACCCTCAATTTAGTTGTACCCATTTGGCTTGCACACACTTTAGTGTAATAAGATTAGTTAATAATCTTTTAGGATTTTAAATTTGTCCTTTATTGACCTCATCTCAAAATTCTCTTTTTTTTTAGAAACAGGGTGAAGTGGAACACCCTTACACCAATATCAGGTGAAAGATAACTAATTGGAACAGAGGTAATCTGTTTGCAGTTTAGACCGGGAAGAGAATTTGGGATCTAATTTTTTCATAGGAATATTAGAATTCCTTGCATAAGTTCCACTGATTACACTTAGAGCTCACGAAGTTCTAAGGAATATCATAAATGTTTGCTTTCACTTTTTTAAATTCTTTACAGTTTACTACCCTTGGACATTTCTCCCTTCCTTAGACATCATTCTTCTTATGAATTTTAGCGCAATGGTTGGAACTTGGAAAAGTTGAGGGGAACTAAAATTAAAGGAATAAAAAAATTAAAAAAGAGTAAGATGAAAATTTAAATTTGTTCGAATATCAAGTAACACTTGGTTCACTTTACTTGATTTTAGGGGTTTAAAGGCCATTACAGGTGGTATATATAGCTGGATTTGCGTTCATTAATGTGACTTTATCTTGCTTTTGAGTTTATTTTTACTTATTTTTTATTTCCTTTCTATCACTCTTTTTGAGTTCCAAGCAGTCTAAAAGTTTACTACTAAGTTACGGTGAGTTACATGGATATCTTAGAGGTTGTGAGCCAATGCTTCCAACTGCACCCTTTATGAAGATGCTTTAGTTATTTCATCTAACATGGTAAGGGGACGTATACCACGTGTTGTCCTCTATGAAGAACCCAATGTTAGAAAATGCACGATACTATGGGGTCATCACTCATCACTCATTGGCGGTTTAGGCGAAATCAAATGGAGTAATGACTACAAATAGCAATTCCAATGGATGTGATACAGAAAATTGGAAATATAGCATCCTGTTTTGTAGAAGTCTAAACTAGGGTGAATTCTCTATTATCTCACATGGGAGTATTATTTATGCATATTTACAGGGCATTCTGTAGTGCCAAGGCAGGAAGCTTTGGAGCGTGCATGGAGACTCAAGCTTGATTTAGTTGAGGTAACTGCTATCTTATTACTAATTTTCAATATAATTGTCAGTAAACAGCTTGCTGAAGAAAATTGTGTCTGGGAAAACAATACTATGATAATGTTGAATTGAGTACTCTTTTTGAGCCAGTGTTTAACACAAATTACTAAATATATTACAGGTTGCACGAAATGATAAGCCACCTGTTTGCAAACTCATGGACTATCATAGAGAAAAGTACAAACAACAACTGGAGGAAAAAGATCGTTCTAAAAAAAGAAAGGTATTGAACATATATACCTTGGTATTCATTCTTCTGGGTTTAGTGTGATAGACAATACTTTGGCGAATACACAGTTTTCAAAAAAATATATTCTGTGCCTGTTGTTTTGTTACAGCTACTCTTCTCTCTATCAAAATTTGTGTTTCTTGATTTTTCCTAATTCTTTTCTTGTAATAAATGAGCACAATTATTACCTGGAAACCTTGGCTACTAATCAACTTCCTATGCAGATGATGATGATGATGATCTACAAGTTTCTATTTTTATTGTAAGTACACCAAAAGGGATGTTGCCTAAGTACACATGAAGTATAAAAAAAGCAAAAAAGTCCTGCTTGAGTCACCAAGAACAGATCAATGGCTGCCCCAATCAACCCAAAAAACAATGAAACAGTAATATAATGAAACATTGATTTCAGAACTAATGTTAATTTTCCTATTTACTTGTACCAAAAAAAGATGGAGGGAGAGAGAAGAAATAATGTTAATTGCATCAATTTTTTGAGTAGGACCATATATCATAGTTTAGATTTCTTAATCGGGATCACTTCAACATGTACTTTGAATCTAAGATGAATGTGTTATGCGTACAACTGACAACTGTACTCATTAAGAAAGACAGGGAAAAGGAGATCTGAAGCTCGTCTCTCAATAATCCATTAGTATATTTTCATTGATTGAGTATCTGAACTGGATTAAATAAACTGAGACTTCAGTGCTAAAATTGGATTCACAGTTGAAGCTTTAGGTGCTAAAGTTCTTGTCGTGAATATCAGGCTCCATTCACATTTAAATATATATGCTAATGAATGCTTAATTATTGATGTCTTGGGTTGTATAATGCAAATTAAGTCTACCGCTGGAGTAAAATAGAAAAATGAAAGAGAGGTGTGGGCCGTGTGGCAGTGAGTTAGACTTGGAAAAGAGGATTTAATGTAGGCTTTAACCTATTCCCGAGTCACGTTGTTTTCCCTCTCTAATCAAGTTGTTTATAATTAAATGAATTTTATTACCTGATCTTTAACCTTAATTGATTCCTTTGTACATGAGTAAAAGGATTACATGTTGGGCAAGTGTTAC